>AZBU02000006.1:1200000-1651368 GCA_000757645.3 Steinernema carpocapsae
TCTCTAGATCGATCTTCTGGCAGTGAGCACCCTACCGACGCATGTACTCCTGACTTTGATAATCTTCATATCACTGAAGGACATCTTGTTCAAGCCCCGTATAATGCTTCAGGCTTCTTCAACAAAGCCTCAAATGAAGCTGAAATGGACCTCACCGACATTAGCGTTTCTGTGTCTTCCGATTCAATTCTTACTGCACAGCCTGTCGAAGCTTCAGCGCCAGCTTCCGATGGCGTCAATGAAGCCGAAATCGATCCCGTTGTACCATTAACTCCAGTTCTAGAAGACGACCAGCTTTTTCAAGTCTCTTCACACGTTGTCCAAGAGGCTGAGATGGACCTGGACAACGCTGATTCGACACCATCCGAATCAACTTTTGCGGAATTAGCTCCCCTAGTTGCGGCCCAAGAGCCTGAGTTTAGTCCACCAGAAGCCTCAACGTCTCAAGATGATAACCAGCCGTCATATTCTCAAGCACCTCAAGAACCGGCATTCAGCTGTAATTTAGAAAACTCAGCTGACGCTCCCAGAAGTTCTCAGTCATTCCCAACAGACAAATCCCTGAATCACGACACTTCCGAACCCTCCCAAGAATTCCAAGACGTAAAAGAAGAACCAACCACTTTTGGCGCCTTGCTAGATGCTTCCACAAAGCAATTCCATCCACCTCCTCAAGGTGAAGCTTGGGAGCTCCCAGGTCTCCCGTCGAAGTATGTTGTCTGGAGTGAAGGAAACCAAACAGAACTCCCCGTGGACGCCTTTCGTAGCCGCTATGGTCAAGCAGCTCTCCAGGTGGTATTCGAGGAGATCAGCAGGGAAAGGCAATTCTACGAGACCAAACTGAAACACGTTTATGAGCCTGCAGATCTCCCTGAGGAAGTAATTCCTATTTGGGATGCGATTGCCGAAAAGATCAAGAGACGCGCGCCCAGGGTCCGCAAACCGAAGAGAGGGATCTACAAAAACGGCGGTAAAAATTTTACAATGAACGAATTTAATAACTTGACCGGTTTAGTCCTCGAGCACTACTCCTTTGCAGCTTGGTGTAGCATCCGAAAGCCTTACTTCAGCAAGACGGCAAGACGGGCGGAATGGATAGGAAAGCTGCCCTTTCTGGATTATATGGAGCAACAGGCACAGGAGAAGGACGTGAAAATCGTGCCTGAACCTGAAGCATTGAATGCTTCTACGACTGCTGAGCTGTTGCCATGGGGCGCTTCTGAACAGGCGGGATCAACTACCCAAGAGTCAGATTTGAACTTAGCAGAGCAGCCTGAAGCCACGGACACCTATTCAGGTCCTCCAAGCTCCTCTGAACGTACTTCATTTGATGACCAAGCCAATGTGCTAGCTGAGAACCCGTTTGAGCCGCCTCATGTCCCGCAAGATGAAGACATGGACCTTTATTCAGCTTCTGATCAAGCCGAGACTTTTGTAGAAGCCACAGTAGCGTCCGATCCAGCCCCTCTAGGCGTTGTAGAATCAACGACAGAAACCGCTCAGCCTGATAAAGATTCCCAAGACCAAGAACTTGAGAATAACGTCAATATCGAGAACAACTGGTCTCCTGAAGCTCCAAATCCCATTCTTGACAGCGACCCCATAGAAGACCTTAAGAAATGGACTCTGAATCACATGCTCGATGACATCTTTCACGACTGCATTGAAGACATCTACGCGGAATACGAGCACCCTTTTGAGCAGGAATCGATGGACACAACTAGTGACAATTGTTTGAATATAATCACAACTAGGAACTACACAACGACACCTGCTCAAATCCAGGACCAGCAGCTCCCTGAAACTCAAACTTTTTTGGATGAAGCCTCAAGCAGTGCTTCTGAACACAACATCTCCACTGGCTCGATCACTTCAAACTGCGAGCATCCTCAGATAACAGAGCCCATGGACATTCCTGAAAACGATCTGCTGAGTTTTGTCACCACTGACCCAGCTCTTCACCACGTTCACGATGAGGCCATGGACACCTGCATCAAAGAAGAGCCATCCACAAGTCAATCTCGCAGACTTCGGAAATTGAGGAGGTTGCCCAAGCTTCCTAGATCCTCTTTGGTAAGCCTCAAATCAAAATTCATATATCTGAATTACGTTCTTAGGCCTATTCCCCACCACCTCCCAACATTTTCGCAAAAATGTTCGGCGACAAAGGAGAGGACATTTTTGCCAACGCGATGAAACGTCATCCTGAGATCTATTTCCTTAGCTTGAAGGAGTACAAAAAAGCCGAACAATGTCCCGAGAAATGGCAAAAGGTTTGGAAGAAATTTATCGAGGCTCGTTTGAAGGAACTCCCTGGAGGTGAGATTCAATCCTGGTTACGTAATTAGTTCTCTTATTTTAGCCACGGAGGCGATGCTATTCAGCTACTGGAGAAATATCCGACGCACTTACAATAACAAACAGTGTTCGAAGTCTGCGTTTGGAAAATTCCCGTATTTGGACGTTTTCAAGAACAAGCCAGGTGGTCCATGCGTAAGATTTAACCGAATGTTCTTGGCGAACTTTGTTGAAAAGGGAGCTTCTGCCGAAGCCATAGAAGTGATAGCGTCGTGTTGTTCTCTGGACGCTTCTAAATTTGTGTGCCGAACCTCTCCTCAAGCCTCATTTTATGGGAGCGCGCTTGGGAGTCTTTTGGCTGAGAATCCTGAGCCGACTTCTTCTCATGAAGCCTCACCCGTCGAACCAGTTTTCGGGACCTCTCAGGACCAGATGACTCCCCCCACAAGACGTTACAAGAATACAGTCGACTTCTTCGAGGAGAAATATGGAGAAGACGCTCTGAAATGCATCTTCGCCAGCGTTTCCCAGCATGAAGTCGTCTACAAGTGTTCGTTCTACACGATGAAGTCGGTTTCGGATTTGACGGGACTGATAAAAGTCGCATGGGACCAAATCTACGCTGAAGTGGCTGATAAATATCCTCATGGTAAGGATCGCAATCAAGTTAAATTAAAGACCTTTTTAATTTCAGTTCCCGAAGCAATAGCTTTCCGCGTGTGGGCCAGCATAAAGAAGAACTACTTCCACCCGCTCCACTACAACAAGAAGTGGAGAGGACGTCCGGAGTTGCAGTTTTTGCATAGATTGCGGCCAGATCTGCATATTCCTCCTTCGACTGTTATGCCAGTTACTTCAGTTGAAGAAGAACTGACCTCTGGAGAGCTTTATCCTCAGCTAGGGCCTCAAGATCTTCTACCATCGACCTCAGCAGAGTTCCGCCCAGTGGCAGCCGGAGCTTCCACATTAAGACCATCAATCTCTGTTCTTCAGCCACTGCAAGGACCATCTGCCTTAGAACAACCGACTGTTTATAAGCTCCAACCAATGTTCAACGTAGAAGAATATGAGCCTGTATTCACACCCGTCGACCCATGCTTAGCGAAGCTAGAACAGACATTGACCTTCGAATATCTCCACTCAAAGGAAGTCTTGAAGTACTTCTTCCAATGTATCTCCAAATGCCCTGCTTTTCTCGCTATTCAAAACCTGGAAAATCTGAGCGACCTACAAGGCAGAGCTAAGGAGGAATGGACCAACGTCATGATGAATATGCAAACAAGGGTAGGACCAGACGAAGAAGAAGGTAAAATTAAGTGTCTCAAGAATGAATTAAATGACTCTTTTTAGTGGAAGAAGAACTCGCTTTTGACGCTTGGAAAGAGGTCCGAAAGAACTACGGACACTGCAAGTTTGCCTCGAAGCCTTGGGCTGTAACGCTTAACTTCTTGGGTGTACTACCAGCTCCAGGCCCTGCTGTGATGACTCCGCTTTCCGAACCTCAAGTAGCTGAACCCTTAGATCTTAGATTCCAAGAGTCTCAAGACATTGCAAGTCCCAACAACGACTCTTCCAGAGAAGCCAGTTCAGAACTGTTCATCGCGGAGTCTCCAGAATTCCAAGAACCGCCTACAGGTCATCTGGACCCAGCGCAAATAATCTCAGCTGCTCTGGGCTTAGGATCCACCTCCACAGCTCCAGAATCCTCATCTCCCGTTTCCTTCAATAATCCAAATAGAGGAGCTCAATTCGATTTTGAGAACAAATATGGAAAAAACGTTCTGGAAGATCTTATAAGTGAGATTTCCAAGGAACGGTTGTTCTTTTCGACTTCCATAAAGCAGCTTCAGTCGATGAGCGGAGAAGTGAAGGAAGCGTGGAAGAGGATTTGGGAAAGCTTCAAAGGTCGGCATGTCCATGGTATGTTGGAATCTTAAGATTTCCATGTTGCATAAAACATTTTTTAGTAGAGGAAGACGACGCGCTGAGAGTTTGGGCATGTCTTCGAAGAAAGAAGTTTGTCAAAAAGGACATTCAGCTGAACTACAACCTGGATTTCCTGAATGACCTTTGTCGGAAGACTTCAAGGAACACAGGAGAACAGCATTGTGAAGATTTGTACGCGACGACATCTGGCATCTCAACGAATGATGTTCTTATGCAGATCAGCGGCGCCGGCGCTTCTATTCCTGAGGAGCTTAAAGCTCTTGATGACGGCGTTGACATAGAGAACGATCTAGAGCCACCGGTATATTCCAAATTTTAACGTTTAAAAATTTAAATCGTTTTTTGAAGATGACAGAATCCGTGATAAAGTCGAAACCAGGCCGAAAGACAGACATTGACTCGTTTGCAATGGCCTACAGTATGGATGCTGCAAATCTGCTCTTGAAAGAGATTTCCATGGAGAAGGTCTTCTACTCTTACGAGCTGATAGGCCTCACCAAATTGGACTTACTGTATGGCGAAGAGCAGCTTGACCTCTCGACGAGAGAGAGACGAGATTTGGTCATTCTTGCCTGGGAGAAGATTATCCGAGCCGTCCAACAAGTCTACCCGAACGGTAGGTCATAGCGACGACTAACCCTAACAACGACCTGTTTTTAACCATTTGGATTTCGGTTAATTTCTCTGATTTTAGTGAACGAGATGGAAGCTTACAAAGCCTGGTTTAGCCTTTACAACACAGCTACTTCTAAGCTGAGAAAGTCGAGGTGGAGCAAACAGATAGCTTTCTACCAAAACTATAAGGATGCTGTTAATCGTCGGATCCAGCTGCCACAACCGCCTGCACGCCATCTTACCCTAGATGATGTGTTTCAGGCTGTCATTGACGGTCATCAAAACGACGGTGAGCAGATTGAGGAAACTGGAGTATTGCAACAAGGCATGGATTTTGAGATGCCTGAAGATGTTGTCGAAGAACCTGCCCGTTTTCGTCTGAAAGAAGCCGAAATTAAGGTTATCCTTGAAAAGATTGCTGAGCACGAGGAGTTTTTCGAGGAGTCGTTGATCGACGTTTCGGGGATTGGCGACCTGGCGCAGAAGAAGCTCCGAGTTTGGAGACGGATTATTAAGAAAGTGTGGAGTCAGCTGCCTGAAGGTAAGAAAAATAGTCCTGAATGTTTTTAAAGACCTGAATTTTAGTGAAAGAAGACGTCGCTTTTAAGTTCTGGCTAAGCGTTCGTAAGAACTACTTTGACCTGGATTCAGAGGACCAGTGGCATGGGAAAATCTGGTTCCTGAACGAGTGGCACGTTCAAAGGACGGTGGAAGCCCAGCCAGGTCATAGCTCGTCAGGTCAACCTACCAGTTCTACAAACACGGCGCTTTTTGAGACACTCTACGGATCTGAAGCCCTCAGTTTCCTACTCGATGAGATCTCAAAACACGAGGATTTCTACTCCAAAGAGATTGACGAAAGCTCTTCTTCGTTGTCTCTGAAGGATCTGTACAAGACATCCTGGATGAACATAATGAGAGAGGTCAAGAGGAGGTATCCTAGAGGTAGGCCACAAATTTTGTACCCTAAAATTGACAAAAATAACCAATTCTCAGTCGACCACTTTATCGCTTTGACCACGTGGACATCCGTTAGGAACAACTACTTTGGCCCTGTAGGTGTTAGTCCCAAATGGGCTCAAAAGATTTTGTTCCTCAACGAATGGCAGCAAAAGTCCAGAAGCAACTCAAAACGCTCCTCTGACGATTCTGGCTCTTCCGCTCCAGTCAGCCAACCTCAGCTGACTCAGGCAGATATACAGACGATTGAATTGTCAAGACGTGTTCAAGATACGGATACCTTTAGTAGGCCTATTCTATAATTGCCTTATTGGCTAAAAAAGCCAAGTTTCAGGAAACCAACTCAAAACCGTGTACCTCAACATTCACAAAGTCAAGGACAACGAACTCCACCTCTGCCAGCTTCGACGCAAAATAATCCAGATAATCGGCGAATTCTTAGACGAGGCGGAGGGAAAAAATAATAGTCAAATTCTGTGAATCAGATGTTCCTTTGCCATATCATGTTATAGTTTATGTTAGACAGTTATCGCATTCCCCGGTTACACATAAATTCCCTATTAAGACCTACCCAAACACCTCCTTGTCACATTCATCAGCCCGTTTTTTGGATTCCTGCACAGCTGCGGGGCGACCGTTTGCAACGGCAACCAATCGATTTCCATTTCTTCGTTTGCCCTCCCTCGTGTCTTAAACTGAGTGCTAGTCTTCGCACTATGTGGTTCGATCACAGGTCAGAGACTTTTCGCTCCTGTTGGTCGTGTAAGCAATGCATCGTGCTAAGTTTTGCTCAATTCTGAGTTTCTTGTTTATGCAAGAAATGTTTATATACGGTCAGAGAGCTGCTGGATAGCTTTGCAGATAAGAATGGAGATAAGAGTCTTGCAGGAATGTGATCGGCAGTTGACGCAATTTTTTCGCATCATCAATTTTGAGAAGTTGCGCTTGGGGTCTTAGAGACGTGGGAAGACTTAATTGCCACATCGTGCCTGTAAAAGGCATAATTTTTTAACGGTCGGATAAATTACCTGAAATCGATCTTAATTTGTCTTATTTTGCCTTGTTTGGTGGCTTCAAAACCATAATTTTTTGTTGTCAAAGGATTCTGATTGTTGCGTTTCCTTGAAATACAAAATAATTTTTTTCTTATGAGGCACAAAAATGTTGATGAGGCTGAGAACGTGGCTACGAAAGGCAGCATTGATGAAACAACGGTTTCTTACCTGTATTTTGTGTCTATTGGTATGCACCCGTTATTGCGTAGTCATAAAACCAATGCTATGTTTGTTATTAAATCAGGACTTGCTGAGCCTAGGTTAAGAGAGATAAGGCGGTAGGTGGTCCATGTCACGCTTCATATGGTCAGATGAGAACGCATGCAAATTGTTGTCAGTACCATCATAATCTATTGCTGGGCACCACCGACTCGTCTCGGTCTGTTATTAGATATACCGGTTCCAGGAAACCTTGTTATCGATGATCGATTGCCTTTTGCTATTCTAGAATTGACATTTTGTACCTCCTATTTTAGCTCTTGAACACAAACGTAGTTATTTTGACTCTCTCGCTGACCTTGGCGCGCTTCGCAGCAAGTCGCCGCCGTCCACCGTGCGCGAATATTGAAAATCGCGTTATAAGAGTGGGACAAGTCATAGCTTTTTGCTGACAATTTCAAAATCGCCTTTTAGAACTGGCAAAACCGGTAAAACACATCAAAATACAGTGGAGCGAGTTACCTTTTGACAGTTATTGCTTTTCTCATTTTCTTTTTGCCGTGTCGCCGCCGTCGACCAATGTTGAAAATAGCGTTTTGAGAGCGCGAGAAGTCATGCTGCGGCGGCGGCGGCTGCGGCGACGGCTGCGGCTGCGTTTTCCTTCTTATGCGTTCAAAAGTGAAACATTTTTCCCACTTTTTGAACGCTTTTTTGAAACCTTTTGCTTCTCTCATTGTCTTTTTGCCGCTTTGGCGTCACAGCGAGAAGCGTGCGGGGATGTTGAAATATTAAGTTTTGAGAGCGGCTGAACTGTAACATTGCCGCTTGCGCTTTTGGCGTCAGTTGTTTCAACCGGTTTTAGAACAATCCAATACTATAGTTTAAAAAATCCTAAAATCCGTGGAAACACGGCTGTTTATCCATTTTTAGGTCGACCTGGGAATTGCTCCGGTTTTGCTTGCGTTTCTCACACCTAATTTCAATCTGTCAAGATTGATAACGTATGCCAGCTGACACCTTTTGTACCCTTTTTAATGAAAAGGTGCATTTGCCCATTGTGAAGCCACTGTGACAATTAACGGAATTGGCAGGCTTGCTACTGTTCATGCCGCCAAAAAGCTAATTTAACTCCACGGTCACTTTAATTAACTTAATTCAGTGGTTCGCACTTCCTCTTCTAACTACTGTGCTTTTTGTATTGCAAAGACTCCCGCCAATCGCACTATGTCCTTTCTACTGCACAAAAATTGGTTAAGCACGTTTTTGGGTCTTTAAAGCATTTTTGTTTTGTGACCTAGACACGTCCTTTTAATCCGATTACGTTTCTATTCTGTCGCGACAAGGCTCATTTCCATATGCAAAATTTCAGATGAGTGTCACTGCCAATGACGATCACTACCTATCAGATTCATTTATTAGCTTTTTGCTGAAAAACCCCGAAATCCAAGCTATCACTAAAAGACTTAATGATAGCGCTAACGCGGATATTAGCGATGATGATCTCAACGGAATTGTGGTTATTGTTCAGAGGGTCTTCTCTAATGGTAAGCTTCCAATCATCGATTTCTGCTACGAACAACTAATTTAGTAAGCGCTGAAAAGATCAAAAGCGTTTTTCGAATCCTCTGCTCAGCAGATGAAAACGATGATTTGCCGTCCACTGCTGCATCCACATCAGCTCAAGGTGAATGCAATAACTTTTAAGCTTCAAGCGACTGAAAGTTTCAGGAAGTTTAAATCCTTCACTGTCAGCGACAGTGGCATCCGTTCCTGTCTGCAGAGCCCTAAGCGCGACTGAGCTGGTAAGCAGTGAAATTCCAATTTTGGAGAAAGAAAACCAAAATCCACATTTAATTGAAAACCAAAACATTGTGGAAAAGCTTTGTGTGATCCGAAGTGAGGGCGATTTAGTAAGATCACACAAAAATTCTGTTAAAAAGCTAAACTCGGGCTACTTTGAAAATAAAGAAAGAGGTTTCAGAGCCAAATTCCTTCATGGCGTGGCCGAAGCCTGTATCACCAGTTTGGTTCCCCTTGCCGAGACTTCTTGATTGACATCGTCGGTAAATTTCCCAAATTCTACCGTGCGACCACCGCATGCTACTTGTCAGATCTGGCACCAGATCTCAAATTGATATGGAGTCAGATTATGGCTCAGTTGAGATCTCGTTACCCTACAGGTAGGGTTACTGTAAGTAAGCTTTTAACCCATGCGAATAATTTTTCAGTCCCTGAGACCTTGGCATACGCATGCTGGAGAACAATCCGTGTTCAATACAACTCTGCAGCCTGTTCAAAGACCATCACAGGCAGAATCCCGTATCTGGAAAGAGAAAATCTGTACACAGACTACTCTGGACCACGGATTCTTCCTTATACGGGGCCACAGCCTAATGTTGGCGTCCGAATACTACCTCCAACGGGAATCCACTCTATTCAAGAAGACTGCACGAACGGAATGGTTAACTTTCGGAACAAATATGGCTTCGACGTTTTAGCCACTTTCCTTCAAGAGATCAAGAACACAAAGGAGTTTATGTATACCGACGTGAGCATTATGGGGAGCCCTTCACAGCTGCCGCCACAAGCAAGGATGGAGTTCGATTTGCTGATAGTGAAAATGCAAAAGCGATGGAAATGTGGGTGTTTACGTTCAAAAGACTACGAAAAGAGCACATTTTGCTCAAAAATTGTCACAACCGAGCGCAGGCGACTCTGTTTGCGTGTGGGACGCACAGGGACGCCGACAAACGTTTGTTCATCAGAGGAGAATAAATGCAGGCTACGTGAGCATATCGATCTGGTCATTTTTCAATCGACTTTGTGTCGTATCAATGTTTAACAAACGGTTGTTAAGTGTTTGATTCTTTTTGCAGATCCCACAAAAAAGCATTTTTTTACTTTTGAGGTTTAAGTTTGTGCCGTTCTTATGAAAATGCGATTTTTGTTATCTCGAATCGATTCTTGCAATCAGCAAATACCTTGTTTACGGTTTACTGATTGCAGAGAATCAGTGACCACTAAGTTGATCTTGGCGCGCATTTTGACATATCCATTTCACCATTACATTGGTGCTTTTCAGTGTGCCACATCGACGCCTTCAACGCTTGGCGAGATTTCCGAAATCAATCTTGTGCTCAGCAGCAAACAAGCCAACCATCGGCTTCAAATCCCATAGTTCTTGCTCCACCGCCTACTCGATCTCCTCTGTGCAGTCCTGAAAAGCGTTCTGCTGACCTAGCTGCTCAGAAACTTCAATCAGTAATGTCTTCGGTGCAGGCTTTGCTTGACCGAAGTCAGAACCGAGCAGATCGGCCCGGGTCCTCTGCAAGCATCCGATCTGACGTCTCAACTCCTCTTGTCCTCACTCGAGAAGTCGCCATGCGCACTCCTCCTCCACCTGTTCCAATTCCAGAAATCACTCAACGTGAAACCGAAGTTGTGGTCTCTCCTATTGAGCAGTTTCCGCCTCCTGTTCTTATTCCTGCAGACAGTCAAAGGCAAAGCGACATCGTGGCTTCTTCCGACAAGCCTGCCGCCGATCTAAGACCGAAACGACCTCTAAGTCCAATTAAGATCGACCCGAAAGCTGAGCAGAAATTTATGGAGAAACATGGAATCGCTGCTCTCGACCTTCTATTCACTGAAATTGGAAAGACGATTGAGCTTATGGACGTGAACGTTCAGAACCTGAAACTGCCTTCTCATCTGCCGGATCATGCTAAGCAAGCTTGGATCAGGATTATGCAAACGATTTCTAACGAGTTTTCCAAAGGTAACCACACTTCAAGACTCAGTTTTCAATCATAGGTTTTAGTAAGCTACCGGGAAGCGTTTGAAGTGTGGCAAACCAGGCAGACGAGAGGAAAAGCTCTTGTCTCTCCAGTCAAAGCTCCCGTTGTGCTCCCTGTGGACATCCAAAAGCGAAATGACAATTTGGGTTCCCCCAACAAGCCTGTGGATTCTAGGCTGAAAAGATATTTGAGTCCAATCAGAATCGACCAAAGGACACAAGAGGAATTTAAGGAGAAGCATGGAATTGCTGCTCTGAACCTTCTACTCACCGAAATCTCAAAAACCGTTGAACTTATGGACGTGGATGTTCAAAACATGCAGCTTCCTTTTGACCTATCTAATGAAGCTATGCAAGCTTGGATGAGGATTTTGAAAAGTATCCTTCGTCAGTTTCCTTCAGGTACTCACTGATTAGAAAAGCCATTTGAATAGTTTAATTTAGTCGACTGCAAACTAGCGTTTGAAGTGTGGCAGTCAATGCAGGGGAAGGAGACTCCAGAGCTGAGCAACCCAAATTGTCCTGTTCCTCCATCTCTTCAGAATGCTCCTAAGCAGAGATGTACCCAAAACGAAGAAGTTATTCAGCTGAGCAGTGACAGCGAGGAGGATGAGACTGTGATCATTAGAGTATCTGAAAAGCTAAAGCCAGTCGTCGCTGAAAACGTCTTTATGGAGGTAAATTAGCATTCCCACATAACTTTGAAAATCAAATTTTTAGATACAGGAGATTACGAATTCATCTGATAAGGCTAACCAAGATGTGGAAATGGTTGAAAGTGGCCGTTTGTCGACTGAAGTCACTAGCACTAAAGACGCCATTCCTACCGTAAGATATATCACCAAATTAGTTTTTTCAATATGCAAATTAAGGGTACTGAGTTGACGACGACAAGTCATCAGCAATCTTCCTCTGCTCCTCCACCGGATAATCAGATCTCCGTTGTCTCAAGCAGTACATCTCCCACCCAAGCTGCTCAAACGGTAGTTGTAAAATTTGACCTTTTCGTTTGACACGTTTGTTTTAAGGCACAGGAGAGCAGCGCATCGCCAAGCATGACTCACGACGACCCAATGGAAGGCGGCACACACGATGCACCCAAGGCAACTACAGTTCTCTCTGAGGGACCGGCGAAAGCTATTGAGTCATATGCTGTGGAGGTAATCAAATTCATTTATGGCAAAAAAGTACTTTTGGTATTCTTTTAGAATCCGTTTGTCAAGAGGACTGAAAGTTATCCGCGCCTTAGATTTAGTAGCGATTCCAGCGACGACGAAATCATGTCTTCGGGTTCCAAGTCATCTGATGGCTCGAAACAGGTCAGTAGCGCTTGAAATAGGCTCATTGAGAACTTAAAGGTGTGGTTCTGAGCACAGTAATGTTAGCGCTGCTATTGCTTATCTGTGTTGAATCGATCAATTCACACATTTCATTTTCACTTTTCGACTCTCTGTTTGCAACACACAAGAACGGGCGCTACGAGTGGCGGGAAATCGCTGACAATGCATTTCTTGGCGCGATCAACCAAACCGTTTACTGGCTTGCTTCTTTCTTTCTTTACGTGATTAAAAGTAACGCAATTTGTTCTTTTAGAGTGCCAAGAGCATGTCCTTGACATGCGCCTTTGGCCCCAAGGCCACAGAACGCCTTATCGACAAAATCAGGTTGTATCCCCAATTCTACTGTATAGATATGAGTGCCAAGACAACTATTGCTGATCTCAAAGATGACGCAAAGGACGACTTTGCGAAAATTCTGGAAAGCATGGTGAAGGAGTTTCCTGGAGGTGAGCTATACAGATGATTAAGAGACTTATAGCTAAAATTTAGTGAACGAGGACGCGATATTCAAGGCTTGGAAGAATATCCGTATGAATTATGGCAAGCCAAATTGTCCTGACAAGCATCGCGGGAAGATCGAGTACCTCAATTTTCTGCTGGGGATTGAAAGCCCCAAAAAAGCTGCACCTTCAGCTACTTCATCGAGGAGAAGAAGCCTGAGATCTGAAGGAGATGACAAGGACGAGAATGAGGCCTCCCCCAAGCCGAAGATCGCTCCGATCTTTAATCGCCCCACACCTCGCAAGGCTGTTCGGACCCCTCTGGTACACGCTCCTAGCACAGTAAGACTCAAACTTCAATTTCAGTTATTGAAAAAGGATTTTTAGAATCAGCCATCGACAAGCAAAGCCGCTAGGACGCCTCTTGCCAATGGTGTCACCGAAGCAAAGGACACTGTCAAGACTCCTCTTTCCCGTCCTGTAACCAAGGCTAATCCTCAGGATAAACCCAAATCTGATCGTCCATCGACGAGCAAAGTATTCCCAGCCCAAATGGTCATCAAGACTGAATCCAGACCTTTGCCTATCGTAAACTCTAAATCTCAAACAGTTTTCAAGTTTTTCAACTTTTAGATTACCGATACCATGCACAGCAAATACGGAGATAAGGGAAATCAGGCATTGTTGAAAGAAGTCAAAAAGCAGCCTGATTTCTGGAGGATCAAGTCTCTCGTGGGAATCCAAGTGGACGATTTGCCCGACAAATGCAGGGTGGCGTTTGATAAGATTGTAAAAAGTTTGAGCAAGGAGTTTGAAGGTGGGAAGTTACCATACGACATGCAATAAGAACAAGGATTACAGTTACTGACGATATCGTCTTCACTTCCTGGAAATCGATTCGGAGCAAGACGGAATGCTCCAGGACTCATCAAAAAGAGCTGGCGTTCATGAGAGAGGTGCTAAATGGCAGCGACGGGATTGATATCAAAGAAGGGAAGAAGCCTGAGGAGCCTATTGAGGTAGCGGATTTTCAAAATGAGGATGACTTTGTGTCTCCTAAGTCTTCTCAGAAGGCAGCAAAGGCTCATTATGAAAGTGCTCAACCAGAATCCGAGCCTACGTCCCTTGAACCGATTGAGAATATGGATTATGAGGTAACAGTTGCTTCAATGTGCAATTTTGCTGAAATCAGCTTTTAGAACACTGAGCGCACGTTCCTTGAGCCAATTGAAAACATGACTTTGAGTCGCCATAGTTCTGTTCCTGAGGTAAGGCTAACTCTTACCTAATTCAGACCTAATTTTGTGCCTTTAGAGCAGCACCCCACCCAGCGGTAGATCGTTCGTCAACGCTTCATTGTCCCGAGTTTGTGGTATCGAATCCTGTTTCCAGCTCTGCCGCCTGGTCAAATTGCATCCTAGCTTGCACACGCAATGTGTTAAGACGAAGGCTGGCTTTTGCGAGATCAAAAACTTCTCCTCTGCCTCTCAAAAAGCGTGGGCTGAGATCATGGCGGTCATGAAGAAGAGCTATCCGAAGGCCACCAGCGAGATGTGCCTAAAATTCTGGAGATCGGTGAAGCTTCACTTCCGCACTCACATGGGAGGAAAGTTCTACAAGGAATTGGCTTTTCTGGAAAAGAAGGTTGAAAGCTTACAACATTCAGAGTCGGAAAGCAACAACCCAGAACCCTTCTCTGCTGTAAGTCGTCCAGTCTTCTTAAGTTTGTAAAATGGGTGTTTCCAGAATGCTTCCAACAGCAAAATACATGTGTTGCCAAGGGTTTGCGGCATTGACGCTTGTCTGTTGCTATTAAAAGAAGTTGGGAAATACCGCGAATTCTACAAACACAGCCTTGATGGACGATCTGTGGTTTCAGAGCTGCCCAAAAAGGCGCAGAAATACTGGGAGATGATAGTACAGGCTGTAAGAGAACAACACCCTGATGGTAAGAATTTCAATTCTCAATCGATAAATAGGAATGTTTAAGCCACTGATCATCTCTGCTGGAAGTTCTGGAGGAACATTCGACCTCGAGCGCGTTCCTACAACGGCGGAGCTTATCTAGATCACGTTCAATATCTGTTCAAGGACTCGCCAGGTTCTGATGCTCCGGATTCAGAAAATGGCGCTTCAAAAACAAATGCTTCAAACGATTTTCAGGAAACAGGCGTTCGAAAAAAGCGCGAAGAAGCCCATTTCTTACTCCTTAAAGAAGCTGGAAAGTACGAAGAATTCTACAAGCACAATGTTGCGTATGACGATGATATCTCTACGCTTCCAAGAAACGCTCAAAAATGCTGGAGAAGATCATGCAAGTCATCACGGAAAAGTATCCAGAAGCTACCGACGTCGTCTGCTGGAAATTCTGGAAAAGCATCCGTAATCTCCCTCGATCTTACCGAGGAGGACTTTACATATCTCATGTTGGCTACTTGCTTTTGCTTAACGACAGCAACTCCATTTCGGTAATGTCAGTAGATTCCAGTGAAGACGAACCTGCATATATTGGCACTCTTATCGAAGAGATCAAGAAGTATCCACAGCTGTACAACCTTCGCGTTACCCGCGAGTCGCCCGTGGAAAGGTTCCACAAAGCTGCGCCTGACGCTTGGACAAACGTGATGCAGGTTATGAAAAGCCGCTTTCCGGATGTCGTCGAAAAGGCAGTATTTGCCGCGTGGAGTCAGCTACGAGTCGATCATTTCGAAAATCGCCTGGCTGCAAGGAATTTGAAAGGAAAATTGGACTTCTTGAATTCGACTTTCACAGTTCGCCGCAGTAGAATTCCATCTCCGTCAAGCGAAGAGGAAGAATCCAAGGGTACAAGTGTGGTAAGTCCTATTTCGAACACTTCGAAAATCTGAAAATGGATATTTCAGACCTCAGCCTCCACGACACGTCCAGGAGTGAAGCCGACTTTCACGGTTCGTCGCAGTAGAATTCCATCTGAAGAATCAATGTCAGAAGAAAACGACGAAAGCGATCACGGATCAACTTTCACTGCACAAGGCTATCCTGGGAAGAAGAACGGCGAAGAATACATCGACGCTCTCATTGATGAGATGAAGAAACATCCGCAGCTGTGTAGTGTCAATCTTAGTGGCAATACACCCTTGAAAAAGCTCAAGATAGCTTCTCCAGAAGCCTGGGAAAGCGTAATGCAAGCATTGAAAAACTGCTTTTTCGACATGACCGAAGAACGAGTGTTTGCGTCTTGGAGGATGCTTAGAGTGCAACACTTCAAAAATCGTTTGGCTACGAAAAATCTGGGAAAATTGGACTTCTTGAATGACGTGGTCATGGCCGTTGAAGGGTCAAACGAAAAGGATTCAAACCAGGGAGAAGAATCTGATGATCTCAATGTGGTAAACCCTAGTTTAAGCATTTCGTAAACCTAAAAATGTCTTTTTTAGATCTCAACCCCTACGACACGTCCAGGAAGAAATCCAGAATTTATGGGCGCGCTTATCGATGAGATGAAAAAGTACCCCGACCTGTACTGCGTTCGACTGGGCCTCAACACTTCCGTGGATGCGTTCTACAAAGCTGCGTCTGACGATTGGAAAAACCTAATGCAGGCAATCAGAAACCACTTCCCTGAAGTCTTTGAGGAACGCGTGTTTGCCTGCTGGAGACTGTTGAGAGTCAAACACTTCGGAAATCGTCTAGCTGCAAGAAATCGTGGAAAATTGGATTTCCTAAATGGCATCGTTCAAACCAGAGCTGCTGTTGAGAGCGACGATTCGTCAGAGGATTCCGATGCTGAGGAAAGCTTATCCCCCACTAAAAAACGTGAATCTCTATTCCGGACTTATGGTGATGAAGCTGTCAACCTTCTCCTCGCAGAGGTCGCGAAGTATCCAGATGTGTATACCATCATTGTATCCACAGGGACCAAATTCCGTCGTTTTCGAGAAGCCGTTCCCAGCAGCTGGACAGAAATTATGCAGGCTATGGAATGTGAGTATCCTGGGATTCGGGAGAAAACCGTTTTCAGCGCGTGGAAGTATCTCCGCTACCGTTGGAGCATGGGAGTCTTGCCTAGAAAACACAGCGAAAAACTCTTCTTCCTGGATCCGCTTGAAGAGGCTCCTTTACGGAGTCGAGAAAGGTCATCTGATGACTCGGACGAATCTGATAGGTCCACATATGTAAGCAATACATTCTCTTCCAGATCTAATATTTTTTAGAACACCAAGCTTGCCTCAAGGAATCGTCTCACTGCTATATACGACGCCAAGGCGTTAGATTTCCTGGTTTTCCAGATCAGCAAGTACCCCGACCTCTACAGTATTCATTTGGGCAAGATTGAAGCTGTTCAGAGAGAAGCTCCTGACTCTTGGAGATCTGTCTTGGGCACAATGCGAGAACACTACCCTAAGGCTAGTGAACTGGCTATCTTTACAGCCTGGAAAAGCGTCAGAACTGGCTATTACAACCAAACCTGTCCAGTCCGCTTCAGGAACACTCTGCCTTTCTTGGATGACTGTAGAGCTAGGACTGAATCGCTGTCTATTTCTCAAGGATCTGATTCTGAAACCGAAACTACTGTAAGTTCACAAGTTCTTATGATCCATTTTCAAGAAGGAAAAATTTTAGACCAGGAAACTCTCCCACAGTGAAAGACTCACCGCAATATATGACGAGAAAGCATTAGATTTGCTTGTCCAAGAGGTCGGAAAACATCCCGATCTCTATGGAATCAAACTCAGCAGTTGCAACAACAAACTTAAAAGGGTTCAGGAACGCGCTCTTGACTCTTGGAAATCAGTTGTACACGTCATGCGAGAACGATATCCTGAGGCCAGTGAACTGGCTATCTTCACTGCCTGGAGGAGCGTCAGAACCGGATATTTCAACAATTCTTGTCCTGTCCGCTTCAGAGGCAATTTGCCTTTCTTGGATGAATGCAGAGCTCGAACGGTATCAGCTTCTGCTTCTGAAGACTCTGAATCTGTGCATAAAATTACGGTATGTGAACAATAGCCCAAGTAGCGGTTTTTTAAGGTTTAACGTTTTTAGACCCAGAAGCTTTCTCCTAGCGAAAGACTCACCACAAAATATGACGACAAAGCACTGGATTTTCTTGTCCAAGAAGTGGGAAAACGCTCTGACCTCTATCGAATTTGTCTCAGTGGCAATAGCACGCTTCGAAGTGTTCAACAACGCGCTCCTGACGCTTGGAGATCTGTCTTGAGCACAATGAGAGAGCGCTATCCTGATGCCAGTGAACTCGCCATCTTCACAGCCTGGAAAAGTGTCAGAACTGGCTATTACAACCGAACGTGTCCAGTCCGCTTCAGAGGCAATTTGCCTTTCTTGGATGAATGCAGAGCTCGAACGGTATCAGCTTCTGTTTGTCAAGACTCTGAATCTGAGCCTGAAGAGGTACGCTTAGACCTGTCAAGTGTTGTTTAAAATTAAATTCTTTAGACTGATCCAAGTGAGCTCCTGCCAAGCGAACGACTGACCACAAAATACGGTGAAGACGCCCTGGACGACCTCATGGTTGAGATAGAAAAACACCCGTCGTTCTACAGCATCTACGTCAATGCAAGCTCCCCGTTGAGCGTAGTCGGCTCTCCATCAAGGCTCGAAGAAGCATCTGAGGCTTGGAAGACCATCATGGCCGTCATGGAATCAAAGTACCCAGGCGTCAGTGAATTGGCTGTTTTCACCGCTTGGAAAAGCGTCAGGTCGCAATATCACAGGAACAAGTGCACGAAACGGTTGCGTGGAAAATTGCCGTTTTTGGACAATCTCTCTGCTCCTGGGAAGCAAAACAGACACGTCTCGGCAGTCGATCTCTTTGTGGAAGAATATGGACCAGATTCTCTTGGTGTCTTGTTTGAAGAGATCTCTAAAGAAGAAATGTTCTTTGAGAAGAGCTTTCGCGGATGTCATGATGCTCAAGACATGCCAGAACCTGTGAGGAAAGCTTGGGAGAGGATTGTGAACAGGGTCATACAGCAGATCCCTGAGGGTAAGCAAATCTCAAAATTGTCCAAAATTCATTTTTCCGTTTTTAGTCTCTGCGGATAACGCTCTGAAAGCCTGGCTATCAGTTCGGAAAAACTACTTTAACTCAGCTGGTCAAAAATGCCGATGGAACAAGAAGATAGTCTTTCTGAACGAATGGAAGGCAAGGAAAGATGCTGAGGAGAGATTTGAGGTAAAGTAGCTTGATTTGCTAAAAATACTTAAGTTGACATATTAAGGCAAATACTCCTATCTGCAGTGCGTCTCGAGAATTGTCTTTTGAGTCTAGGCCACGACCGACGACTGACAGCTTTCAGGCTTCAACTTCAGCTACACGTCTCACACGCAACGGTGCTCGCGATATGCGACAATTCTCGGCAGCGGATCGTTTTATGGAAGCCCATGGAGAACACGCTTTTGACGTATTGCTTGGAGAAATCTCCCAAGAAGAGACTTTCTTCCAAAAGAATTTTAGTAGCTCTCACAATCTTCACGTAATGGCGGAACCCCTGAGGGAGGCTTGGGAGAGAATTATGAACAAGGTTAGAGAGCAGATTCCAGACGGTATGCAAAACTTCTTTAAACTTCTTCTTTCTCTACAAGCTTCTAATTTTAGTTTCTCCCAAAGACGCGCTGAGGGCTTGGGCGTCAATCCGAAGTAGCTTCAATCCTAAGCGTAAGACTAGATGGGACGGAAAGATAGCTTTTCTGTACGCGTGGAAAGCAATGGAAGATGTTGAGGACAGAACTCAGGTTCCTACTTGTATCTGCTTAGAAGTTCTAATATTGACCTTTAAGGAAAATATTCCTAGCCGCAGTGCGTCTCCAGAAATGTCTTTCGAATCCAGGCTTCGACCCAGGGCTGACAACTTCCAGGCTTCAACCTCAGCTTCACGTGGAGGACATCGTTCGGCAGCGGATCATTTTACGGAAGCTTATGGGGAACATGCTCTTGACGTACTGCTTGGAGAGATTTCCCAAGAAGAGACTTTCTTCCAATGGAATTCCAGCAGCGCTTATAGCCTTACTGAGATGGCGGAACCTACAAGGGAGGCTTGGGAGAGGATCATGAGCGAGGTTAGGGAGCAGATTCCAGGAGGTGGGCAATACTTTCTTTTAACTTGAAACGTAAGTTTTTAATTTTAGTTTTTGCCGAAGACGCTCTGAAGGCCTGGATGTCCATCCGCAGATACTATTTTAATCCAAAGCGCAAGACTAGGTGGGACGGAAAAATAGACTTTTTGAACGAGTGGAAGGCGAGACAAGACGCTGAAGAGGGATCTGAGGTACATTCTAATTAGGGTCTGCTAAATTTGTCAACTCTGTCTTTTAGACAAACGCTGTGACTCAGCCTGAAGAGACAAGAAGTCGAACCGAATTGAGTGGCAGCAATTTAAGGAATCCTTCTGTCTCAGCAGATCGTAGAGGTTCTTCGGCAGCCGATCTGTTTTTGGAAACTCACGGCCCGGATTCCATGAACGTGCTGCTAGAAGCGATCTCCCAAGAAGAGGTCTTCTTCGAAAGAAGCCTAACTACCACTTCTAGTCCTCGTGAATTGCCTCAGCCTCTTCGAGATCCTTGGAAGAGAATTATGAGTGCTGTTAGAGAGCAGATCCCAGACGGTAAACACAATCATTTCTACTTCAATTGATATTACTCGTTTTAGCTTCCTCCGAAGGAGCTCTAAAGGCTTGGTTGACAGTCAGAAGACACTATTTCATTCCTTATCGGAAGAGTAGATGGGATGGACAGATTGCTTTCTTGAATGAGTGGAAGGAGCGGCAAAAAGCTGAAGTGAGTTCTGAGACAAATACTGCTAGGCGAGATGTGTCCATGGAAGCCAGGACACAACGAAGAACAGAATCCAGCAGCAGCTCTGTCCAAGGTTCACGGTCTCCGAGAAAGAGCAATGACTCAGTCAAGGAAAGTCCAACCAACAACCATCCTGGAGCCGAGGAGCTACTGATCCAAGAAGCTGGAAAGTACCCCTGCTTCTTTGCTCTCCGCATGACCAACAGCTCCCGTTTGAGCGACGTGCAACAGAGAGGAGACTGGCAAGACCTCATGAAAACCATTAAGGATCGGTTCCGAGGCGTGGAAGAAGAAACTGTCTTCACCGCTTGGAGGAGAATTCGGATGAACTATGGAACTCAACAATGTCCCCAGAAGTTTGTTGGTCGGCTGCCTTATCTGGACGCTTTGGTTAGAAGAGAAGTCGTGGAGCAGACGCCTGAAATTCAATCCAGAGGACGGAAGAGGCTCCGGTCAGAAACTCAAAATCAGGAGGCTGCTAGGAATTGGCCGGAAGAAGATGTCCAAGAGAACGACGAATTCAACGATGATCGGATGCTGGAAGAGGACTACAGCAGCCGCTTTGATTCATCTCAACCAGGACCGAGCCACTTCAACTATCCTCCGTACGCTCCTTCACCTCTTCCCGGCCCGAGCCACGGATATCCTTATCGACCCTTTCCAAATATGGACTACCACGAGCAAGGCTACGCTTATCCACCGTATCCGGGTTATTACCCTTCTCCATATGGATACTACCCGAGTTATCCTCCAGCCCCACGCATCGATCCCAACGCTCCTTGCGACGAGTGTAGGAAAACCTGTCGCTGTGAGATTGAGAAGGGCTGTAAGTCACAATTTTTGGGTCTAATGTGTCCGATTTTGAATTTTTAGTGTACGATATAAGGCAGCAGTTGCTGATCATCGATCAGATCGCTACGGACGAGGAGCTCGAATCCTTTGAACACCGAATCGCCGCTATGTTGGAGGACTACAACAAGCGGAAAGAAGAAAGGAGGAAGGAAAAGGAGAGAAGGAAGGACCCATGAATGCCAAGTTTTTGTTGTATGTCTGTTAATACGATTAAATTCATTTTCTTAACATTTCAAGGGTTCTAAACAAATTGAAAAGCTTGGTTTCCATGAGTTTCATTCCACCGCTAGGATGCTCAAATCCTCCAAATCGATCACGACTAAAAATAAATCAGCGTCGTTTTGCGATAACATCAAAACTGTACGAATCGCTACGGAATGGTGATGACGCTGGGCTGCGTCGAGTTCAAATTTTTCCGTGATTTCGCTTTACTGTGGTTGTCGTCGATATCAATTGCATGACCATGATTGTAAACAGAAGCGTGCACCGCTTTTTTCCAATTGGTTCTCCTCACGGATTTTTCAGTCGTATAACGTAGCCCGCACGTTTGAGACGCTTCAGGCCAATTAAACCAACGCCAGACAAAAGAAAAAAATGTGAGCTAAATAATTTGAAACTCAAAACTCATGGTTTTGGAATACTACCTGAATTACGACTGTGGAGTCTGAAGAAGCCATTTCAACGGCGCAAATAGGCACAGAAGGTTATTTCTATCCAGAACAAGGATAAATCAGATAAACAGGGGAGCTATAAATTTCTAATCACATTCTTTTCATTTGACAAGTTTTCTTATTTAGAACGGTCCCATAGAATCCATTATGAGTGCGAAGCTTAAAAAGCCCAGAAAGAGGAACGTGAGCAAGCGTTTCAAACAGTTTCCCTCCAAAAGTACACCAGCTTTTACGGCCAAGAATTTGAGTGCACGAATACCATTGAAGACGTAAACGAGGCAAGGCTGATGACAAATTTTTGCTTTTATGACTGAAAACATTAGAGAGAAGAGAAGCAGGAGAGTACGGTAAGCGAAAGAATCTGTTATACAGTACATGGAGCTAGGTGCAGAGAATTAAGCGGCAGAGGCGCTTAGTCAGAAACTAGACCAAAACGATCTGGAAAACGGATTGACAGCTGAATAAGACTTTACTTATTTAGAACGTCCCCATTCCTACTTTTCACCTGTATGACCCACTTTTTGAAATATCCAGAAATTCTGCTTATCCACGTGAAAACTAAGGTCGATTTCTCTTGGATAAAAACAAAGCGAAGCGTCTAATAAATGTGTTCCAGTAGAGGAGAACGTAGCCTTACAGACATGGCTGACGGTTTGGATGAAGTGACAAGAGATGGAAAGCGGAAAGAAGAACAAAAAGATTTTCAGAACAAGTAGATCAACTGGACATTGACAGGGACATTCTCGATAAGTTTTGCCTGTGACCACTTCTTACTTTTCACCTGTATGACCCACTTTTTGCCGGAGCATAACCTTGCGGATAGTCGAGATTGGTCTCTTAGCCTTGAAGTAAGAGCATCGATAAAGCCAAATGAGCAGATGCCGGATAAGAACCCGTGAATATTGATAGAAATTACCATTCCTGAGCCAGAAAGCCAGTTAAGCAGAGAATCAAAGAAGAAAATTAGTGCTTTAATCAGTCTTGTCCAATTGTGCTTTCCGTTATTTGTGTGCCTCTAAATTAGTAAGATCATAAATCGGTTTCACAGTTACAGTGTGATGTCCTTCATGTGTGAGGACAAAAATCGATTTGCCGCCATTCGAAACAGTTATTTTTATTGCCAAAACAAGCGCGAAGAGATGCCCTTTGACTGCACATTTATGGCTTTGTGGGAGCGATGCTGCCAACCGTCTTTTCCCCACACCACGCGACGCTTGAGATAAATTATTCTGACCGATCCATTCTATCGATTTGAAAAAGGCCGTCATCGTTTATGTGTGAACCAAGCAAATTGCCGCGCTTTAGGTGTGATCCAATCCAGGTGCTCGATTAGATCTTGATTGACCCGATTGAGCACATATGGACGCGGTGTATGCTTGTCATCGTTTGGGCAATGTGATCTTGAGTGCTGTTGGGCGGCTTTGACTTGTTTTTTTGGTGTTTCAGAAAATTCTTTGTGGAATCAAAGATAATGAAGTTGCGAAATAGATGTGGTGCTTCAAAAAACGCGATCGGAACTGCGCATCCGCAAACACCAAAATCTGCAAAAGTGGCCAAAGCAGTTTCAAATCGTCGGGTGCCTAACAAGCGTGGCAAGAAAAGCGTGAAAAAGGTTCATTTTTCATTTGTCAAATTTTTGATTATTAGTCAATAGGAACTTGAGGGTTATCTTTTGACTGTTTTAGCCTGAACCAACGAGAGTCAACTATCACGCGATTTCCTTGACGACCACCTTTGGATCTCAAGGATGTATTCACTTTCTAAACATTGCCAGAAAGTATAAAAACTTTTACAAACATGAAGTGTCTAAGATTTTGTCCAGTGAAGACAAACAACAATTTGAGCGAGCGTTTCGGAAAGTAATGGAAGAAATGAGGAATGACTTTGCTAATGGTAAGCTTTGAGAACAGAGTCATTTGGTTTTAGTGTTTGTTTATTTCAGTTTCTGACGAAGCATGCAAAAGATTCTGGAGGAACTTTAGGCCGGAGTTTTGGACAAGACCAAAGTTTGTCAAACACGTGCGCTACTTGTTTGACATTTATGATCCAGAAGGCGAAGACTTTAAGGTGTGCTGCAAGCAAGCCACTAAAAGACTTGCCGAAACATCCAGAACACTGGGTGCCGTGGCCTCCTTTGAGGAGGAGTACGGGGTAGAAGCCACGGAGAAGCTTCTAAGAGAGATCTCAAAGACTCCGGATCTCTTTACCAAGACCTACTCGACAACATCGTCTTTTGAAAAACTGAGGAGAGACGACAAGCGACGCTGGAACAACATTGTTTCAGCCGTCAGCAACAAAGTTCTTAAAAGTGCGCGTGTTTAATCTTAATCTAAAAATGATAGTTTTTTAGTCAATCGGAACACAGCTTGGGCAGCGTGGGTCGATTTGAAAAAGAGGTATTGCTGCGGGAAGGCTGGAAAGTGGACGACAAGCCTTAGCTTCTTGGAACCACAGCTTCCTATCGAAAGCGAGGGTTTGAATTCTGGGCCGTTAGTTCTGCTTCAAGGTAAGCTATTCGCATACGTCAACTAGGTTAATGTTGGCTTTAAAGGAGCTGAGGACCATGGATCGCTGAGGCACGGGGCCGAGCAAGGATATCGACGGCAATTTGAGCTTGACAGCTCTTTTCCCAGCGAGGTCCACGAGTCGATCGGAGATCCTGTTGATTCTATGGGGTCAGAATTTCCATCGCAAGTTGATTCAAACCAGCGTCCGGAATCTACGTTCACAGAACGCAACGAAGCCGTAGATCTTGAAATTCCTGCTTGCTTGGCTGACCCTAACCAAACTGAAGAGGGTTCTGAGGTAACTTAAACTCTAAATCCAATTCAAAATTCCAAATCAGCGATTTTAGGCAAATACTCCAAGCCGAGATTCACCGATTGCAGCCAGGGCCCAGGAAATCGCAGAACCTGTCCAGGCTCCAAGCAACCGGCCTTCTAGGAAAAGTAATTTATCTGCCAAGAAGAACCTTGCCTACAAGCACCCCGGAGCAGAGGACCTACTGATTCAGGAAGCTGGAAAGTACCCTTACTTCTTCGCTCTCCGCATGACTAGCAGATCCCGTTTAAGCGACGTTCAACAGAGAGGAGACTGGCAAGACCTCATGAAAACCATTTCGGATCGGTTCCGAGGCGTGGAAGAAGAAACTGTTTTTACCGCTTGGAGGAGAATTCGGATGAACTATGGAACTCAACAATGTCCCCAGAAGTTTGTTGGTCGGCTGCCTTATCTGGAGTCTTTGGTCAGCAGATCTGAGAGGCAAAGGAGTGAACGCTCGGAATATGGAGCCCAGACGTCTGAAACTCAATGCAGAAGAGTGAGTTCAGATCCTCAAAACCAAGAGGCAGAGAGGAACATGCCGAAGGAAGAAGCCCAGGAGGACGACAGATTCGATAACGACTCAAACAACGAGAATCGAATGCTGGAAGTAGACCATGTTGGCCAAGAAATTGCTGGACGTGCTGACTCGCCTGAGCCTGGACCCAGTCATTTCAACTATCCACCCTTCGCTCCTGCATTCCTGCCCGGTCCATTCACTCCGTATTCTGCGACTCCCGATGGAACCATTCCTGGCTATTACCTTCCACCGTATGGCTACTACCCGTGTTATCCTCCAGCCCCACGCATCGATCCCAACGCTCCCTGCGACGAGTGTAAGAAAACCTGTCGCTGTGAGATTGAGAAGGGCTGTAAGTCACAATTTTTGGGTCTAATGTGTCCGATTTTGAATTTTTAGTGTACGATATAAGGCAGCAGTTGCTGATCATCGATCAGATCGCCACCGACGAGGAGCTCGAAGCCTTCGAAAACCGAATAGTCGGTATGTTGGAGGACTACAACAAGAGGAAGGAAGAAAGGAGGAAGGAAAAGGAGAGAAGGAAGAGCCAAGAGTGAGAGTCTGCAAATACATGCAAAATCTTGTTGTTAGCTTTTCTGAGCATAGAAAACTTTATGATTTTACAAATTACGTTTACCAACGTCGTCAATATCATGCTTCACATTAGCAATGAGTTCTCTCAGACAGTAGTTCCTTAAAAGTCAAGCGACGCTCAAAAACAGTTTTTCGTTGCAAGCTGTCGCCGTTGTCGTCGTTGCAAACAGTCTAGCCGCTGTATCGCAGTCAGCCACACACAGTGACAGTGCTAAGAAAACGATCGTTCACAGGTCGGCTGTTCTAACTTTTAACCTTAAATAACATGGAAAAAAGCAATTTTCAGTTAGTTTTCTTAGTTTTGTAAGCGTCTACGTTCATAAAACGGCCTGCTATTTAACCACTTATTCTTACTGCTTCAAACGTGCTTACTTAAAGTTATTTTCTAATTACTATGTCGTTTGAAATTGACTATTTTAGAAGCCGTTGAATCGGAATAGAAGCGGCCAGATCACCAGATGAACTTCAATCACCCCCGAACACCAATTTTGTTTTAACAGTTAAGCTGAATTTTAGTGACCGAGAATGCTGCGGAGGCGCCTGGAAAGGACAGATCGAGTTCCTGAATGCATGGAAGGCGAACGGGAGTTTTTTTCAAAGGAGGACTCAAAACGTTCATGCTAACCAAGAACACCAGGAGGATCCTGAACAGCCCTGCTTTTCTCGACGTTTTACTAAGAGAACCGTAAAGAAGCCTTCTCACAGACAATCCGCAGTCGACTTCTTCGATCAAGAGTATGGACGAGCTACCCTGCTGATGCTGTTCAGTGAAGTTGAGAAATATTCCGACTTCTATTCACGGTTGCTTTTGGGATGTTGTCTCACCCAGTGACCTAAAAGGAAAGAACAAGGAAAATTGAATGAAGATTATAAGTGCCCTGAAGAAGAAATACCCAAAAGGTACATTTTCTATTACTTTGCAAACCTGAAACTTAAATTTAGTGACCGAATACAACGCTCTCAAGGCGCTGCTCTCTGTACGTAAGAAGTACTTCTACAGTAGTGATAATAGTGGCACCTGGAAAGGAAAACTGAAGTTTCTGAACCGGTGGCAAGCGAATAGGAAAGCTATTCAGAATGATGGCCAGGAGGAAGAGCCTGCCGAGCCTGTCGAGCTAATCCAGGCAGAAGCAGCTAAGAATCCTCCCAAATCACTTCATCTTATGCAGCCACACATCCAGGCCATCAACCCAACCCAATAATTAGATGAAGTATCATCTCCGGTTGCATCGCTAATGAGCACTCCCGCTTTTAGAAAACTCCAGGATAATGATCTCTACGTTTTTCCTGTCGAGGATGACGACGACGTAATTTCTCTGAAGGAAGCTCCATTATCTGACTGTCAAAACAGTCAAAATCCTTGGCTAGAGAGTACAACGTATCCACCTCTGCCAGGACCCAGCTACGTCTATCCTTATCATCCGCTTCCTTATGCATATCCACCTTATCTGTACTACTACCCGCCCTACCACCCCTTAATTGGCTACCCACCCACTCCAAACATGGAAAACAGCGATCCCTGTGAGGAATGCAAGAAAACATGCAAATGTGAAAGGATTCAAGGACGTAAGTCGATTCGCAGTTCAATTTGTCCGATTTTGAATGTTCAGTGAAGGAAATTGCCGATTTCTTGGTAGTCATCAATCGAATCGCTGACAATAAAGAGATTGAAGCGTTGGAAGACCGCATTGTCCCCATTTTACGTGCCTTTAATGCAAGGAAAGAAAAAAGAAAGCATCAAAGATGGGCTCAAAGTTATAATCTGTTTTAGTTGAATGCCCATACATAACTATGCAACCTTTGTTCAACGAATTTTGTTATATTTGTTTCCGTGTGCTGTCCTGTTCATGATTTAAAGCACACAAATCTTTTGCATTTTTTGAAGCCATTTCTTACTACAAGCATGCTGTTTTCATTGACCGTGAATGGCATTGAGTGTTTGTGAGTGCGTCTGTCGTCCCGCTATTAAAAGCGAAGGCGCCGACGGCTCGCGCACTCACGAGCAGCCGCGCCCGTTTGCTGCTGTTCTTCCATAACAGCCGGGCGCTTCTCGTCGTGCAAAAAACGCACGGCGAAAGCAATCGCAACTCTCCCCTTACTACTTCCAGATGCACTTTGGTTTAATCACCGTGTATCGATTTGTGGACCACTCGATTTTGAATTTGACCGCCGAGATAAAACGGAGATGCTTGATAGAATTCGTAATATCGATTTCAGTCTTGGGGCGCGCTTTCTCGGGCATTTCAGCTGCCAGGTAGTAATCGATGGCTTTATTGACGCTGTCGACAGCCGACTGAGGCGCACCTGCGTCCACTCTCCCCACTTATTTAATCTCTTTTCATTTTCAGATTAACGATGGGAAGCCCAAGCAAGTCCATAAATCCAACTCAATCTTCTGAGGAAGCTGTAAGCGTTCTTACAATTTATCTTCTCTAAACATGACTTTCTAGCCGCTGCCGTATGCTTCTCTGTCCCGCAATTACGGCAATGAATGTTGCTCGTATTTTCTGGGTCTGATTAGTGAGCATCCTGAATTCTATACTCATTCCCTGAGCAGTCCGAGGGACGTGCCGGATCTGCCTCAGGATGCCCAGGACGCTTGGACGGAAATGCTGGCTAAAATGAAGGAAAAGTACAAAGGAGGTGAGCTAGAGCCATTTTAGATCTAGTTCAACAATTTTCTTTTATTTTTAGTGACCCACCTCATGTGCATCAAGTTCTGGAGGACCATGCGAGCTCTCCACAAAACGCCGCTGGGAGATCCGTATCGAGATGATCACCCATTTCTCTTGACGCTGACATCAAGCAAAAAAGGTCGAAAACCTAACCTTAATCCGACCGTAAAAACGGCCCAACGTCGTAAAATGGCCAAGAGCGTTAAGAGAGCTTTGATCAACCGCAAATCTGCTAAACCAGTCGAAAAGGTTAAATCCTTCAAAGCTAGAACAGCAAAGTCAGCTGTTAAGGTGAACCCGTTTTTGTAGCTCCAAATGAAAAAAGTTATTTTAGCAGGGAAATCGCGCTTGTGGCAACCATCTATACATGGAGTCTCTACGCTACCTACATGGTCGAGAGAGCTGTAACCACCTGATCAAGCTGGTCAGTAAGCATCCTGAGCTCTACACTTGTTCCTGGGCAAGAAAATACTGCATTTCGCAGCTTCCTGCTGAAGCTCAAAAAGCCTGGAAAGTGGTCATAGGGCAAATGAAGAAAAAGTACCCGAAAGGTAAATTGAACTATTCAAAGATGGCTTTTCTAATCCTCCGCTTTTCAGTAAATGCCAAAGCCTGCATTAAATTCTGGAGAAATCTACGCAACCACTTCAAAATGCCGCGACAACAGCATTACAGACCCCTCACGCAGTTTTTATATGACTTGGATGGGCGTCAAAACAGAGCACGATCTGGACTATCGCTTTCTCTAAACGACCAACCGGGACCTTCTCCTTTGTCAAAGAAACCTGGCAAGAAGAACCAGTCAGCCGCAGGGTTCTTTGAACAAGAATACGGACGCACAATTCTCCTGAAGCTGTTTAATGAAATCTCCAAATTTCCTGACTTCTTCGCCAAAAGGCTTATAGATGTGTTCGTGCCAAACGACCTTAAAGGAGACGATAAGGGCAACTGGAAAACGATTATAACTGCTTTAAGGAAGAAGTACCCTAAAGGTAACAACAACTCAATTCTCCTTAGCTTGTATCTCATGAATAAATTAAATTTTAGTGACCGAGTACGATGCCCTCAAGGCCTGGCTTTCGGTAAGGAAGAAGTACTTCTCTCAATCTTGCAAGAGCGCCTGGAAAGGGCAGATCGAGTTTTTGAATGAGTGGAAAGCGAACCGCAATACTCATCATGAGGCTCAGGACAATCAGGCTGACCAAGAAAGCCAGGAGAAGCCTAAAGAGCCTTCCTCTTCTGGACGCTCCACTAAGAGAGCAGTCAAGAAGCCAAGCCAAGCTAGGAAATCAGGAGGCCGGCAGTCAGCCGTTGACTTCTTCGATCACGAGTACGGACGAGCGCCTCTTCTGATGCTCTTTAACGAAATCGAGAAAATTCCCGAATTCTATGCGCAGAGGCTTTTGTATGTGGTCGTTCCCAGCGACCTGAAGGGAGAGCTGGCAGTGAACTGGCGGCGAATTATAACTGCACTGAAAAAGAAGTACCCCAAAGGTACATTCTTTGATATTCTGTAATCCTAAAACCGAATTTCAGTGACCGAATTTGATGCCCTCAAGGCGTGGCTCTCTGTCCGCAAGAACTACTTTTACAGTAGTGGTAGCAGTGGTACCTGGAACAGAAAACTGGAGTTCCTGAACCGGTGGCAAGCGAACAGGGAAGCTCCCTGGAATGATGTCCAGGAAGCAGAGGAGCCACTAGAGCCAATCCAGGCAGATCCACTCCAGAATCCTGTACAGCTTATCCGGGCAGAACGAGCTCAGAGTCCTCCTCTAGCCCCCTATTTGCATCAACTCTTCCAGGCCTTCTTCCCAGCCCTCGTACGTCGGGGAGAATCGTCAGAATCTGATTCCGATGAAGACAACTTTGAGTCAGATTCTGAGTCAGATAGTGACATAGAGATCTTGCAAGTTATTGATCACCGTCCTCAGCCATCTCCATCTCTCGTGGCAACAGACACGTCGGCTTCCAGCGAAGTTGACTATGAAGGCGACGACGAGGCTGAAACCCAAAATGTCGCTTTCGTCCCTATTCCCGGACAAGATGAAGATGATGACGTCGTCTTCCTTCAAGAGGTTCCAGTGGCTAACCGTCCTAGCACTTCTGGATCCGTTCTAAATCGACCTGACTCAAACGAGCCTTGCGACAACTGCCGCCATACATGCAAGTGTGAGGAGCGAAGGATTCTGCTCCGTGCGGGTAAGATTAGCTTCTTTCTGCAGAGTTTAATTCAATTTTAGCAAACCATATTCTGGAGATCTGTGACGAGCTTTACGACTATCCGGAAGGGCGAGAATATCTGGAGAATCTGGAACTTAGAATTCTTCGTGGAGAGTTCAACATTAAACGGCGACCGCAATCTGGTTCCAACTGAATGCAATCTGTTCCACATATCATTTCGTCATATCAGTTTTCTTCAATTTAGCCGAAACTCAAGCGTCTTTGTGCATATCAGTTTTTTCTATTGTCCTTTTCTATATGTCAGTGTTCCTTGTGGTCAATGAAAACGTATTGAAATCTTTTGCGTGTTCGATCGACATTTACCCGGAGGGCAAAATGGCCATAGAAGGTAGTAATCGAGAAGGAGTGATGAAAAGATGGTGAGTCGGACTAATGCAGTAATGAACTCGCATAAAACGGTGTTGTCAGAATCACAAAAAACTGCATTTCCTTTCACCCATGGAGATGTGTAACCAATCGCAATCGCCGTAAATAAACGATTAAGATCAAAATACCAAGACCATCTCAGGTCGTTTCAATTTCTTTCCAACGTATATTTTTTCTTCACAGTTCCTTTTCGTCGTTGACGCAATTGACGCCTCTTTCCTAGCCATGTAAAAAATCCGGACAATTTTTCATTCAATGCGTTCTTAAAACCAAACTCTGGTTTTTGCTAATTTAAGGTACCTGGCTTCAAGATGCGCTGGTTCCTTCTTCTCTTGGCCTTATTAAGTATTTCTAATGTCCAAGCTACTCTACAATGTTCCCAGAATTCTCTTCTCAGCTCCGACGGGCACAAGTGTTTTCATCTCATGTACTCGTATCGCACTCATTATGAAGTGATCTCGAATATCTGTCGTCAACTGGGTCTCACCATGGCATCGATCACGAATGAACGTGATAACGCTACGGTCTCAGGTCAGTCACGTTTAATAGTCTAGTCATTACAGTCAGTGTTATTATTAATTTTAGAGAAGCTAAAAACTTTTTTGAAAGTACTGGAGCGGAGTCTTAAGAAGTCATGTTGGGTGGCCAGTACGTTCATGTTGACAACACGACCTACTGGGAGTACATGGATTTAGTTGTATATTCCAACTGCAAAGCTGGCTCCTTCATTGACTATTTGTTAGATCGCATTCGCCCTGAACATGTCAGTTGTGTAATTTTGGTTCCATACACAGGGATATGGAAGAAGAAACCTTGTATCGCAAACTTGTTCCGGTGCCAAATCAAGCCTCGTCAGAGCCCTACCTCGTCCCAGAACTGCCCAGGAAACTCGTTCCTGAGTAAAACGGAACCCAGAAAATGTTTATACCTGGTCACGTTCGCCCGTTTCTGAGAGGAAGCATCTCTGATATGTTTTCAAGCTGGACTCAGGACAGCTTCAATCTCTACAGTAGAAGACAACGATCTCGTTGCTGGTAAAAAACTTAAGATCGACGGGGTCCTCCTGAGTGGAAAGGAGCTACAAAAGTGGCACAAACATAGCCCAAAGTAAGAATAGTAGTGACGAAAAACTGCAGGTTCATGACAGCAAATATGGGTCACCTAAAGAACAGTCTCTTTTGTTTTCATTTTGATCACAAAGACTCATCACAATGAACTCTGTTACGGACGAACCGATTATGTACTCTCATTAGTTGAAGACAAATTTGAAAGGGAATTCTAACTTTGCATTTTCGCGATTTATTGATTTGTTAATCCAGTTACAAAAGTCGAAGAAAACGTGAATATTTACTTTAGTTGATCCTTCCACAACCACCATTTTCATGTCTGTAGTTCTTCGTAAACCCCATCATGCCGCTTGTGATATTGAATGTGACGCAGTAATCCTGAATAAGAGGGATCCCAAAATACCACTCAGGCCCAAATCCATAAAGAGTCCTCCAAGTTCAGAACGCATTTTCCGTTGACCAAAGGACGCTGCCAGTAGGTGTACTGTCCTGGACGAATGGTCAACTCGCCGCCGACGACCTTGAAGTTTAGCTCAGGGAGGTTTTTGGTAGCGTTGCACTCCACGGTATATGCGCCATAGAGCCCATCCCAACTGATTCCATAGGTCTGGGTAAATATCTTCAGGTACTTCTTGGGCATTCCGATGTAGTCCGTGTTGGTGTCGATGACGGCTTGGCCTCTCACGACTGCGTTGTATGTGCCCAAAGCGATTCCATTTATCGGAATCTGCCAGTATCTGTCAGAGGTGCTGTTGACGAAGATTGTGTTGGAATTCTCATGACAGAGCTCGATTCCTCCACATTCCATTTCTGACATACACCAATCCAAGCCGACCCAAAAGGCCATCGCTTTCTTGCACAGACGATCCCATCGGTAAGGAGTGAGGCCAGGCGTGGCGGCTCCGTGACGGCCGATTCCGAGTTTTCCCATGTGGAAAGTGGGGAACTTGCGGATTAGAAAAGTGGAATTGTCGTCCTGTAATTTCTTTTCAAGGATAAGAGTAATAATGTGTGGTTACCATCATAATATCAGATCCCACACTCTCAGAAATGCGTCTAAAGGTTGTGGAATTCATGGCATGAAAGCACGACGGCCATCCTCCCACAATCGGCGCTGGATCCGTGTTAGGACACAGCGTGACCTCATAGTCAGCAGAGGTCGTATCCAGGACGAACAGGCTGGACTGAACTGGCGTTCCGATATTCATGCCATCGGTCACGACTCCCCAGTCCTTGCGGTTATGGCGGAAATGCTTACCGGCAAGCCTAGAAATCAACCAGTGGAATTACATTTCAGGGTGAACTAACTCAATTGGCTGTCGCTTATAGGTGAGCTTGAAGTGCAACGACTTTGAAGCTAAAGCATCACTGGAGAGGACGAAAAGGGCGAGGAAGAGGACCCTCATGATAAGCGATGGGGTTTGCTTCCAAAATGCAGGATGAGGTGGCTTTTGTTTTGAAGCTTATCACCGAAAGGGTCTGAGTGCTCAAATGTTTGGTGGTTGCTTGCAGGAAGTGATAAGCATGTGTAAGGGTAACGTGACCGAGAAAAGTGATCATCTGGACATTGAACGTATCTTAGCTGTAAACATTGTAAGATAAGACGCTTTACTTTTTCCTCCGACTTTTGAGTCGTCATTACCGTTTTTCTAATCTTTAGCTTTACTGGAATTATCTTTGGATCTTTTTGTTTAGCATTGGTCACTTCTACTCCGTAGTCATGTTTGATTACTCCAAGACTGAAGCCTTAATCCTCAACTCCAATATGTCCTTGGTCATTTCAGGTTTTGTCTTTACCCGTTTTCTAATCTTTGACTTTACTGGGATTGCTAAAAGGTCAGCTTCACCTTATTCACAAAATGTGAAGTGTTCAGTTAAGGCTAAATAACCAGCTCCTCGCCTTTGGCTGCCTAGCAGTGCTCCTCTTACATATTCTTACCATGCCGTGGCCATTTTTGAAAGGCATTTTCTCGTACTGTAGTCGCTCAAACTGACAGCAAGTGTATTTTGAGCTCAGATTCAGAGAACAATCATTTTTTACATAATGTTTGTCAACAAAACGTGCAAATAACACAACGATTACAGATGTAAAACCCTCTTGGTGCAACAGCGTTCCGTCGATTAACGAATACGTGTATTTCGGAGGGTATGTTCTGGTCAACGGCCTAGTTCTACCCTTGTGAGAGAACTCGGCAAAGATCATCCTGTCTAAGCTGCTCGAAAACAGAAACAGGTATGTGTAAATGATTCTGTTATGTGGTACTTTTGAATAATCAATTTAGGGGAAGGTTCAAGGCCTCGCTCAGTCGATTGGTTCTACGGCCAAAGTCGTGGGACCTGTTCTTCTTTCGTAAGCAATACTCAGCAATCCCAGTGAGCAATTCATTGTTTTCTTAGCTGTGCTGTGTTTCTTGTGGGTAGCGACGTACAAGAGATTCAAGACAGCCGCTTAATCCTATTATTTGCTTTTTTGTCTTGCCTCAAAATAATAAGGACATTAGAAAACGAAACAGAAGAACTACGGTTTAGCACGCTTTAATCCACGATTTCTCAGGTTTAAAATTAGAATTTTAAACATTACACCTACATTGAAATATGGAACATAACCAAAGAAATACATCAGGGAAAGAAATATACACGTCCATACTTCGAATCTTAACACGCGACGGTTAGAACCTTGAAACTGTAACTTTGTAACTGGTTAAGCTTTTTGACTTTTGCCTTTGACGTATGACGTCAATGGAAACCTGATCGGAAAGTAACTCCACACATTCCACACCACAAAAAATGCTTCAGTCGCGTAAGAACCACATTTGCATAACGCGCCAGACGAACCCCTAACATTTCTGCAGACCGCACCACCATTATGGTGACACCACTTCCGATTTTTGTCAGAATACCGATCAATCACCTTCACGTGCAACTCTCTGCAAAATCAAATCTTGAACCGATGAATACCCTGATGAGACAACTCTGATGGTGTCACGATTTCGATGCCTTCAATGTGAAATGTGCTATGCAGAGAAATCCGAAATTGTGCTTTATCGCCCTTTTTCCTTTATTGTCTGCACAGTCCCGTTAGCAATTGACAAAAAGAACACACTTTTCGTCCTAACAGCGGCTCAAATGCAGCAAAAGTTAAATCTAGTAAACGCAGTAAAAGTGAATGTTGCGATGAGAATCAATCCTCTCAGTTACAAAGTAACTGCTCCCCTTCATTCGAAATTCAAACTAGCAGATCTAGTCTGTCAAATCTGCACGTACGGCAACAATTTTTATAGGCTGTTTGTCAATCTTTAGCGTTTGAAATTACGAGTTTGAAACAATTACACGAAGAAACACTTTAGGTGATAAATCAATTTCTTGGCGACAGTTCGAAAATTCAAAAAAAAGTCACTTTTAATTTGGCGAATTGAATGACGTAAGTGACCGGGAAGTAACTTCACACTTTCCACACCACAAAATAATGCTTCAGTCGCGTAAAAATCACATTTTTTGGATAACGCGCCAGACGGACCCCTAAGATTTCTGCAGACCACCATGATGGTGAGACCACTTCCAATTTTTGTCAGAATACCAATCAATCGCCTTCACGTGCAAGTCTCTGCACAACTGAAACTTTTATCTTAGATCTACGCCTAACGCAGTCATATGGTAATCACAATTGAAATCACAATGAGCTAACACAGTAAAAGTCGTCTTGGTTGAAACGTCTTGAAAATTGTAACGGTGGTGACATTCTAAAAGCGTTCGAAGTTAGTTTTCTCAATCACTATGCAAATTCTCTGCGTTCCCAATTCAAACTTTGGAAGGGGCGGAGGCGGGTCCAGTCTGTGAAACCTGCATTGTAAGGCAAAACGACCTATAATTGTTCCGGTTGATGTGTTAATCGTTGTCAGAGGATACTTCTTAGCCGATTTGAAATCATAATCAGCTTTTAGCTTTCATAAAAGCAGGCCCCTGCCATTGTTTACACACTCAATCAGCAATCATGTCATCCAGCGGAACGACCCAGTGGCGTAACGTCTACATAGTCGGACTTTTGTCAATCTTTGACAAACTTCAATTTGGGTATTTCTTCTGGTCTCTGTGGCCTTATCTCCGTCAGGTAGGTCTCCTCAATGATTCCATTTTCAAAACCGAATTTTAGCTTGATTCTGCCGTCTCTCCATCTTTTGTGGGTATCTGCTTTGCTCTGACAGGCTTTGGCGAAGTCGTCTCTTCTCCTCTCCTCGGCTGGTACTCAGATCGCTCTAATGGTGTCCTAAAGGGGTTGCTGTTCTCCTACGGCATTTCGTTGTTTGGCAACGTCCTGTATCTCTTTGCAAAAATCTTGCCTGAAATTGTCAGACTACCAGCAGCCTTGTTTGCTAGGTTTATTGTAGGAGCTGGGACAGCCAACAGAGCGATCTGTTTCTCCTACACAGCTGCTATCAGCACGATGGAAGACAGATCCAGGGTGGTCTCAATTGTAAATGGAGCCATGGCTATAGGAATGACCATGGGGCCTGGCGTGCAAGCAGCGGTCAACTTTATGAAAGTTTCAAAATTGGACTTTTTTGGCCTCGTTATCGACGTCAACAATGTGAATATCATCATGGGAATTCTGACAAATTTGTTATGGTAATTTTTCCACTTCTCAAAGCTTATTTTGGATTAGCGCACTTGCAAAGTGCAACGAATCGCAACATTTTTGACTGATTAATATGCAAATCCGTCTGCCGATTTGCACTTTCGCATTTTGTAGCCGCACAGGGTTAGTGAATTCAAACTCTATTTTCAGTATTGTTCTTGTCTCCGTTTTCCTGAACGATAGCCAAGGGGAGATAAAAAAGAAGAACAACAAAGATATGGAGCAGGGTGGAGTAAAGCCTCTGGACATCAGTTTGGACAAAATTGCCATTGGAATTTGCATCTTGTCAAGGATTAATCGATTCTTCATTAATGCCAACTTCAAGAGGTGTGTCGAGCTCAATGAGCTTGTCTCTAAAATAACGTTTTTCAGTATCGGTCTCCTCTATTCTGAGGTCATGTTTAACTACACGCAGCTTCAAGCATTGATCGTAAACTCGAATATTTCTGTGGTCACTTCAATTTTAGTAGTGATTCTCTTCTTCATCTGCGGGTTCACAAATTTCACTAAGAAGTAGAACCTGAATTATTCAACAGATTTTCGAAATTTGTGTTTTAGGTTAAACAACAGAATTGTGACCATTGTGTGCCTTTCTCTAACTCTAGTCTACCACATTTTGACAATGCCTTGGCCATTCATTCAAGGACGTTTGCCCTATTGTGAGCGTAACTCGTCCTCAGGTAAATTCTCAGTTTTGTAATGTTTGAGTTTTTGGCTAAGCTAATACAGATGCAAAGCCGTCCTGGTGCGACAGTATTCCGCCGATTAGCGAATACGTGTATTTTGGAGGATACGTGCTTATCAACGGCCTCGTTCTCCCGTTGAGTGGAAATTCAACGAAGATTATCTTGTCTAAGCTTCTAGGCAAGAGGAAGCAGGTTAGTTACGTACTCATCGTTTCAATAATACGTTTGCATTTTAGGGCAAGATTCAAGGCCTCGCTCAATCGATCGGCTCTACAGCTAAGGTTTTGGGACCTATTCTGTTATCGTGAGTTGCCTCATCGTAAATGTGAATTTCCAAAATGGAATTTTAGATTTCTGTTTACGCATTTTGGACCTCAATCAAACTGGATCTTAGAGATTCTCTTCTTGGTTGTACTGGTCGGACTTTGGGTTGCCACCTACAAGCGAATGAAAACACCTAGCTAAGAATGTTTTGCACCGTTTCTTGTAAAGAATGAATTTTACAATAAACACTTTTGTTAGAAACTTTATTTGAGTGAAAATGCGTACAATGCTCAAGATGCCAAATAGTTGGTTTAAGCGAGATTTGCGACTTTACGGAGACGAGGAAGACTCTCATCCGTAATAATCTCATGAATCTCAGCATTTCCATTGTGAGCGATAGGCACGGAACTCTCCACAGGCACCAAAACACGCTTATTGTGGAAGAACTTGTGGAACGTGTCGATAGGCTTTACCTGAAAGTCGGAATTGTCGCTGCTTTCAAGGACCTAAAAATGACAGATTTGATTTTAGACGTTTTCTGAAAATCTAACCATATTAGGGTCTTCAGGGAGATTACGCAAGATGTGCTCCAATTTGGTCTTAGGGATCCTGCGGTAGTAAACCTTAGCTGGGCCGATTGGGATAAAATAGCGGTGAGTCAAACGGATCTTGCGGACTCCGACCCTAAAATCAACTTTAGAAAAACTGTGGCTGGAGAGTGAATTACACATCCTTAGGAGGCTCAACATGCTGTCCTTGAGCGTTCTCGTAATACTGACGATACTGAATAGGGATATCCTTCTTCTGATCCAGGAAAGGGTGAACCTGAGCGGCATTGAGACCATCGTTGGGTTGAGTAGAAGGCTGGAGATAAGGTCCGGTGGGGTTCTCAGGGACAGTGATGAACTGACGAGTAAAGTTGTGGGGCACTCGGGCGGTTTGGAACGGCTGGGTGTTGAGGTAGCGAGAAGGGAGGTCCACCTGCATGTAGTTCTGTCCCAGAGCTGGGTAGGCCAAAGCCACGAGGGTCAGGATAAGAAGCATTGTTAACTAACTATTGCTTTTTTCAGTTTAGGAGTATTTAAAGGTTTTGGGAGGAAGGAGTGGTTAAGACCGAAACAGGTTTAAAAATTTGCGGCGCTCGCCCAATATGTTGCAAAAGTGTGTGCTAATTGGTAAATGCAGTGTGACCTTGGAAACGCCAGCAATTTGAACTATTAGCTATCAGGGTGGATAAATTTGTTCCATCGACCACCTTTCATTCTATCTCCTCAGTCCAAAAATGCCTAATTCCTGCACTTGCTACGTAACAAATCTGGCTTAAATTTTTGCTTCCATTGGCTTTGATACGTCGAAAATCTGCTTAGAGATATAGACTACATTGAACAACACACACAATGCCTGTATGTAACCTTTTATGCCATTTTGCCAACAAAATAGAAAACCGAACCTAAAAGTACGTGGAAGTATACTCGAATCTTAAGTTTGGTTCCCCAAAACGTCTTTCCCAAAACCTTTTCGAATAATTATTCGACCAAAAAACAGAATAATCGTTTTTAAGATCTTCAAGCCAGCTATGTAGAAACACTGCATACAGCGAGCCATCTCACATTCAGAAAATGCGGGGTTCCTGCACTTTCTTTATAGCAAATCTGGCTTTGCTTTTTGCATCCATCAGCTTAGTTACGTCGCAAATCGGCTTTGCAGTTTAGCTACACACAACACCAGAGAATGATTGTGGGTGTAGCGCAGAAATTCGCTCCATGTTTTTGTCCCTCTCGCTAATTTCGCTCTTGCCCGATCAAAAATTGCAATCACGTGGATCTCATCAGCTCTGCAGCACTCTCTCCACCCGCGACTTTTGGTCTTCCGACAAGGTTGCAGAAGTAGTTCCACTGAAAGAGACGCAGACAATGATTAAGCGCCACGTGGTAATGTGCATTAGAAAACCATTCACGCATAATCGAAACAGAAAAGATGGGCTCAAAAAGATGTTGCGACCTTGCAAAACGAGAAACCGGAATTTAGAATTTCTGAAGAGCAGCTGCCTCTTTAAATCCACACCTGAACTTGAAGTTCTCGTAACCAGACAAAGTCCAAACCTTTGGAGCAGCATGAAAGGCGTTTAGCGGCGTAGTGGATTCCAAAGTTGAATGTACTAACGGATTTTTTTCCAGAAAACAAGAAACTCGTGTCAACAGCGACTCTCCTGCGCTTGCTACGTAACAAAGCCAGCTTGATATTTCACTTTTATCCGCTTTGTTACGTAACAAATTTACTATGGCAGTTGACCAGTAAACGATACTTATTCGCCTGGTTAACGGAGGATTTGGAGGATGTCTTAGAAGTGCAGAATATGGTTTCCACGTGCAGGGGATAGGGTAAGAAACTTCGGCGTCGGAATGGATTAGGATTCTGTACAAATCTGCAAAATCGCTTATTAGCAAAAATCTAAGAAACTGCTTGATCGCCTTTTTCCAATCCCTTTTTTTCTATACACGTGCACGATTAGATATGAAAGTGCTCTGCACCCACTCGTTAACTTGTAACTAAAGATCAACTTCCGTTAAATTAAAAGGTAAACAGTGCGTTGAACCACTACGTAAGACTTACTTAAAGAACATTATCTACAGCACTTTAATTTAAGATTTGCACCTTTCAAAATAGATTCAAAATTTTGTAAACAAACCAATTAGAAAATTTTAAGTTTTGTTTACCCGCACTATCACCTACAGTACCATCTTCTTGCAATCTTCTCTACTTAGATCATACCCTAAATTCCGTGAAAACTAATTTTCCTTTGCTTTTAAACCTATCTCTTTCCTCTCGAGCATCTGGTTTCTGATCACCCATCCTAACCTTGACTTTCTTTTGTCCAACGTTGCCTAATCCACGGCGGTAATCCTCTATTTATATGCGGTTAGGAGTGTGTATCTGTGCTTTTTCAATTGAGCTTGAAAGCCTCTCGAAATCCTTTTCGCCCCGCCCAACAAAGGATCGCGAGAATGAGCCGCCGTCCGAGCGCCGACCACCCAGTCTCCGTATAAAAGAGTCCCTCCTGGAACAGTTGTAGCCTATTCAAGCAGTGTCTTCTCTCTTAACCATGCAATTAGTCCTTCTCTCCCTTGCTCTCCTGGGTCTCACTTCCGTGGTCGTCGAATCCCGCGCTCACCGCCACCGGAAACGCAGCCACCACCACCTGAACCTCGTTCCCCAGCCTCAGGACATTAACCCCTCCAAGATGAGCGCCGAGGAACTGGCGAACCTTCTGAACAAGTTGGCGGACTACGTGCGCTCGGCCTCAGACCTAAAGGGGACCTCAAGCAAGGAACAATTCTCGGAGGAGTACGAGAGCGAACGCAGGAGGTTTCGGAACGAGAAAAAGGTCAGAGACGTTCTCAGCATCGCCTCCAACCTCGCCATGAACAAGCCTCTGTGAAGGCCAACCTGGCTTCAAGGTAAAAAAAGCTGTTTAAAAACCTTTGCACTAATTCATAAATTTCAGGAATGACCTTACTGTCGAACGACACACGGAATCTCTCGTCATCAGGACAACACGATTAAATTCTTCTTTGCTCAAAGGCGATTGTGCCAGGAAAATCAAATTTCACAACCGTCGCTCCCAAAGCGTCACTTGGAAAACGGGTCAAAGTGACACTACCTCAATATGTTATTTTTACAGACTCTATTTATTTGTTTAATAAAACGTATATTTTTTAACTTCCACGCACAGTGCAGACTCTATCAACAATCAAACGTGTTGTAATAGTACGTTTTTAATGTAGTTCTAAGGCACCTATTACGTTTGGGCTAAAGCACATTGTCCAGTTTTAGAGTAACTGGAATACCTACACGACTACTAAGATCTTCATAAGTCCCAATATTCCAATCCGTAAATTCTAGTAGCTTTAGAGGGTTCTAGCTGTTTCATAGATTACAACCTTGTGAAACGTGTCCTTTGAGTATGTCGATCATTACTTTCGCTGATTACCTTTGCGTTTGGAACAAAATAGAATTTCAAACACTTGCAAGGACTATATTTCAAAGATTTCCGACCAAAGAATCGCTTAGATCACTGGTGTGTACGCTTTTTACTAAAAAGGGTGAAAGAATTGCCTTTCAAATTTATTTTAAATTCAAATTGTCGTATGCTTTTTTTAAAACTTCGAAAAAGCCTTAAGTTGACGACTAACACTCGTGAGCGACAGCAACAGCGACGGTAACGGCGACAGCGACAGCGAAAGGGTGTTCAAACTCGTGTCGCTGTCGTTGAGGTTGTCGACGGCGACACGGCCGGCGACACGAATTTGATCACCTTCAGCGACAAGTCCAGCGACTGTCGCAATAAGAAATAAACGGTTGGAGAAAATAGTGTCGCCCGCGTTGTGAAAACCTCGGTGACACGGTCAGGAGAAAGGTGATTTTTAGTCATTTCGAGGGTTTCTAAGTCAATTTATAAGATTTCGGGCTGTTTTTGAAGGCCTTCAAGCAGGAAGCGTCCCGTAGCAGCATGAAGGAAGCCAGTCATTTTAGTACTTCTGTTTTGTTGTTTGTATGCAAAATAAACGGTCGGGGGAAACGGTCTCGCTCACTGTGTCGCTGAAGGGTGTTCAACCTCACTTTTTACTTTGTCGCCATCGCTGTCGCCCACGAGTTTAAAAAAGTCATAAGCGTTCGCGAGCTAAACAAATTCGTCTGTTTTTCAGATCAACAAAAGAATCTCCGGAATTTGATGCGACTTGAAATTTACGCCAGGCTTACAGTTTTCAAAATGTAAAATTAAGGGCTTTTTGAAATTTGTTTTGTAGAAAGCATTCCTAATTAATCGCAGTTTGCAGCACTTCAATTTCCCCAGATAAGCGGAGATTTATCTCCAATTGTATTACCAGTACGCTTGGATAATCAGCCTAGTTTTCAATTGTCTTACTTAAGCCGACAGCACCCTCAGGATTTGAGAGCAACAAGACTTCAAATCAAGGAAAAGAGTGGTGGAGCAGGTCAGAGCCGTGTTTTGAGCTGCACGTAGAGCCACAGAAAATAAATCCTCTTCTAAGAAGATTAGATCACGTAAATTTGAACTGATTTTGTTGCGTAGTTGTTGTGAGGTAGTGAAACTCTTGCAGACGTTCAAGAAAAAATCTTTAAAAAACGTGAAAAGCTGCGAAGTAACCATGAATCCATGAATCATGTTGTGGAGAAAGTCTTTGAGCTCAAGGAGATCATCTTTCGTTTCCAATCATCTTTGTTTAAAAATCCTTATATTTTTCAAACAAAGAAACCCGGCAATTTTATCGCAACACAAACGTCTGATTCATCCACCTCAAGATGAAGATAATAGCCTAAAACGTGACAATTGACGCTATATTTTTGTTTAAATTATGACACAATTTTTGTTTATCTAAGGTCTTATGAGGTAGCAAAATGTGCCAAAGATTGGCATAATTATTTAAAGGATTAAAGCGACATATAGTTCTAATTGTAGCTGAGATCGGGACGCATGTGCTATTTAACCGGATAATAACAAAGAGGCTGAGATTTACTACGTATCAAGTGCACTTTAGAACATGTTACTTTCTAAGGACGATCGACTTTGCTGTTACGTCGATAAGCATTATAAACTTTCTGTTTGCTACTATAATTTGTCTAGCTGCGCGCTTGTAAAAAAGAGACAATTTTTAAATTGACAGCGAGCTCTATCCATAAAATGAGCCTTAGAAAACCACACAAGACTTTGAACACTTACATGGGACTACGTTTACGATTTTTAAATGCATTAAACAGTTTGAATTGAAATTTTTGCGTAATTGACGTGTTTGGTTTTCATTATACTTCAGCTTCCTATTTACAGGCAGTCCAAGTATAGCTAGCACGAAAGTGGTCTATAAATATGGTTAAGCACAATGTTTACCCCCGCATGTTGGTAAACAACTAAGGACGCTGCATCCGCCAGTGGGTGTTGTTGGGTTTCTCTTTTGTCTTCAATGTCTAAGCTTATCCTTCGAGGTAGCCACTTTACTTGCTATTCAAAACAAACTTGGAAAAACAAACATCATAACCAAATTTACTGGCTCTTTCATTGGCAATCAACTGTAGAACAAAGGAATAGGCTTCACTGGAACAAAAAAAAACAAATAAAACTCTGATTTGTACAAATATTAGTTGAGGCAGTCTTGACATGACTCGTAGTTCAATATTCGATTCCTGAGTGAGACGCTTCTTTCCAACCATCAAGCTGTTCTTTGGATGTAGATTTTGTGACAAGATCGTCTCCTTCAATGAGCTGAAGACATTGAGGCCAACCCTAAAAAATGAGTTATTAGAATCAGGCACAGAAAAGTAATTGTCTTACCTTGAAGCCAGGTTGGTCCTCACAGAGGCTTGTTCATGGCGAGGTTGGAGGCGATGCTGAGAACGTCTCTGACCTTTTTTTCGTTCCGAAACCTCCTGCGCTCGCTCTCGTACTCCTCCGAGAACTGTTCATTGGTCGATGTCCCCTTTAGGCCGGATGCCGAGCGCACGTAGTCCGCCAACTTGTTCAGGAGTTTCGCCAGTTCCTTGGCGCTCATCTTGGACGGGTCGATGTCCTGGGATGAGGAACGAGGTTCAGGTGATGATGGCTGCGTTTCCGGTGGCTGTGGACGCGGGATTCGACGACTACGGAAGTGAGACCCAGGAGAGCAAGGGAGAGAAGGACTAATTGCATGGTTCAGAGAGAAGACACTGCTTGAATAGGCTACAACTGTTCCAGGAGGGACTCCTTTATACGAAGACTGGGTGGTCGGCGCTCGGATGGCGGCTCATTCTCGCGATCCTTTGGAGGGCGGGGCGAGAAGGATTTCGAGAGGCTTTCGAGCTCAAATAAAAAAGCACAGATGAACACTTTTAACCTGTAATAAACAAAGGATTACCGCCGTGGATTAGGCAACGTTGAACGAAAGAACCCGAGAATGGAACGGGTTTGATAAGCTATCGATTGCTTTGAACATTCTTACTTGAAGCAAAAAAAACCTTGACAAAAATATTTGCCAAAGAACACATTCTATGCACCTACGAAATCACAGGCCTGACTAGGTTGCCATTGTTTTGCATATACTATTGTTAAACCGAAGAGAAAACAAACGTCACGGCACCACCCTCACAGAAGGACGATTTTTTTCTGCCTTTTTGGTTAATCACGTTGTAAGAATGCACCTTGGCGTATCCATCATGTTTTAGGGAACATGCGTGGTTTCTTAGAAGGGTGGCTAGACTTGGACGTACGTTATGTTACTGGGTAAATCTAGAACGGAGATTTTGTGCGTAAGAGTTTGTTATTCCAAGAAAGTTCCAAACTCCCGGTTTCCTGTATTTTCCAATCATTCAAAATGTGAAACCAAACCAGTCTGATCTGCAAAGTACAGCTGTGGCTAATCTGCATGTCCTTGTTTATATAAGGAGTTTCTAAAATTACAGCTGCGCAGATTCACTTTTTCCGTTGAACAAAGTGAGAGGCGGTGGATTAGATCGTGGAAGTGTTACGCAACAAAGGAATCGAACCGTTGCAGATTACGATCAGCCGTCCAAGCAGCATGAGAGTTGACAACGAAGACACCATATGCTTTTCATATGCACTATGAGGGTGTTTAAGATTCATCGGATCTAGGAAGGTAAAAAGTTTCAATCTACAATGAATACAATGAATGATTGAGATTCGCACGTTGTTCCATTCAAAGCAAAATGTGTAATCTATTGTTTTGTTCGGAAAACAATGAGGAGGCAACATTAAAAATGAATGAGTCAACAATACCTTGTGATAACAGTATATAGAAACGAAATTGAGAATTAGAAGCACGAACAGGTGAGCTTAAACAATAAAAACACACGTAAGCGTTCACGCGTTTTTCATACAAATCTCACTCTGTCAACCAAGAAATTTTGTTACTTATGAAAAATTTCACTTTCCGATTGGTCTGAATAAAAAAGGGTTTAGACAAAGCTTCTAAAAGTATGTTATGTCTCGGCATTAAATGTGGTAAGCTGTCCGGATGTCGGTGGTAGGGGTACTCAAAACATCACTGCTTTCAACAAACATCATCGCACTATAAAAGCTAAATGCAGGGGAGTGTAGGTGGAATTGTTCAAACTTTTCACGTTGTACAGACAAGGTGGATGATTAAGAACAGTTTGAGCAATGCAAAAACGTACTAGACCTTAGACAGGGTTGTGTCATGATGTCGTTGATAGGGTCTGTGGAAAAGTACTCAAGAAAAATCCGTTTCTTACTGGACGGAGTCTTTCTATAAACCCTCAATCCTATAAATAGGATAAACATTACAAGGTCGCCGACCTTTACAGCCACCGACATTATCCTGATTGTTTTCAAAGTCACCAAAATTTTAGGTGTGGGAGTGATCTTCGACAACAGCGCGTAGACACTCCGTCTGTGAGTGCAAAGTTCTTATGGTTTTTCGCATTTTTAAATTTTTGCATATAAAGTAGGGACGTAAGAAAGCCACTCGTTTGGTGACCGAAACTACCTATGTGGTCAATGTCAAGCACGTTTTTAAGAGTGCAAACACGGTTTTTTCCAAAAATTTTTTGTTGAATTTAGAAAAATGTCAAAAATTTTAGGGGTTCTAAGTGACTCATGTTTTCCTATGTTTGTCTAAGCCGGAAACGCTAGGATTAGAATCTTATTGTTTTAAGAAAACTCAGAAAAACAATTAAAAACAGATTAATTTTTTACAAAAGCCGGTTTGAAATTTACTATTTTCACTATGCTCACTATTTTTAGGTACCTAATTGATAAATCGCAGGTGTGAGCACTGGGCAAATCAACACAGAAACTCTATTTTTGATTTTCAGAATATGGATCTACTCTAATTAAATCGTATTGTCGGTGTGTGTGTGTGTCTGGGAGTTCCGATGTTCGCTTTTTTTCTCATTTTGTCCCCTCCAAAGGAAAATTCGGTTCCCTCCGAGAAGACCAGGAGCAGCGGCGTTTTTTCCCTCAATGTACAGAATGGCCCAAAAAACCCCTTCCGCCACACACCCTCGGCCTCTGCTCACTGGCCAGACAAAGCGGAGTCATTTCTAGCTCACTGGTCGCGAACGGCCGGTCGGTTTCGCTAACAAATAGTGCGAAACCGACCGGTCATTCGCCGCGTGATCGCCCCAAATGACCGGTTTCAGACAGTGGGGCACACATCGGGCTTCAGACGGGCACTGGCGTGATTGTCTGGTGGAAGTTTTTTTGGGCCACCGTGTATATTTAATAGCGGAGCGCTGTCTGTCTGCGTTCAGTTCGCATACAAAACAAAGAGCGCGGAGGGGACTCGAACCCATGAACTAGCAGTCATTACAACCAGAGCTGGTAAAGTTGGCTATACCTCGACTGAGACCATCGTTTTTATCACTGTTTTACTGATTTGTGCTTGCCTCAGAGTAAATTTGGACGTCTCAGTCCATTTGCAGGCTTTTGTCCAGATATTTTGAGCAGTGGGTGACTCAGTTCCATAGTACAGCTGAAATAGTTTATCCGCGAGAGCGTTTATAAATAATATAAATCCAACGTGACAAACAAGACCAACCGTGCTCCAATCGCACCTCATCACTCCACATCACCAAAATCGGCTCGGCTATATGATGGAGCTCATCCTGCAAAAAAAACTTATTAAATCTGCTCAGTCTCTAGAGTGCTCTTGCTGTCATTTCCAAACAGGAAAGAACGAATTACGTTTCGATGCCGAAATCTGACGTTTGTTTGTAAACGCCGCAAAATCGGATAATCAAAATGCTAAACGGGGCTTAGATTAGTCAACAATGATGCGAAGATAGGATGTAAAGAGCACTGAACTTGCCATTGGTTATGCAAAGCATGCAGGGAAAAACGACTCTTAAAAAGCGAATTTAGTGAGTTTTATTAAAGTGAGACGAGATAGCTCTGACTATATCAACAGGAATAGGAACCACAATCGTGTGATTCTGAGCAGTGGAGATACGAGCGAGAGTTTGGAGGTAGCGAAGTTGGATGGCGGCTGGGGATTCGGCCATGCTATCTGCAGCTTGTTTTAGGGCAACAGAAGCCTAAACTTTTTTTAGATCCTTAAATTGCTGTAACATGGCGTACCTTCAATTCCCCGTTAGCTGAGACCACTTTAGCATCAGCTTCTCTACTAGCCTCTGCTTCTGCAGCCAGCACACGACATAATTCTCGTGGGAGTCTTATGTCTTTCACTTCCACACGTTCTACTTTTATCCCCCACGGATGGGTGCCTTCGTCGAGGACCGCTTGGGCTTGTTGGGCGATTCCTTCGCGATCGCTCATAATCTCAGACAAGGTCCTTGTGCCTAGTACGTTTCTTAATGTGGTCTGGGCTAGTTGGCGAGTGCTGATTCGAGCGTCACTGATGCTGGCGATGGTTGCCACAGGGTCACTAAAAAAATCAGCCTGCAAAAACACTTTTGGCGTGCATCTACCAAGTCCTGAAATACACAGCGGCATCGACAGATACTGTAACCGAGTCTTTAGTGAGCATTTCCTGAGAAGGAACGTCGTAGGACATGGTTCTCAGGTCGATAAGGTGATGCTCATCAATGCAAGGAAGAACAAGGACAACCCCTGGCCCTAGAGGCTTTCTTCTAAGAAGCCGACCTAGCCGGAACACGACCTAAAGCTTAAAATCGAGGCTTTAAAAGTGGATTAAGCCTACCAGTCTCTTATACTCATGTACGATTTTAATACAGAAAAACAGGGACAGCGGCATTGTAGCGATAAAAATGATCCAAGTAGCGAATATCACAAGATACCTCACAACCGTCAAAGGTCCGAAAAGCTTCGCCGGCACCTGGTCGATAACGGGCACCGAACCTCCGTGATTTCTGGACACCGGCGACATGCGAGAGAGCGCGAAGTACAACTAATTAAAAGCGCCACAAGCCAAAACGAATATTGAGTGAGCAATTAAACGCTTCGGGCACTGTTTCGTTCCCACGCAGCCGCTAAGCTAACTTCGGCCGCCGTCGTCCTTTTTGAGGATAAGCGCTGGGTCGATTTACCTGTCCGCGGCTCCCATTAGGCTGTCAAGATTTTGGAACTTTTGTTTCCGGGTTGTCAGTCACTTGCAAGTCATAGTAGGGTATAAATAGGGTCTTGGAAATGTTGCATTGACAACATTTGACTTTTTATAACATGTATAATTCAAACATGAACAAGCAAAACAGTGAGCAGAAGCCTAATACCGTATTCTAAACCTAAAAAAACGCGTTTTGTTGAGATCAGGCAGAGACTCCTCCGATGGAGTCAAAAATGTGAAGCGAAGTTTGGTTGTTGCGGTTAAACACGTCTTTGGTATTCTGGTTCGAGTCGTCCGGAGCCAACCCAAGGGACTCCCGTATGTCATCGATCTAAAAAGAGAGCTTTAAACTTTAAAAAATGAAAAAAAGACTCACAATGTCATTTCCGAAAAACTGCTGAAGCCGTTCCAGCATCGCTGCAAAGGCGTTTTTGAGCATCGCGTGGTATTCGACTTGGTCGGAGCCGATGGCGACTTCGTTGATTTTAAGGGCGTCCGAGCAGGCGACCGCCATTTCTTGGAATGCTTTTACTAGTTTTGAGAGTTCTTCAACGCCGTATTTGGATTTTTGGGTTTCGGAGGTGAAGGCTTCGGCAAATGCGAGGGGACCCGCGTTGACCTGAAAAAAGGGATCATGAAAATGTTACTTTAGGTCTACACGTTCAAGTGCTTTTAAGGTCATACCTTGTTTTTGTTTCACTCTTGCACTTTTTTGCTTTTGTGACTCAAAAAGGTGAGAAAAGTGAGGCATTCTTTAAGGTCATGTATAGCTTTTGCTTTTTGGTCAGTTTCATCCTTTTCGTGTTTCATTGCAGGAAACCTTTGTGCCCGAAATGACATCAACCTATTCACTTTCTTAGGTCAAATCACGCAAACGTTTAAATGTTGTCCTGTATGATATCACTAGCCCAAACCCATGATTATCTGCCCAAGGCTTCCTGCAAATTTTTGTTCAACTAACAGCTTCAAATGATGTGATCCAGACGGTCACCCAGGAAACAAGCATAAGAATTCTTTAGACTATCGTTTCTTTAATGTCTATGGGTGACATTACATCTAATGTCAGGTTTCATTGTTCGGACGCAGTCTGAACCGGAAGAGATTAGGGTTGTATACTCATTTCCAAAAAGTCACGTTGGCACATTTCGGAGGTGTATGACTAATATTTTCCTAAATCGGATCCACAAGCTCAAGTTATCTTTTAGGACACACTTTCAAAGGTTAAAGTACTGTTGTGATAAGCTTAAGAGTACCTCCGTTTCTTGAGTTCTTGTGTCTTTTTACACAATTTCTGTGGCGCGTGTAATTTCAATTTTTTCTTAAAACTCAAACCCTATGCGCACTTATAATCACGCGGATTACGTTCACATGCTCATAACTTAAAAAGCACTTAATCATGAGTCTTCCAAAGGTTAAGTATTCTAACAAAGCGGATATGTACCATCAAATAGTCATGTAGTTAGTGGTTGTAAACATAAGGACGATTCTTGGAATCTTCCAGGAAACGTGGTTAAATATGAAAAGCAGAAAAAGGGGCCCTAAATAAATGGCTAAAAATTAAGGCCTACCGTAGGCTGAACGGCTCCTTGGAGCATCAATTGAAGCCTCTTGATGTCGACACGCTTAGCAGAAGACTGATCCACGACAAGCTCGTTTCCGCTGGGTTGGTGGGCAGCTGCCAAAATCCTTCGGATCTCGTTGGTCTTGGACTGAAGCTGGTCACAGGCAAATTCAAGTGGATTGAGGTATTTCTCGTCCTTGTGAGTAACTCGCTGACGGCGGTTCGTGTTTGGAAATGCGTGTTCAGCTGAAATATTCTTCAAGTCTTAGATTGGTAATTTTAAAGGTTGACTCACTTGTCAGGTATATTCTCTTCAAAGCCTGTTTAGCCACTAGAGGAGCTGACTCCTCCACGTCCCTATCGATAATGGGGAATTCGTAGAAGAAGGTCTTAATATTGGTATTGGCAGAATAGTTCATCTGGGTGTCTTGGTCGTCTTGAAGCCAGGGCTTCACGTGGGTCACTTGGAGATAAGCGACTGAGGGTTTCACCTCGTTAAGGTTAAACTAAAAACTAATGTTGCAAGAATGGCAAGAAAAGCCTACATCTGTCTCTCCAACGACTTCGACATGGTCATGCCCTAAGGCGTTCTTGACCAATTCAGCAAGTCTCTCGCAAGCTTCAGCTAAAGAAGTGAGCCCATGTTCTCGGTAAATCCATTCTGTGTTGTCTTCATCTCTGTAGAAGCCAAGTTAAGAAAGAAAACTGTGTGTGGGCTTACTTGAAATGAAGCCTACCGTAGAAGACAACTCTAAAATAGGCCCCAAGGTGCCGTTTTCCGTAGGTCTTGACTTCTCCAGCTCTGCTGTAGGCTTGTTGGAGCTCGGCGTACATGCTGACCAAGGCCTAAACGCAGAAAGTCGACCTTGTTCTGTTTTTTGACAATACGGAAGTTTTGTTGCTTTTGAGCTAAGGGAAAAATTTAGTTCTTAAGCTCCTTGGCCTTGGCTTAGTTAAAACCAAAAAAAACTCTGTTTATCAGCTGACTTGGATTCTATAGAGACTGGCATCATTTAAGATCTCGGCATTGTTTGAAAAGATTAGCGGATGCAATTGTTTTTCTGTTCATTGAAATTATTGTTTCTAAACGATGTTTGGCAAGGAGATTAGGTTTCTCGCTTTCACCGATCAGCTTCAAAATTGTTCGGTCTTACGGAGAGCACGTAGGTCTACAAAAAAGGCAAAATGAAGGCAAAAGCAAAAAACCGTACAGTTGTCGAATTTCAAGCGAAACGGAGACAAAATATGGTCAAGCCGAAAAGACAGTAGGAATTGTGAAATTTCCTTCAATTGTCGTCGTGGATGTTTTGAGCACTCACTGATCACCCTTAGAAATAGTTTGCTTTAAGTCGATTTCTGAAAGCTCAGAAGGGTTTACAGGATTAGCTCTATTTCACGGAGAGCACGTACGCCTATAAAAGAGCCAAAACAGAGACAAATAAATTGTGGTTAATCCGTTCGATAGAGATTGTCCAATATCAAATGTTGAACTGTTCTTGTGGTCAAATAAGCACATAGGTCAGCCTTAAAAATTGGTCGCCGTTTCAAGTGAATTTTCGTTAACCCGAAACTGTTTTTCTTGTCTTTTCTCCTCAATTTCAATATTTGAATTTTAATTTTTTAGCTTTTTGGCTATTTTAATAAAATTAAAACAAGATTTTCAGGCTAATTTTACTTCAGCTTGTTTCCTTGTTTTTTCAAGCAGTTTGGCTTGAAGCCTTATAGCTTTTCTCCTCTTCTTGGTCACCCTTCTTCCTGCACTCTGCTGCATTGTCTCCTCACCTTGAAATCCATCTTCGCCTCGTAAACAGGAATCGCCATCCGGCACACGGGTCCCACGGCCTCGAACCTCTCGCTCAGGACCAACGTCTGCACGAGCTGCTCAACTTTTGCCGTGAAATTGTCCTACAATAATCAGTTCTTCATTATCCTCTTCATTATCCTCTCCGATCCCAAGAAACGGTCTTGAACATCTCCGTCTTTTGTTTCAACCGGGCAAATCCTCGGCGGTAAGCCGGTGCTTATTGAAAATTATGACTGTTCAGGAGAATGTTCAAGGCCGAAGCCACCCGGAATCCGCCTTGCTCCGCCCCGCATAGCGCAGGATTAGCGACATAAGCCTCACCGATCGGCAACCTAGCAAAATCTGTATAAAACTCTCACGTAGGTATAATCGCGGTTCGATAGGAAGTCACCTCACCCCGGCCGGTAATGCGCCTCAGGATTCTCTCCCTCGCTTTGGTTAGCCTTTTTCTCGCCTCCCTCGCCGACTGCCACCCTCACCGGCACAAGAAACGTAGTCATCACCAGAATCTCGTGCCTCATCCCAAGAACGTTGACCCATCAAAGATGAGCAACCAAGAATTGGCCGATCTTCTCAACAAGCTCGCTGCCTATGTGAAGTCCATGTCCCAGATTGGCACTTCTCCAGAGGGTGCACAACTGTCGGAGAAGTATCTGGACGAGAAGAGGAGTTACAGGCAGACGAAGAAGGCCAGCGACGTGTTCAATATTGCTTCTAGTTTGGCCATGCATAGCAGATAGCAATGGATTTGTGTGTAATTAGTTTTAGTGTGTAGATTGTAATAATTATTTAATAAACAGATTTTTATGTCGATTCGTCCTAACAGTCTGCACTCGTACCTTACCAAGAGTTAGAATTTTTTAGTTACCTACAAAGCTGTAAAAACATAAGAACTTAGATTTTGAAGTTTCCCGAGGTCTTGAACATTTCAAGCATGTTTTCAAATGCTTACAAACGTTGAAAACAGATTTTACGTAGCTCTGTCTTAGCAATCTAAAATCAAATCTCAGAAAAAGGGGTCTTAAGAGTATCAAAAAGCTCTTAAATGGCTTTAAAGAAAAAAGACAGTCAACCATGACCAAAGCAACAAGGCATAAGTAAACCGTATCCGTAAAACTTGTTTGGTCCAAAATGAAGTGTCTTACGTATTAGACTCGAAGTCTAAAATCTCGAAAACTTTTTTAACGTGTAAGAAATCTTTAATTATTTGTTTAATCGTTAAGAAACCAAAAAAAACGTAAAATTCTAATTTTAAGCCTTCGTTAGGTACCAGTGAACTGAAAAATGTTTATCAATGCAAAATTAAAATTGATTTTGGGAAAAAACCGCTTTCAAAGCAGATCTTTTGTTTCTAACTTCGTTATGGCTATCCAAATAAGCTATTTTCACTTTCAATCATTTCCAATTTTCATTTTTTTTTCTTATGTGCCTGCTCGAATAGCATCAAGTACACTGTTTACATCACCTCTGATTATGTTCTTTTCTTATTTTGGTCCTCTAAAGCTCACATAAGCAGATAGAGCGGATAGTCGTGACTAATTTACTATAGTGATGCCGCACCTCTGCGAACTGAAAGTTGTCCTAAAAATGCTGAATTCCAAAAGTTCCCAAACCAGCTGTCTTCCTGAGTCACTCCCTGAGCTTATCCCATACCTCGTTCCGGTCGCCTTCCTAAAACAAAGCCCGCGTGCTTAGAAATAGACGGGTATCCTAATCCGTCCCAGCATGCCCACCTAATCCTCGTGTACTAGGGTCGTAAACCATCGCAAAAACAAGAGCAAAAAAAGACTCACGACTCACCAGGGTGTATCCGGCCTGTTGGGTAGCGCTCGGTTTCTCTTCAAACACGCGTTCTTCGTCCACAATTGCGGTGTTGATGTGGGAGAGCAGAGTCCAGTCGGGTTTTAGAAGGCCCTTCACCTCCAGCTCCTTGCCAATGATAGCCAAAGAATGGGCCTGACACACAGCAGCCTCAGATCGCCATCGATCGGTCATATGCGCCTCAGCTAAGGTGTCAAACCAGGCACATCTCAGGGCTGCCGATCCTCTGTAACTGTCAGCCAATTGAATATGCAGATCAGCAAGCCTGACAGGGTCATTAGCAGCGGCAGCTAGGGCTCCTGTAGCCTTTAGGACACCCCTCAGCTGTTTGATGAGATCTTGGACAGCTTGTTCGAAGAGGTTTTCAGAGTGTTTGTTGCTATAGTTGGCTACGAGCGATTCTAGCCTGCTGAGACCCTTAAGGAAGCGAGGACTGTTGGCTAAGGGCTTCTTGTTGCCTAGGAGAGTAGCTAAGGCCACTCCGGCTTGAGCTCCAGGACGTCCGAGGTGTTCTAAGAGCGTGCTGCAGTCAACTCTCAAACCTAAAAACGCTAAATTTTAGAATTTAAGAGATTTGACAGTCTTACCAGGCGTAGGATGAACAGTATCGTAGCCAGACCTTAAAATAAGCTGAATCAGAGCAGCAGCTGCGTTTTGGACACTTTCGATCCTGCTATTCAACTGCATGAGAAGGTTTTCGATAAGGAGAGAAACGTAATCCAAAGGTCCGAATTGGAAAAACCGGGGACGGAACTGCAATTTTTCTTTTGAGGCTTGAAATTTGATATTTTGAGCCTTACCACATTGATAAATTCAGCCAAGGCAGCCAAGACGTGAAGTCTGACAGCTTCCGGCCAACTCTCATCTAAGAGCGACAGCTGGATTCTTAGAAGAGCGCTAAAAGCCGCATCAATCGTGTCCGAATCTAGATGCTTCACTCTGGCCGCGATGTGATTTGATAGGATTCTCGCTGTTTCCAGGACCACCAACGCGATTTCTTGGGTGAGATGCGCCTCCAAAGCCACGCTGTGACTATTAGCTTCTGGATCTCCACGACTAGGTGGTCGTTCTTCCCTGTGGATAGCTGATGATGAATACGGTAGGATGACCATGCTTCCTTGGGTAGTTCTAACCCTCTTGGAGGTGTGGGCTATGTGATAAGCCCTGCCTCGGTATCTGAACATCTCCAGCGCGACCTCAAGAAGATCGATGATGCAGGTGACGTTAGAAGCGTCAGAAGCGAGCTGTTGACTCCAAATCGTGGCCAGAACTTTCTTGGGGATGTGGTGGAGAAGATACAACGTGCAGAGGAGCAGATCTCGGGTCTCATCTTTGTCCAGCTTCTCGATCAGGCCCATCGAATCCAAGGCTTTGTTGGAACTTCCGTTGCTCGTCAGGGTCGCGCTCTTTTTGTCATCAGAAGGTGGCGATTTAAGGCCAAAAGTTGTGGGTTGCTGGTTTACAGCCTTCGTCGAGGCTTTGAGCTCATCGAGATGTTTTAGGAGAATCTGGAGGAGCGGCGAATAGAGCGTCACGACTCGGCTTTGAGCGCCAGTGTCCGTAAATCGGCTGTCGATAGAATGCTTTGCTAGGGTGTTCCTTAAGAACGCTATGGCTTTCCTTCGGTAATCTCGGGGTTCTCGGAGAGAAGCGTTCAGTTCTTGAAGGATCAGACCGGTCGGAAAGTGGGTTGAGCAGTATTGTTCGCTGAGCCATAGGTGATCCTTGTATTTGGCATCTAAAAATCTACGTTAAGACCTATCATGACAATGGTAGCAATTTACATTGATCCACATCGTTGAGCTCATTGATCACAGCACTTGTCGAAAACACTTGAGCGAAGAATTTCGACAAGAAATTGGTGCTACTTGAGTTGCTGTGCTCTGAGGCTGAAGAACAGGATTCTTTCCTCATCACGATGTTCTTCTTGTCACATAGAATCGGCAAAGAGAGCGCTAGGTAGTGCTCATGGCCTGCCAGGACCCTTAGAAGGTCCAGCTTGTAGTCTCTGAGCACCCTAGACTCGTTCAGATCTAGTTTGTCCACAGCGTAGTGGATAAGGTTGAAAACGAGTCCTCGATCAATGAAGCTGAGCATGCATCTCAGGTAATAGGCGATGGCCGTATTCGCAGATCTGCAGGGAGCTGGGAAGGTCTTCTGTTTGGTGATAATCCCTACTATGATCGACTCCACTAAGACCTCAATTCTGAAGAGGAATTCGGCTGAGAAACGTTCTTTCCTGGCGGTCTGGAAATCGCTTTGTAAGATCCGAAAATCTTAGAATAGATTACCTTGTAAAGACCCTTGTCAATAACGGTTTCAGCGATGCTCTTAGAAATCACATCCAGCAAGAACCAGAGCTGCTTGTAGAGGACTGCTAAGGCGTCATTGTCGCCTTGGATATTACGCATTAGCATAGGAATATACTTGCACAGGGCCGAGTGGGCACTCTCGTCGTCCTCATTTTTGTGATTTCGGATAGAGAAATACTTTGTGATGAAGTCGTCCAAAAGGTGCTTCCGATTCGAGCTGGTAGCCTTATCCGCGATTCCAATTATAGCGCTAAACAGATTTCAAAATTTAATAAATGTAGTCCAAATACAAACCTTAGAGTGCTGAGCGAAAGCTCATCCGTAGTGCAGGTAGGAAGAAGCGCGAAAAGTCGATTCAGCGTGACATGCAAGAACGGAATGAGCCGGTCGATCTCGATGTCCAACAGAGCCTGAAATGAATATGGGTATGGCCGAGAATAGCTCCGGGAGGTATTAATGGACGAAACAAGGGATGACGGCTAAGATAAGACGGTGACGTCGGAATGACGCAGGTGAAGACAATGAAAACGGTGTTTTGAGGCTATTTCTGGAGTGTACTTAGAACCACACACAAGCGTAGAAAAAAAATTTAAACCTTGGTATGACAGGACAGTGCTTCAGTGGTGCTCTCGGCGATTCTGGCAGCCTCCGATCCTCCAGGTGCTCCAGAAGACCCGTTGTGAATCGACGAAGAACGCTGCAAACCGAAGAGGTGAATTGTTACTGGACAAGGTTAGAAAATGGCTTGGGAAGAGAAGCTTCAACTACTCCAGATGCCTATAATTCTTACTTGGGATTTCTCCGCTGCATCGCCGATGATTCCAACTTTCTCGAATTTCTGGCAAGATTGGAAGAACGCCTGGAGTTTCACGTCGGAGGTGAAAATTGAGGAAACGAGCTTCAGGCGGACGTGGAAGAGGCCTCGGCCGTTTTCGACCCATTTGATGTCCGGACCCGTGTGACCTTTTCCTAGGCCGAAGGATTGGTAGGAAATGTAGTCCTGAGGGAGCGTCGTGGCCACAGAGAGGGAGAATTCTTGGCTGTCGTTTTCAAGAATCAGGCGGTCGTTCTTCACCAAAGGGAGCCAGGCATGACCGACCGAGGTTTCGAAGGGTTCATTCTGGGTTTTAGGCCCCAGAGCTGTGTTCACAGAGATATGAGTGAAGGAGAAGAGAAGATGGTCAGTGGAATCCAAAGCGATAGGCAGATTCATCTTAATTTCGTCGCTAAACGTTGGATTTTGGTCATGGTAGTTAACGGCTGTCAAAGATTCTTTGTAGGACCCGCCTTGCTTCAGGATAACCTAAAATTCTACCTTAAAATTGAGCTTCACACGTGCCCTTACCTTATTAGTCCCTCCTCTCTTTCTCGAAGGCACATAAGTTACCGTGCAGGCGATATTCCTGGCTTTGGAAAACGCCTTTTGGCTACCGTAATTCAGCCCTAGCGGATACACATAGAGCAGATTTACGAAATTCTTGTAAGGGTTCAATTCGTTCGTTGTGAAGCTCTGCATGTCGAACGTCGGATCCACCTCGTTGATCACCTTTCCGAGCTGGGAACACGTGCTGATTCTATTAGGAATCGCTTCAATTTTGGGCGTAAAATTGACCTTCAGCGTAATTGAAGCATTAGGGAGAGTCGTCAATTTCCCTGATTTCTCCGCTTTCGGGAGGTCCGAGAGGAATTTCTGAAGATCGACATCCGTTAGGCGAACATCAGAGCGATAGAGTGGTGAAGTTTGGGCTTCTTTTAAGGACTCAGCTGAAGCTTTGAAGAGAGGCCTCACCGACCAAGCCAACGCTGTCCTGTACTTCTTGAGCTTGCCACTAGCCGCCTGCATCGATTTGTGGTACTTGGCTACGGTCTTCACATCCAGGGACGATTTCATGTAGATATCGGCGTTAACGTCGGAGAGGATCCTCTCAACCCTCGCAATCAGGAACAAGTTATTGTGAGGGTTGTCCACGGCACACAACATCTTCGCCTTCTCCATTTTCCCATCGGCTTCCATCTTCATCTGGAATTCTTCGCAAATCCTGATTCCTTCGGAAGCGTCGAACAGGTAAATTCTAATGAAGAGGGGCTCCACGTACTCGTTCAGCAGGGTCACGTTGAGTTTTTCCAATTCTACGGTGAAGTAGATGACAGAAGTGGTCTTGACCACAGGAGAAGACGTCCTAAACTTCACGGGAGGCTCGAGTTGGGACTTGAGGAAGCTGCTGCCCTCTCCTGAGACCGCTGGCAAGGAATCCAGGTCCCAGTAGAGGTTAAAGAGGTTCTTCCGCTTGATTATCGGTGGCTGAAGCGCTTTGGCAGCGGCATTTCGACCTCGCCACACGGATCCTGGAATTCCGAGGCTGTCATCGCTCGCCAGGCTTTCAGTATCGGCGCAAGCATCTCCCGCGGTCCCGGATTTCAGCGATTCCGCGTCAGGAGCGATCTCTTCTGAAGGGTTACTGTAGCTATTTAGGTCTTCCCCATTTCAACTCACCCTTATCAGCACCCGATAAGAAGTGGTTCATATCTGAACACCACGAAATAATGTCGTTCTCCACTTCTGCTGCCAAGACCGCGTTTTTCCTATCTCCGGCTGAGAATGCCACTTCCATGACCGTTTTTCCTTTTTTCGTGGTCTTCAAATTCGCCGATTGGATTGTCAAAGAGTTCGTTTGTACATTAGAACCGGCCTGTTTCTGGATATCGAGTCTTAGATTCGAATCCGTGTCTTTGCGGACAGTGCAGTACCGCTTTTTGATGCTCTAAATTCCTCTTATCAAACTGGGATACGGTAAAAGATTTACTTTAAGATTATCCAAAATACCGACATCGTTAGGCAGTATCATAAGATAGCCTTCCCGTAGAGTTTCGTCCTTGGACTGGAATTGGTTCACGTCGGCCTAAAAAAAGCTTTTCAGATAAGGATTACGGTAGGATATGCTTACAGCTTTCTCATCCTCGGCAAGATCGCTTTCAAACACCAGCGGCGGCAATTCTTCGCTTGCTTTGGGGCTGAAAATGAGTTCAACAAAGGTTAAGCAAATAGAGAAACTCACGTTTGATACTCGTAATCACCAGAAAACTTGGAATAATTGAATCGAATCGTCCTCGGAGGGTGCGAATAATGGCTGAGGCATTCTTGGGTGAGGAGCCAGGAGGCCTGTTTTGGGTCGATATCCAATTCTGCTGGAGACAGCGAGCGTTCATCGTTGTGGTGGATTTCCTGAAAAAGGTCATCTGGTCATGACTCATGTTAACAATACGAATTCCTAGCCGTTCTGTCATTTTTGCTTAGAAAAATTGCGATCTCGTGACCTCCGCCAACCAGTTTTGTGTAACAAGCCGCGGTTTCCCATCTGGTGTACTTTTTAAACATCGATTTTACATCAAATTCAAGTTTCCCACAACTGCATTTAAGCTTCAAAATCTGCAGGACTTCTTCTAATACCTCGTGATTGACGACGCCGGCGACAAAAAGCAACAAAAAATGATTTATGAATTGCTGTTAAAGAGAGCACTCCCGCTCAAGGACACGCGCGAAGACCTTGGCTCGCGACTTAACATTCCTAGGAGATTATTTTGCTTAGGAAACGAAGGCAAACCGTATCTTTCCAATGTCGATTTCAACATCAAACGTCGCAGAATAAATACAGCCACCGTATATACTAAAAAGTGATTAGGAACAAAGGACCCCGAGGGTAAACAACCTGTGAAATAAACAAACAATCTATAAAGCGTTTAGGAACAGCTGTGCCCCGGATGTGTCCGACTTAATAAATGTCTTCAATTCACAGAGATTTTTGACATGGCAAAACATAAAGTGAGTCCTTGCGAGACTCCCTTGCGGCCCTCCGTCTGCCCAAAAAATGTTTCCATCCCTCAGCCTCTCCTTAAATGAAACAATCGCCCTTAAATCACACTTTCGCGCTTCGCCTATCGATCCAGATTTTATCTGACCTCCACTTCCGCAACAAAATGCGTCGTAGCAACCATAAAATGGGCCTAATGTATTGTCGGCAATCAATAAAACTGGCATAAAATTTGGAAAAAAAGCTAAGAACCAACCGTTAGGTCATCCCTGGAAAAAGAAGCAACTCCCTCTGCGGGTCGTTTTCCAGCTGTGCGCTTTTGTCCGTGATGAACCTCTCGTATTCCAAGGGAGGGGCGATCGGCGATTTCCTGGCCGGATTCACATTGCTCACGACGTTCCTGACGGCTTCGCGAGTTTCTCTCGCTTGGCCCGGTTTCCCTACAGCCGCTGTAAACCTGAAAAACACGGATTTGAAGAGAATGGAATTGCAAAAGGGATTCCAGAATCCAAAAAGCAAACAAAACTGACTTTCGCTTTTGACTAACAGCGGAAGTCAACGTTTGATTCGAGCGAATCGAGGCAGATTCGATGAGGGTGGACGTCCCGGAAGACCCTGAAACCACCGAACGGCGGTCATCCACGCTCGAGGCGGCCGAGCGGAGGGTGGACGATCTCATTCGTAACTGCTGCTGATAACGACCATGGTCACAAACACATGTAATGGAGAAGAGGAGAGGCTGGCGATGGAAGGAACGACGGAGGGACGGACGGACGTGAGTGCGCCCACAACCCAATGTTGTCGTCAGGGGGCGGTGCACCACCGCCTAATGACAAGCACCCGAGAGTGCGCGCGCACGTTTGTCGTGCTAGGACCCATAGAACTTTTATATCACACAATTTATAGATGAGCAAATCAAAGAAGGGAGGGGGTTTATGACTTTTTGAAGCTGAAAGACTTCAGTTTGCTGGAGATGAGGGTGGTGACGCCGTTTTTGACTTCTTGGAACTGTTCTCTGGCGGACAGTTTTGGGCTCTCTTGTTTGGGTGGCGTGTAGAGGCCGTCGCGGATACTGTAGGCGAATCGGACCAGCTTTAGGACATCGATTTCGGGGTAGTTCTGGAATTTGAAGGGTCCAGGATACCCCTTAACCCTTGAATCTTCCTTACCTGAAGCAACCTCAACACATTCCCGAAATCCTCGTTCAGCAGTGTGTCCCTCTCCATCTCCAACATCGCCAACATGACGTCGTCCAGAAGCACGAACCTCTCACCATCGGAGAACAGCGCGTCCCATATCGTGATCACATCTGAACTCATCATTTAGCCCCTTCAAACTAGTGAACCAAACCTGGAAGAGGAAACTCTTGTGACAGCATCAACGATAACCACCTGAAGACGTAGAATTGAGGCTTCACGGAGAGCGTATTGACGAGATAGGAGTGAAGTTCGGGGTCGAATGTGGCTAAGCGGTTGTGGAATCGCATCATCGCGGCATCTGGAGCAAAAAGATTAGGATAAGTCATATAGATAGATGGTTAGTACCTATACCAAAGTGAGAATTATCCAGCGATTTGATGAAATTGTCCTTGATTTCGGACATCAGAAGCTGGAAACAGTAATAAGTGTCCGCTTCGGCGTAAGCGGCCCATTCGCGGTCTTGGTCGCTGGCGAAGACGTAGTAGATTGGGCCTATCACCTCGTTCATGCCCTGAAACACTCAAATTAGCTGAGGATTCCACAAATTAAGCTCACTTGGATATACTTGATCCCCGTATTCAGCTTCGAGTAGATGAACAGGATCCTTTCCACAACTTGCCAATGAGTTTCGCTGCCTTCCGCCGCGTCTTCTTGATGCGGCTTTGCGCTTTTCCTCCTTTCGCGCTCGATGAACTAAAAATAGCCAGTTCTTAAAGCTTCAAGAGCGAGATAAACCCACATTAGCAGATTTGTTCGGATCCACAACTTCCGCCTTGAGTCCTTCTTGCGTTATCCTCTCTGAAAGCTTCATCAGCATGGCTTCCTTGTGCGGATAGGCCGTGGCACGCTGGAAGAAGTCGATTTCTGGGTAGAGGCGGCGGACATCCTTGTCGATCTGGAGGAGGACTTCGTTGTCCCGGAAGTAACTGTTCCACTCGCTTCCTGGGTTCTGGCTGAGAGGCTGAAATATGTGGAACTAGGCTATAATATGAACCCAAAATATGTGGAAATTCACGATTTATCGCAAGCTTAAAAAAACTGAAAACAGCGCTTTTCCACGACGAAAATGCCTTCTAGAAGCCTCCTTTTAGAGCGCACAATCGCACAAATTTGTGACGAGCGCCAGGACCTAAATTGAGCCCAATCAAAAAAGCGTTTCCAAAAACAGCTTGAAACCTAGCACTTGTTTCGGACCGAAACGCGTTCGATTTTGGCCATCCTGTTGGCCAAAATTGAAGAACAAAACAAGCGCCTCAAAGCCCTAAAATCACAAAATCGAGCGCTCGTAAGCGCTGTCAACGTTCACTTTCTCAAAAATTCGCGCTATTGAGCACAGCTTTTGTCATCTTCGGAACAGCAGAAAATAGGGCGCTTTTCCAGGAGCAAGCAAAAGTCACATACAAAATCACAAAAGCGAGCACTCCTGAACGCGGTTAAAAATCGTTCCAGGGCCCGCAGCAAAAGTAGACCAAGCAATCTGATCCAAAACAACGTGATTATCCTCTTCCCAAAAACTCACATGGTCATCATTCCCGAGCTTCCCCTCGGAAATCGGCTTAATAATCAAATCCGCGATAAGTGAGTCATAGGTGCTCCGCAATCCCTTCAAGTGCAGTTTCCACGTTTCGCGCTCCTTCGGCAGATAATTCAGCAGTATTCTCCATGCGAGCGGCCTCAGGTTCTCCGGAATCCCGTAGGAACATGACGCCCGAAGCTCGTCGTAGTCGATCGGCTCCGTTCCCACGTGTAGGACCTCCTCAATCTGGCGCAACCTGAAATTTGTGATTCTTATCAATGAGCAAACAAAACGAATCCATAAAAAGCGGGAAACTCACCGCTTTTCATACTTTTTGCCGCCATTTTGGCGTTTGCATGACGCCGCGTCCATCGAGGGAAGAAAATATCGATCGAGTTTACACACCTGCGCCCGAAGAGGAACGTTTAGAACGGTGGCGATCTGAAAAGCGGCTGCTGAATTTGACACTAATGAGAGCGCCCGCCAGTATAAACATAAACAAAACTGCGCGGTGGACCGTAACGCTGCTCAGGTGGTGCAGGAAACGCGCAATGAGAAATCGACGAAGTGGAGGTGGGCGAGGTTGACTTTCGGCTCTGGAATATGCATCCGGATTTGCATCTACGCGTTATTAGGGAATAACACATGCACGCGCTCGAATTGTCACAAGTTCGGACTCGTTTTTCGACTTGCAAATGAGGTGAATCTGTACAGTTGCATTTATTGCACATACTTTACCCCTTCCGGGTACACAATTCTAAATATGAAGCTTCCAAAGCCTTTCCGCACCTCTCTGATCACCATCTTCAAATCCTTGTCGCTGGAATGCTCCACCTCGACGCTCTCTTCGCCCTCCTGAGGCATATTCACGCCTAATTCCGCCTCGATAAAGCGCCCTTCTCCTCTTTCGTAAAGCAATTCGACCTTCTTGCTTCTGGTGAACAGTTTTGGGAATTCGTCGTTCTTCCAAGTGTCCAAAATCTCCTTCAAAAACTCCATTTTCTCCCTCTCCAAGCCAGGCTCAAAATTCATAGCCAGATTTTCGAATCTCGAGCCCAGGATGAACCTTTTCAGGCTTTCCTGTAGCTTCCTAGCCTCTTCGACTTGCTCGAAATTGAGCGTCAGATTGAAGACTTGTTCCTCGATCTGCTTCGTGAAGACGACATGCCAATTCTTGGGCACGATCATGGTGATCTTCTTGAAAGAGGCGACTTGTTGCAGGAGCACTTGGATAATTTCGTCCTCGGAGAAGTCGACCAAGGCGAGGAGCGAGTGGACGGGCTCCACGTTGTTCCGAAACAGATCCGTCAGGATGTGCATGTCGTGTTGATTCAGAGCTTGGGGCAGGATTCCCATGTCGTTAATGCGCACTTCGGCCAGGGTAACTTGGTCGTGGCGGAGGAGATCGCTTACAGGGACGTCAGGAAACACGCGGGCACTCATGAGACCATAATTGATGGTGAACGTGATCGTCCTCAGGGGGCTGATACTGAACGTGATGCAGTAGAAGTTGCGGAACGCGTTCTCGCGGGCGAATTCTCCCATCAGAGGGTCGTAGGGAGGACGTTCGAAGCGTTCTGTGATGTTGAGGTCCGGGAGAGAGTCCGTGAGACTCATGAAGGAACTTAGGATGTCCGAAGAGCTGGGACGTGGGTCCATTGAGCCAGAGAAAGCTAGGGAGCGGAGGATGAACAGATTGATCTAATGAAAGGGAGCGCGGGAAGATTTGGCCAAGGTGTGACCTGAGACCTGAGATTAGAGGCGCGATCATTGATCGCACACGGCCGTTCGGATTTAGAGCTGCGCGCACAATTTAATTTGATCTGTGAGTTCAATAAGACTTTCTGCAAATCGACTGAGCGTTAGGCTGGTTGCAGTAAGGCTTGCGATAGGCTGCGATATTTAAACATAAGCCGTTATACGTGAACAATAAAATATGACATTCAACATCCTTGCATCAATAAGCTCTTCTGGCAGATGCTCCTATGTAGTAGAACGAGTAGATCAGGTTAAAAGCAGTGAACTGGAGTGGTCAATCCTCTCTGATCGCCTCCATAAATTCTCTGTCCATTGACATTTGAAGTCTCAAAATCTGGCTATCGTCCGAATCAGCTTAAACCAGGAATCTTATCTTTTCGAGAAGCGGAATGACCGCCAACTGAGCGTAAATTAATCATTTATTCGTTCCCAGAAAGCATTTGAACATAAACCCGTAAACATCGGAATATGATATCCAAATTTTTCCCTCAGTAAGCCTTTCTGCCAGAAGCTCCTATGTAGTAGAACCAGTAGAACAGGTTGAAAGCTGTGAACAGAAGTGGAAACAACTTTGCTGAGATCTAAAACAATGTTTATCCAATATCATTTCTGAAAATGATTTTATACCTCATCAATCCTCTCTCCATTGATATTAGAAGGCTCCGAATCTGCTGCAGTATATACGTGGGCGTTGGATTGATTACGATAAGGCTTGGGATAGGTTTGGTGGTCATTTTGAAGCACCTTGACGTCGGGAATGTCGGTATGGATAGATTGAGTGTCGAGGTTCGTTTCTAAAAGCGGTTTTCTGACTTGCAAAATATAAAATCGTACCGTATTCATTAGGGAACATGGTCTGAGAAGAGCTGTGCTGAGGCATCCTAGCTAGCCAGTGTTTGTCGTATTCTGGTAGCGTTAGGAATCGTTCCTTTGTGCGCTGGACTCGTCTTCGTTTGGCGTCCAATTTGTCGGCGAATCCTACGACGGCTAGCTCTAACAACGACAAGAAGATGAAGCCCACACAGCCAAACATCCAGATATCCAGAGCCTACAAATGGTCTTCAGACTTGTTTTTTAGCTACTTGGTTCACCTTAACGTAGCTGACCCTGGGCAGATTCTTAACAATATTACCAAACTGGAACGTGAGAGCCATAAGAGAGCTTACACCTAAGGTGATCCGAGCTGGCAAGGCTTTTGTGTCGATCCAAAACGCAATCTAAAAACTCAGTTATTTTAAGATCAAGACAATCAGGATTACCCAAGAAATGAAGACGCTAAGATACGTGGGCATGTATGCTTGCAGCACATAATATCCATACAGCCTTCGAAACACCATGACCACTTCTAGCTGATCCCACAAGCCAGCCGTGTAGAGAAGAGTCGCGTTATGGTTCGATATGTGGACAAGCTCAAAATCGGGTAGCTTTTTAGCGTTAGGGTCAGGTATGGTGACTGCGTCCCAGTCTCGCCACAGGATTCTTACTTCTGCTGTGTTATATGAATAGCTCTGAAAATACTCACTTTAAAAATATTTAAAAGAGTTAGTTGAGTCACCTCAAAAACAATATTACAGGTCTGGGTGTCCATAGGAAAATAGGTCAGATCTAGCTGACACGGTCCTTGAAGGCTCACTCTGTGGTTGACCCAGATTGTTCCTAAAAATAAGGTCAAATTAAGAAAAATGAGGATCAGGATTACCGTTGCTAAGAGCCAGAAGAAGGATGTTTTGAGTTGGAGAAGTGTGAATTTCGACCTTTTTGGAGTTGACAAAGCAGACCTAAAACTACAAAAATAAGGTAGTTTTGCGGAAATTTTACGCTTGCATTAGGAGTCCACAAATTCGACAACTGATGAGCAGCCAATGACAAATTGGTCAAACAGAAATTTCTATCACTGAAGTCCAATCTTGGGTCATGCCAGATCTGACTGAACCACACATCTGCCTTGAAGCTACTCGAAAATTCGCTGATTTCAGTGATACTCTGAATAGTCAATTCCACGACCACATTTGTTGACTCATTCGCCAGAGGAAGGTTATTCTTGTCGTAGTGCTCGTCGGAGAACATTTCCTGAAGTTAATTGAGGCCTGAGGGTGTTTTTAGGCACAATTTCACTTTGCTAGGTATTGTATGGGTGGATGTAGACTGTTTAGAACCCGCAACAAACATGGGTCGCTTTGGGTCCGCACTGTGGGTGCTTAAAATGTGGCGTAGGTGTCGAAGAGGGCAAACGAAAATACATAAATTGTCGTTCGGTTTTTGGATTTTATTGATTACTTGTTGTATTTTAGGATGTGAAAGGAGTATGGCCATACATAAGACTTGACTATGCTCACTAATCTAACAAAATCTCATATCAAAAACAGCTTCAAAAAACGTATTTTCAATAGCTCTGGTATTTTTAGGGAGATCCATTTTCAGTCAAGTCTTACCTGTATCAACTTTTTCCTTAACGTCTCATTAATCGGATTGCAGGGCGGCGTGTCCGCCAGCCCCTTCGCCTTCAGAAAATCTTGCACCTCAGAATGGGGAACATGAGGACTTTGCATAGCAGAATACGGGTTATAATTTGACAAAGGATCACTATGGTCTTCGGCAATCCTGGCCAAGCGATTAGCCTGAATGGAGGTAATTTCCGGCAGGAGAAGCATGAGCCTTGCCAGATAGGAAACTATCATCTCACTGATCTGAAAATTGGGGTTATAATAAGGGTGATAAACCTTTGCACGCTCCATAAATCTACAACGTCTGAGGCCTGAAAGGAAAAAATGGACGGACAGCAGAACGTGGCTTATAGGAAATGCAGGGCGGAGTGTGCTTAGCTCAATAAGAACTTATATCCACTTCGCTTGCAGGTCGCAAACAACGTTTTTTGATGAGTCACGAAAGCTGTGTTAGATAAAAGCAGTCAAGGAGAATAAGCAAAATTGAAGGTCACTAGACGGAACATTCAGTCGAAAAACTGAAATTCTTAGAGCTCTCTTAGCGTAAGACCCAAAAGAAAATAAGATAAACACCATCACGCTTTATTGGATGTTTCCGGAGACCCTCCACCACAATCGACGGAATTATTCAAGTCTGCGCTCTCAATTAAAACAAATAAATCCTTGAACAAGCGAAGACAAACATTAGTCCAAAGTCGTTATGCACAGGAGAGAAACTGAATTCGGAAATGGTGGTGGGAATTGGAAAGCACGATGAACTCGGAAGGTTAGGGACACGCCCACAACGCTCCGAGGGTACATTATCGGATGTGCATGACGTGTAAAAGTCCGTTCCAAAGTTGATAGTGGTCTTTGGCTCATTCGAAAGCTCTTGTTGCGCTGAGCAACCCTCTGAAATTAGTTTTCCCCCTAATGTACTCTTATCCGAGAAAACCGCGTGTCTAATTCGAATTGCTCATTCGGTGTCACGTGACGACAGCGCTTCTCGTAGTGCTTGTGAAAAGTACACCGTTCTGGTCAAAAGCCATCTCCGACCGCTTCGAACGGTTGCCGCAAGGCATGAAACGACCGTTCCACCAAACGGCGAGCAACACGAATGAAAATGGGGCATGTTTGGCAACAAGCTCCTGTGTCTGCGAGCTGTCTGAGTCTGATTGCAACCACTCGAAGCAGTCGGAGATGGTTTTTACCAGAACCGTGTACTTTCCCTGCTACACAAGCACTACGAGAAGCGCTGTCGTCACGTGAACCCGGATAAGCAATTCAAATTCGACACCCGTTTTTTTGGATAAGAGTACATTAGGGCAAGAACGAATTTTATACATAGGGTTGTTCAGCGCAACGTGAGCCTTCAAATAAGCCAAAGACCACTATCCACTTTCAGAACGGACTTTTGCACTTTACTTGTTAGCTTTCGCCTTGTAAAAAGTGTTTGCCGATAATGTTATTTAGCTAAAAGACAAGAAAAACACATCTTTTTAACAAAATTGTCGGGTTGATAACACCAAGGAAAAGCAGCAAACCAACATAAGAAGTGATCACTGTTTAAGTACGCAATCGTGAAAAAAGGACACCTGGTCGCTGTTTCCCAGACATCCAGTTAGGCGCATAATGACAAAAACACCCGTACTCTCATCTACGAACGATGCTGAAATCTTTTTCAAATGTGAAAAAGGTCGATTGCCTGCGGGTAAACTTTACTTATCCGCCTAAGACATGCACTAAGCAGTGTTTTCATAAGTATGCGCACACCAAGCACATCATCCGTATTTGGGACAGGAACGAAAACCAGCTCAAGCTCAAATATTGATAATACGTTCCAACTTTCATTATCTTAGGCTCCTGATAAGTTCGGTTTGCTTATACGGAATTCACACTTAGCTGCAAAATTTGCACTACCGAGTGGCACTTGTCGTCTTGAGATTGATAAAAATTTAATTTGAAGATAAGTGCCTGACTAAAAGAACATGAGACCTAGTCTGAGTCTAGTTTTAGAGCAGTGTAGCTGACACATTCAAGTGGACGCTCCAAACTCTTTCACGTGTGTTTTGACCCTTAAACCCCTTATGATGTTGTGATTACCGTAATTCTGACACCCAAAAACAAACGCAAATTAGACGCCCAGCCACATAAACACATCTATCAATCACAAAAAAATTAAGAAGAGTTTTGCATGCGAACGCTAAAATTCCTGTCCAAAACAACGTCGAAGCTGCAGCCAGTTAACAACCTATAACCCAAGCCAAACAAGCCACTTTTGTCTTCCCTAATGACCCCTTATTTTTGGTCTCCAAATGGCAAAACAATTACGCGGTTTGGCGTGCTCAAGGAGAGCTTAGTTCCAGCCCATAAATCTTAAATTTAAATCAAACTGAGCCGGAACAAGTCAAGGCTTTCAAGAGACCCGTTTGGCCTAAATTGGCGAATAAATCAGGCTTTCCTGACAAGGGGGCATCAATAAACAACACGCGAGTTCAAAAGAAGAAAAAGGCGAGACGACAAAACACTTGAGCTCTTGGGCAATTTGGAGTTAAACGAACGGATAGGGACGCCCAAATGTTCCTAATTCAATCAGACACAACCTTTGGGATGCAAAGAAGCAGACCACTTTTTCGGGTGGCTTAGAGACGGTTTAATTAACGCCAAGAATAGCAGAAAATGGCTTTTGTGGTTAGAGGTTAGATAGGAGAGGCAAAAGTGGACAAAAAAGGAAAAGAAAAAATCGTGAATTGGAAAAAAAGCTTCTGGTTTGAAACCTAATCTAACCTAAAAAGTTCAAAGCAACGGAAAATTAGGAGAACGGCTTTATAAACTCGTTAAAAAGCGCTTTAGCAAAAAAATTAGCAAAAACAAACGTTTTTCATTATTGTGTTTGCGCACCGGTAAAAATGACATCGCGTGATTTTACTTTGAAGTACGCCAATCTTCAAAAATCGTCGTAGCAGTAAAAAACTCTTGTATATAAATTTCCGAACCTAAAGAATATAGAAACTTTTGATGTGTTGGAAATCGAACGTTTCACTTTCTTGTGAATTACGCGTTTCTTGAATGTTGCACTTTAACCTAAAACAAAAATTTTGATTGGCTTTAAGAATTTTTTAGTTTTTAGTAATGCGCATTTTGTCATTTTAAAGCAGTGTAATGCACCGAAATCTTAACATATGCCTCACAGAAATTGATCAGAAAAAGACCACAACCACTCTTGAAAAACAGAAAAAAGTTGTTTTTTGCCTAACCAACGCCTTAACCTGATAAATGCGTTTGATAAGACAGTAGATTTATTGGTTGTGTGAGGAATCGTTATGTCAGGTGTTATAAAGGTGCCTTCCAAAGCCATTAATTGTGGCTAAAAAACTGAAATACAAACGATAAATTTGAAAATCAGAAGCAGCAAATTCAAGAGAAGCCCTGCAGGAATCATAAAATCAAAACAAGACAAAGAAACCTTTAAAGACCACGCGGAAAATAGAATTGTGCTTAGAAATCGTTTTGTAACCTAGAAAAGGAATTCGCGCGACTTCCTCCACCAGCCAAAACAACACAATGAAGGCTTCCTCGCGCGCAACCCTAAAAGTCGTCCAATAAACGTTTTTTTGTTTTCGCGCAGACAAATTCGGAATTCGATTAACATAGATTAACGCCATCGTTTTGGATACACTAGCTCGGAAGCTTAGAGACGCGACTAGAGCGAAGCCTTTCTGCTAAAGTTACAAAGAGTCCAATACATGGACTTCAATAAGAACAGGACTACTTTTCGATCGGCTCATGAATAGTAAATGCACTTTTTATGCTCGTCTAAAGCAATTACTGAGTGTGGCATTGCACACTTAAACGTGCGCCGGCAGAAAATGACACGCGTGCTTTGGGAATATCGACGGTGGCCGGAGGAGACGCGAAAGAAGGCAAAGGCCGGCGAGGTTTGGAGGAGCCCGTGAACGGCATGGGATGCAAAAAGTGGCCCGATTTTAATGACAGCAAAATATGTGGCATACAGGACATAGATAGGTGCGGGTTTGTGTTCTCTGTCCATTTCAGATCTTTATATCGGTTTGTCCACGTTGTTTTTTGCTGCTACAAAAAAGGGGAACCTTAGAAAAACAAATTAGGTCTTCATTGCACCAGTATAGAGTGGATGCTTCTTTAAAGTACGAAAAACTAGATAAGATGGGGTGCAAAAGAAGATTAGTACATTGGGATGGCAAGAGCATGTGGGGGTGCAGAAGCTACTCAAAAACTAAAATAATTGACAGAATTTCACAAAGTAAGTGCATTATTTGCAATTAGATGACTCACCCACTACCGTCTCTCCCCCTTGTTTGTGTAGCGCTCGCGATCGGCCGCGTCGCAATTACGAAACCACGTCGAAACTACCTTACCGCTAATTGGCTACTGACCCGCATATGAGAAGCCTCACCTTTGACTCCTCGTGCAGTACTTCAGTTCGCCGCCGCGGTCTCTTGACCACTGCATTTCTTTGCCTCCAGCTCGTCTCCACGATCCCTGGAACGTTGCACCTCTCCGGCTCGTCGCCTCGGTTTCCCAATCGACGCATCTCGCCTCCGGCACCGCTCCACCACGGGCTCCCCCATCTCGGTCTCTCAAACCCTCCGTTGTTCGTTGTCACATTCATGTGTCCGAATAATAAATAGTTTCACCCCAAATCGAAACTTACACACAGTTGAGTGGGTTTTCAAAAACACCTAGAATGTCTACAGCTGATTTGTGACTAGTGAAATTTCTGAAGCTTTTGTTCTACTTTCTATGGTGTCACATGCAAAACTAAATATAATTTTACGGCTCGCTAGAGCTGAGGAACTACAAGTCTACCCAACAGAATCGCAAAGGTTGACGGAGTTATCAATCTGATTAAAAGTATTCCAGGAAAAAACAGAAGATTTTTGCACAGGACCCTGGGAACGCAAAGAGCACAAGAGCGCACTTGTTTATCTCAAACAACTTTTTCGAGAATTGGGGATTAAGGGAATGCGTGGCCACTTCCGGAAGAGCGAATATCAAACATGCAGTAAAATCTACCGAAAGAGATGAACTGCCTTTCAGAGAGGTTCCTACGTTGTAGCGTAGCTAAGGTGACATTATTTCATTTGTAGCAGAGCTACACAGTTCAAAAACCAGCAAAATTTGACAAAAATTAATCTGATTAAGAAGGTTCTAGGAAATACCCTAGTATTCTCACACAAGACCGTGTGAACTAAGAGCAGAGAAGCTAAAAGCAGAAAAACGGATTTATTTACCAGAAGCATGTTTTTTCAAGAATTCGGGCTTCCAGGGAATGTGGAACCACTTATGTAAACAGAGCGAACCTCAACACCAATCAACTTAAAGTGATGAGAAGCCAGTTAGCAAAACAGATCTTCCTTTGTCCCCTATTTTTGCAACTTTGCTTTTTGCAGCCGATCTGAGAATATCAAATTTAACGTTGAAACCTGAGATTCAATTAAACCTCGACAGCAGATAAATTTCAGACCAAATCTGATCTCTATTTTCCCTTAACATGGCGACTAAAGCACAGCCACGTTGGCCTTATCCATCATAAAATTATGCAACCATGGAAACTTGAACTATTCACAGTTCTGGCAATGATTCAAGGCTTCACAGATTAGAAAACTGTCTGATCCAAAAAACAAGCGTGCTAATTCGACTGCAGACACCTAAAGAATCCCATCAGCGCAATACAACCCAAACCACAATTGAGTTAAAAGAAGGAAATGATGAGTATCCCCAAGCGGACACTTGAGCGGAGAGCAAAGGAAGATAGATGGATGGCGATGACGGCGCCGAAATAGGAAACGGATACGCCAAGTTGTCGGGTCCAGGCAGGCTCGGAGTGGGGGCGGGGCCGCGTCCACGTTGACTCTGTGCTTTCATTAATTAATTATGGAAGTTTTTTTGTGCTCAAAGGAAGATTAAGACTTTTATTTAAGCTGTAAAGAAACCTTATGAGTTAAGGGGCTAAGGCCATGCTGGTCTTAATCACTTTTATGGCAGACAAGGAAGAACGGAAGGCAAGTATAAACTTGTTATTGTTATCTCTTCAGCACGAGAAGAATGCTTTTACGATGTTCTTAATTTTGTGTGGTCCGCAGTTATTCTATAGAATTCTTGATTAATCACCTGTTGGTATAAAGTTGGTCTGACGGAACAATGTACACGTCTACCCATGCCGTACTACCAAGGTTCAAATAAAAAAGAACTGTTTCAAACACTTGCCTTCCAGTCACCAATGTCAGATATCTGTGTATTGAGGATCCCGAGTCTTCCAAGCTGGTAGACAACGCAACCTTGACAGCTCTGGTGCGGAGGAAAAACACGGTGTAACACGGAGTTTGCCTGCCACATAATTTGTCAAATGAGACTAAAAGAAACTTTGTGACAGTAGAATCTCTTTTCAGCTTCAATTTGACTTCAGATTCTTCGAACACTTTAGCATTCGCGTGTACTTCCATTTGCGGTTCCAATCGAAACCTACACTTTGCTCGCTTAAGCGAACTGCAGGCTTTTTTGAACTCTTGCCCTTTAATGGCTGTTTGTCGTAAACCTGAAAAACAATGTAATTTATTTATAGATGAGTGAAACTAACGGTTCGCCAATTTTTCAGTGCAACAGCAATCGCCGCGCTGACGTCATCACCTTTCACGACACCTCGCTTGACTCCGCGTACATTCCGCTTTGAAATATGATTCAGGGGGCAATAAACGCACCAGAAGACAAACACTGCAATTTCCGGTTAATGGAGCTGACCTCATAAGCTTTAGAGCCGTGTGACACTAAAACAGCGAAAGCGGTTTTCAATGTAATGCTGGTTTCCATCGGTTTACCTTAAAAGTGGTTTGCTTGAATTTTGGTTGATCAAAAAGCTGCTCTGTTTGTAAAAAATACACCAAGATAGTATTTATCTCAAGTCTCCGACCGAAAATTCTATGTTAGTAAGACTGAATGAATTGACCGTAATTTTGGATGTGAATGTTTTTAAAGCTACTGATCCCTAAATCAATTTTAGACTTCACCGAACTCTTACAGTTTTTTGATGAAGTCGTTTTCATATTTTGACCTCTGAAAGATCATTGGATTGACGTGATTCTGGCCCATCAAACCACAAACTCATTCCGCCGCTAGACAATGACGTCCAGTGCTAACCCGAAAACACAGGTAAACACGACAATCCCAAGCCAAGCCACATGGCTTGAACTCCTCGAGTGACGTCGTCGAGTGTCCCAACTGATCCTCCTCCTTGCTAGGTGCAAAGCTTAGGTCGTCATCGGAGGTCGTCGGCTTCGGCGACATCCCAGCGACCCAACGACGGCGCGGCGATGTATTCGGGGGCAACAGCTGACTTGTGTTGATTTTTCTACCATCATCATTGGCGCGACGATGGACCCTCGGGCGTGGCGGCGGCTTGCTTTAGTTTCCCGCAGGGGTTCCAGGCTTCCTCATCGAGAGGAAGAAAACCGTCGCGGCGGCGACGACGTCTCGAAGAGACCATTGTCCTCTGCTGCCCGCAGAGGTCCTCCTGCTGGTCATATTGTTGTTATGGTGCAAGCAAAGCAGAGCGGCCGGCGTTCGTGGCTGCAGCTCGCGGCTGTGCCGGCCACCGGACGCGCTTTTGCCAGCGGCGGACACTTGTGGCACCGACGGAGCAGCGGCGATTTCTACAGCAACGATCTAAGGGTCCAGGCGAGAGAGGCCCAGAGCTGGCCGGAGAAGCTTACTCTGTCATCTCAACTGGGCGGAGCCGCGTTCAGACGGACTCGGTGATGATGATGCTCTAAGGGTGGGTGAAGATGAAGGCCCAATGCCAACACTACCCGATTGTTGGGTTTGAAGATGACTTTATTGATTTATGAATGTGATCGAGGATTTCCGAGTTTTTCGTGAGCCGTTTAAGTTGGTAGTAGTCTTGTTTCAGTTGATTCCCACCATTTTTTCTAATGTTGGACATTTTTATTGGACGCGAAACAAAAAAAGTAAAAGCCAGATTTGACCTAAAACCTGTCCAAGGATTAGTACAACGACCGCCTTGTCGCGTGGCTTTGATATTCGATACTTCTGTAGTGGTCATCTTTTCAAAGTCATTTGAGATCTTCGATGTCATTTTGGCCAAAAAGTTTAACATGTAATTACTGTCGGTTATAGCATTTTTGCTGTTCGCTCCAGCTTTCCGCCTTTGTTTCCGCCTTTTTCCGCGCATTTTTCGTGTTCGCAAAAAACCTTTTTCAGGTTTTGAATTATTCAAAAATCAATGAGATAAAGAAAATCCGCTTTGCAAATTTTAGATGTAGCCTGAACCACCCTTTGAAAAACCAAAATTCAGTGAAGATCATCTTGTTAAAGCGTTATTTCTCGAGCGTTTTAGTTGTAATTTATCTTTAATTATCTGTGGTTTTTTTGTTTAAACCACGATGCTTTATTGAAAGACGTCGTTTTCATCGTTCTCTATAAACAGGAATTTGAAAATGATTTTTATCGCTTCTTCCGAATCTGCGTAATTTTGGCATTGATCGCATTTGGCTTTTTTTTAATTCCCTGTCGTCCTTTTAATTTTGGTTTTTGATCTTGATGTTCACTTTGCACGTTTCTGTGTCTATGGTTTTAACTTTTAGCTGATGTATCTAGTACTTAAGATCAAATCTACAGCGACCCTTTAATAATTTGAGGTGAGTGATGGTAAGCAACAAAAACTGATTTCTTGAGTGACACTTCAGAAAAGTTTTGTGAATCCAATGGCTCCTATGCCTTCCGTGGTTTATTTGACAACACTACATTTTTCGTTCTCTTTCACAATTATTCGCTTTCGATTCTGTTTTCTTTTGTGCTCTCCTCTGCGGTCTCTTCTTCCCTGATCAAACGTGAGCAATCCATCCACTGAACACGAGCAATTATCTTGTTTAGATCAATCGCGTCCAGAATCCGGACGCGAGCGAGGGAGAAATTTGTTAACTCAGATCTTTTCTGCAATCAACAGATTTGTCTTGCTTGTACACGGCGATAAATCATGCCCGCAGGCCATATGTCCCCGCAAAGCCTGAGCGGAACGCAGGAGCCGCCGAACGCCGGCTTCCTAGCTTGAAACTGCGCTTTTCGCACGTTTAGCGCTAATTAGTCTCTAGTGGACCCTGGAGAGCGGAAGACAGCCTTGTTATGGCCATTGTGAGGGTCGTCGGCATGGCAGCGTAATGACCATCGGCGAATGATGGCCAAGGGTGCAGGGAGCAGGGATGCCAAGAGGAACGCGTAGTTTCTTATCTCGTCCAGGATTCCTTCGTGCAGTTGTGATAATTTATTAGTTTTCTTGCTTCAAGGCTTCTCGGATTCGTGTTGTAGCCGATCTATATTCGATCTTTATTGCCTCTTCTGCGCTATTGATTAGACCGCTTATTGTGCGTTTTGTTTGAACTGCTGTCCACCTTCAACGGTGCAATAATTCTCTTTTTAATGTGTTTATTCAGCGATTGTTTGGTTTTGACTTTTTTGTCAGACCCTAAAGTAGCTTTTGTCCTTATCTCGTCAATTGTGGCGCAAAGGCGTAAATAGAACCCTGTCCTCGACCACATTTTCCACTTTCAAAAAGTCAAATCATAGTTTTCATGTCTTAATTTGTCGAAAGCACTTCAGAAAAGACGCTTCAAACGTATTGATTTTCGCGGTCAACGCACTATGACAACTCTTCTTTTTGTTTCTGTTCCAGCAACACAATAAGAAGCTTTCAATTTTTATGGCGGTTGTAGACATAGTAACAGCTAGCGGATGGAGAACGCGTGTATCGTTTTGGCTTTTTTGGTGAGACGCGTTTTTCCGACTTCACCGACTTTTCCGACTTTTTTCCGCTAAAGTCGGAAAAAGTTTTGTGTAAAGCTTTTTTTAGTGTGCTGAGCAAAATAAGGCTAAATACTACTTATTTTGACGGCTAACCATCAATATTGATTATCTCAGGCTTTTTTAGGTAAAGTCCGTTTTAGAGATTGGAGCCCTCACGCGTTTCTAGTGATAAGGACCAGCTTATTTCATGTGAATGAAATTTTTGTAGATTAAGGAACCACATCATGCCTCTGAACACCCAGCACCTTTGTTTTGAATCAAACAAAATGAGTTCAGGCTTCATTCTGAATCATAAGATTGGCCGAGTACCAGTTCAGGGTTTTGAAGTCGTATTAAACTCTTTGGGCTTCATTAGGATATCAGGCCCAAGACGTGAATAGACGGTCTTTCATTTCTTAGTTCATTTTTAAGGTTGTTCTGATGTCAGACCTAACATAAAATGAAGTTTTATTGTAAGCTTAGGAATGATTTAAAACGACGGTTTAACACATAAGTCATATCAGGCTGTCTTAAATCACCTAAGGCTTCATTTGAAGGTTAAACCAAAAATTAAAAAACGATTTTCAAAATTTTCGTCTTTAATTGTTTGCATTTTTTAGCTTGATGAGCCATTTCCAATTACCTGAGGCTGTATTTTAAAGTTAGACGTGGGGTTTAACACGTTTTTTCATAACTTACGTTTACGATAGATTGCTTTTTTGAGCTTTATAGGCCATATCTCCGATCCTACTACTCCCGCTCAGCACCTCTGTTTTGATTCTTAACCCAGATTCCCAGAGCTTTAGCACTTAATCTAGCGACGTCTGTTCGGCGATGTGTGACACAAAATATATCCGCTGGAACACCAATTGCCGAAGTAACAGTTGATGAAGTATTGTTGACCCAGCGAAATTATTGGAATGAAGATGTTTTTCACTCTTGTCGATCGGAAATAACTCGGCGGAACTTATTGATCGACTCCAGGAAAGAAGCGAAGAAGTGTTGGAGAGGGGAACGGGGCGAGAGGACACCTGACGACTTTAATAAAATCGCCTCCAGACCTCGGCCACCGTTTTTCGCTTTTGGCTTTTCTCTCGCTCCGCTATTGTCGGTTCTTTGAGAGGCGTGTAACGTTTGAGGTGTGAATTGTTGCGATTGACGCGTTGAAACTGGATAATTTCGGTTTTCAAGCTTCAAATTTGTGTTTTGCTTTTCGATGCTATCAAACAGCACTCCATATCTCTCAAATCTAATTTTTCCTTATCTTGCTTTTGGACATGTCACATAAACTCTCTCAAATTGTGGCATCTTCTCTTCAAAAAACGAATTTTCATCACAAGCCTGCCCTGAAGCGCTTCTGATCATCCTTAATCCAATCTTACGCACCCGCTGGCCCTCCTCGTCTGCATAACGCACTTTCCGCTCTTCACCGCCGATTTCTCACGCTTTCTGCGCTTCTTGTCTCCTGATTCTCTTGATTCCATTACCATAATTCCAGTTTCTCCTCCGGCCTCGCTTCTCCCATTTGCACTTGTCACGTACGATTAGTCCAGGACACAATTTATGTTGCCTTTCAAGGTTCTTGGGGTCCGGTCCTCGCTTGAGGTCTCTTCTCCCTGTGGCTCCTTCGGCTGAACACGGGCTCTGTAGATTAGATTAAGCGTGGCCCTTCTTCCAGGACCCGTTTCGGGAAGTGCCACTAGGAGAAGAAGAGGACAAGAAACGCTTCTCCTCCACATGCCTAACAATGTCCACTCCAAGGCCTATCGATAACTTTTTCCCCTACCCCAACTTGACATGTTGCCACGTTGCGTGACTTTGGAACTCATTCTTAATTATTTTCTTAAAGCGCAACGCATCGCCGCCGACCAGTTCTAACTACCGGTCCCACAGCGAAAACCAAATTAAGGGACGCTGTGCACGGAGCGGGGAACGCAGCGGGCCATTAGCCGAATTCGGCGTTGCGAGATTGCTTGTTCGAAACTAGGCTGGGGTTGTCGTCTTGGTCAATGGAGGAGAGACCATTGATTGTCGTTGTTTATTGGCCACGTTTATTTCATTTGCCTAAATAGGCTGTTTTATTTGCGTCTCCGATAGAGAAGAAGGAGGGTCTGCATTGCATGAAAGTTTGTCTTTGGACTAGGCAATTTGTTAGTGTGCATGATGGGATGAGATTGAGATGAACTGTTCCTAAATAATGCGTTTACCAATCACCAATAATCGGTTTCTATATTAGGCTTCATTGTAGAAGTGAGTTACTGCCAAATTCAAAGAAACGCTTTAGCGTCTTTGTAAAAGAAAAAAACCAATTTTTTGACTTGAAAATTCTTGTGTACTAATGGAAAAATGTTGTTTTCGACCCCTGGAATCATTCAGAAAATATTACAAGTTTCTTCTTTTTTTAATGTTGTCGTTTTGTAGAACGCATAGATTTTAGCTATTAGCGGTGCTTATGTTTTTGTCTGATTTAAATATTAACTAAACGGGTTTTAATGTTTATTGAACTTTTAAGGCCCACCAGGCTCAATTCTAACCTAACTGGATAAACTAGAATAGCATGCGTTCTTGCTTTTCTAGATTTCTTTAGTTATATCTTATCTATCTTAGTTTACATCTGATTTTTACTGTTTTTTGTACTCTTGAAGCTATTCAGCTTATTGTTCTAAGGGGTAGCAATTAGAAAAGGCTCAAGCGCAAATTTTTCAAGGAAGTCAATCCTTTAGGGAACCATCTGGTATTTTATCGTTTTTCAACTTTCTTTTAATGGTTTCTTAATTATTAGAGTGCTTTGTGCCTTTCGTCGATCAACGAATAACTCTGTTTTTTCGCTTTCCACGGTTTTTTTATTGTTTATTTCTGGCTATTATCGCGTTTTTATCTCTTTGCACTTGCGCTCCCACAACCCACGTTTCCTAAAATCTGCACACAGTGCATTTCTGTAAACATCCCTTATCCCGCATTTACCCAAAATGCGAATAAACCCTTTTTAGGTGAGTTGCCGCGACGTTATCGAATTTCTGCGCTTGTTTCTGTTTACAAATAAGAACGCAACTTAATTTTGCTATGTCCCCCGTCATCGCGATAAGCAACTTTGTGTTTTTAAGTGCTTCAAGACTGACTTCATTAGTTGAGTTGTCCTTAAAATGTCTCTGCAGCCTGGTTCAAAAAGGGTTTATATCGTAAATTTATATCTCCTACCAGGAAGTGTTCCTGCAAGGGCAGCCTTATCTTTACAACCCATTGAAACGTCAAACCTGAATTATCCACGCCTAGAAAAAGTGGCCAATTAACGTTCCTCTCCGATTTCGAGCTTCATTTCGCTTCAGCGGTTCCAGGATCACCTAATTCGCGCAATTAAAAACAGGCCAACTGCAAACGCAGCCATCAATTATTCATCCGCGTCAATCAACTCGCTTTTCAAGTTGCCTCTATTAGCCACTTCATAAAAATGATAAATGAGTCTCCGAACCCAGTCGCCTCAAAGGATCATTCTCCCAGACGTGCGTGTCGGAGACCTGTTTTGCGCGTTTCGCTTGGCACATAATTCCCTAAATTCCAAATTTTGAGTAAAACTCGACTTTTTGCAGAAACGAACCTGCGCCACCTGCACTAGGCGCGTCCCGAGGCGAGAGTGCTGCTGCCAACGACGCTGCTCACAACTGTCACGCCGATGGCCCGATGAGCGGACTCGCACCATTCGATGATCTCTCCCACCACTTGCCGCTTTTGATGTAAGTATTTATTAATCAAAAGAGCGTCGTCCTCTTCTTTGTCCGACTCTCAAACTCGCGACGTACTTTTTGACTTACGCACGCCGTCGCGCTCGTGCGAGATTCCCTGAGGAGTTCGTTTATTCAATTTTGTAGCTGTCAGCAGTAGAGCGACAGAGCGCGACGGCAAGGAGCATCGTATTGCGGCGGATTGCGAATCGCCGATATGTTGCATGTTTATATGGTGAGTCTCTTTTCTGGGTCGTTGAAAGAGTGACAAAACCAAAATACTAAAAAATAGCTAGAGTTGATAGGCTACTTAAATTTGCAGGTTTTATGCTTGTATTGCATGTATTATCACTCTTAAAAACCGAATTTTTTACTGAAGCGTTAAAGTGAATTAGGCGCCAAAACCTTATACTCAAAAAACTTCAAAAATTTAGAATTTGTTAAGCATTTAAATTTTCATGAAAGGTCGGGCTTCTTTTTAAGAGCGGCGGTTTCCGTCTGGTTCTATTCGTATTTATTTCAAGGTTTTTTAGCTTAAAATAACTAGAGTTACTCTGCTAACCAGTCAATACCGTCTATCTAGAGTCTAGTTAGCTCTCTACCCTCTTGCGCGTCAAATTAGGAAATTGAGATTTGCATGAGGAAGCAACAAAGAGCAAATTTTCGGTCGTTAAGAAGAGCCTAAGCCATGTTTGTCTCATGTTCAAGTTCCAATGTTGAGCAACTCACGTCAAAAATTGCAATGTTATTGAATTGTTGATTAGGGAAATTATCAATTATTCAAGTGATTTTTTGGCTTTTCCCTTCATGGGCGTTTCCGTAACTTGTCCTTAGGTTTTTTGCCTTCAGTAGCTTTGTCAAAAGAAAGATTAGAACTAATCCTAAGCTACATGTACTTTTATCCTCAACTGATTTGCTAACGTTTTATGAGAAGTCCACTTTTTAGATAAGCTAGAAAATGCCCGGCAAGAAACGTCATGGTCCGTACGATATAATTGCCGAGGACATTTACGACTGTCGCGTCCCGTTGCACAACGAGATCGCCTACCAGCATGGTATCCATTTCGAGGCCAAGGTGAGTTTCACACACAGCTTCTCGGGACCATTTATCACAAAAGCAACATTTGCAGTACATCGGCAGTATGGAGATCCTGCGTCCGGGGACCCGTATAGAGATCGTCGCCGCAATGCGGCGAGTTCGAGTAGGCGATCCGTCTTGGTGATTAATGACCCTAAACTCTCTGTCTTCTTGTCTGTTTCAGTACGAGTTCAAAGCGAGAAATGTGCCAAAACGACCAGTCGACATTACAGTTTCCGTTGACGGGGTTAAGGTTGTGGCTAAAAGAAGCAAAGTGAGTTGATCAAACGTTGTAAAAAATTATTTAAATCAGATCAAAGCGAAAAAGATGTGAACAGCTGACAAGGACATTTGAACAGTGTTATTGTTACGCTCGAAATTCAATCAAATTGCCAAATTTCAGCCTAAATCCTAAATGCAAACCCGTAAAACCCTTTTTATTCCGCTATCGTTATTTTCGGCCAGATTAGTGCATTTTAACGATTTTGTTTACCTCTTACAAGTCGTTAAACGGTGATGGGTTGATGAAATGCGCTGATCTGAGAATTGATCGATTTTTTGATAAAAGATATTCTGTAACTTTGAAATTTCTAAATTTTAAAATGCGAAAATTGAGTCAGCCCTCATCTCCCATCGCATGAAGCATCAGAATGACAATTTTCGCACTTGAAGCGACAGAAAGCGCGCCGTCAATAATCTGCGCCAGCCGGTCTCTTTGTTTATGTGCGAACCGTCAAAATTTGAATTTCTGACGCATTTTGCGCCTGGGCCGTTGTAAAAAATCTTTGATGCGTACGCACGGCGACTTTATTGAACGTCTTAAGTGATAGGGAGCGGCGGTAAAGAGACTATCAATGTGAAAATTGAGAATTTTTTAATTGCATGAAAGGACAAAAATTTTGTGTGCAAAAATGGCCAGAAATGGGCAAAAATTATTTAAACACTTAATCGTTAGGCAAAACATACAGCATAAAAGCGGTCAGTTAAAATTTATAGCCAATCTGCAAAGTTTCAAGTCTTGCTACCTATAGGAATTAGTCACAAGCTGCTGTTTATAGCAAACTTAAAAATTAAAACTTCAAAATCCTTTGAACAATACTTTTTTAAAGCTACGGCTTGAAGAGAACAAACAAAGACAAGATTAAAAACCACGTTTTTTGCATCTCCGAATTCTTAGTCATCTGAAAAACGGATCTGCTCATTCTCTCGAAACATCGAGCTCATCCCATTTTCCTGCAACAAATCGATGCGAAAACAAAACACCAAACGACGGTGTCCTTATTATCTTGTTTCCCTCACAAAACGACACAAGTCAAACTACCTGACGTCAGTAGTCGCGACAAAAATTGATGTTATCGCCACAATGTAATCTAATATCCTGACAACCGACGGAGCGATGCACATGTTCCCAGAGCTGATCGGTTTTTTCTTGTTCGAATCATAATTCACGTACACACAAAAATTACCAAAGTAATGAACTTCATCTAATTGTACATCTTCTTTCAGAAGCAGTTAAAAGAACACACGTGGGATGAAAGCAAACTTCTCGTCATGCATCACCCTATTTATAGGTAACACCTTAGCCGTCAAACCTAAAAGTTGAAAAAAGCTCTTAATTTCAGAATATTCTACGTATCTCATGATTCCCAGGATCTTCAAATCTTCTCATACATAGCACGTGACGGGCCTTCCAACTCCTTCAAGTGCAACGTCTATAAATGCTCAAAAAAAGTAAGTTGACTGTTAACGAAATTTCAAAACTTCGACTCACCAAATTTCGATCGGCGTCGATTCCAGATCAACTGATATCTTTCGCTCTTTCCGCTCAGACACCTTCCGAATCTCAAAAAACCAGAAACAATTGGTGGTGCCACCCACTCCTACAATCAAAAAACTGTTTTCTCTCACACTCCAGGTGCAAATGAGGCCCAGATCTGATTGATTAGGTTAGGGTTAGAGACTCAATTCATTTGTCTTAGTTTGTTTGGGTGCTGTGGAAGCAATTTTCTCAGAATTGCTTCAATGTTTTTGTTAAAGAGCGGCAGAATAATGAGGTTGAAGCGTTTAGAGGTCATAAGTACCAATTCGTGTAGAATTTCAAAAATTCCAAAAATAAAAAATGTTGTAACTAAAGCTTCCTAAAAAATTGGTGACTTAGCATCTTCCCAAGTAAGCCATTTAATGACTTTTTAGTGTAGCTAAATTTATTTTATTAATGCTTTTGTGCGTTACTCTGCAATCCAAAAAAGTGTCAAGAAGCTCAATTTTGGCGTGGCATAGCCAACTTGAGCAGTTTTGTTTGTAATGACTGTGTGCGTTATTCTACAAAAGCTAAAGTTCTGACGTTGCCGTATGGCTGTTGCGTGGACGCATGCTAACAGGTGCCCGAAAGCTTAATTCTGTCTCGGTATGACCAACTTAAGCGACTTGGTTATTAATGACCATGTGGTACAGTGGTTGATCTTACAGACTACCGCGCTCAGGTTCGAGTCGCTGTGGCGGCAGTTTCTTGTATCTGTTCACACGAAACTTTTGGCTAATGGCAAACAGACGTTGCATTCTGTTTGTGGAGGGGATATTTTTGTATCTTATCCGAATCCATAAGGTTTGCTTCGACTAAAATTTCCATTTTTTATGATTTTTTAAAAATTCGATTCGTTGTTTATTATTTTAAGCTATGTATCTCCCATGGAATCCCGCTAATCCACACGTTTCCTCAACAATTTGTCCTCCAAGTCCACTCCACCTTTCAATTAATCTCCAAAATGTGTGTCCAAGACAAATCACCCTGTCTTTGTGGTTGCCTCCGACGTCACCATTACCTCCAACTCTTCAACTCTGCAAGCCCTCATGCGTCATAGCCACAACTGATCCAATTAAAGGTTGCAGTCAACAGATGTGCTGGGACAATTTTCGCCACCGGAGAGGGTGGATTTATATGCGAGACGAAGACGTCATAGACGATCATCATCATTATCAGGGACGACCCGCAGCGTTTATTTTAAAACTCTGGGATTGGTTTGCGTCATTGGGATCAGGATGACAGCGACGGAACCCAGGAGGAGAGAGTGCCGCGGGCGAAGGAAGCCCAGATCAGCCCGTCCATCGACGCTGTCGCAGGCCCAGCCCAGCTTTCGCGAGTGTGTATGTGAGTGTGTAGAGAAACGTGAGCTCACACAATCGTCGGCGCTTGGGAACCGCTGCACAGGCCGACAGTTGCTTCAGGAAGGAGAAGCGCTCAAGGAGATCTCTTCTCCTGTCCTCCCGACGTCGTCGTGGTTGTGCCACAACGACGCGGCGACAGGAAGAACGAGGGAAGAAGCCTCTCTGTGGCTGTGGGCCTGCGAGCGGCGCCGGCCGCATCGTGGCATCATCATCGACCGTTTTTCTTGATTCCGTTCTGCTACTACTTTTTATTATTTTCGTCGTCCTCCGTCGTCGTCGTTTTGTCGTAGAGTCGCCGTTGCCGCGGCTTCAAAAGCACCCTCCCCGGGAGGGAGAGGAAGGAAGACGATAACCAGCCAGGATGAGAACTGCTCTGAATAAGCCCGGCAAGAGGCCCTTCGATCTCTCAGCCTCGTTTCTGGCGCCCTCCTCCCCCCATTGGTCCAACGTCGCTCTGTCATTTTCTATCGTGCCTGCAGCGCCCAAGCATTATATACAACACCTTGAGAAACACGCTTTCCAGGCTCCGCCGCCACTTCCTGCTTCACTCCGAATCCGCTGTGGCGTGCGTGCGTGTGCGCCTACCGTATTCCGCGCGCCTATTCCTGTCGTCCTGGTAGCCCTGTTTCGCCCGACTTTCCTCGCCTCACCCCGCTGGAAACCCTTCCCGGGTGGTGGTGGCCAACAAGGCACGCTGCCCGATGGATGAGCCGACGAGCAGCCGAAGCCTCCGAAACCGTTGCGTTGCAGAAGGAGGAGAAAAAGAAGGAGAAGAGGGGGAAAGGCGAATATGATTCGTCTGACCCACGACGGGGCCGACAGCGACGACCCCGCGGCGGCAGGATGCTCCGAGGAGCAGCGATTCTACTATTTGAGGTTGATGGCGAAGCCGGGGAACAAGGACGAGCCGAGGAAGATGAAGTTCACCAGATGGAGTGCGCCCAAGCCGTTTCATATGAGTGTCGACGACGATCCTGAGCTTGAGGTTGAGCAATTGGTCTCTCTTCGCCTTTAGCTTTTTAATCTTATCTTAAAAAAACATATATTTAACCACTCGAATGTGTAAAGTAGTTCTACCAAAAATGCTGTTAAAACTTGGAATTTTGAAAAATTTCGTTTTTCTGAGCTTAAAAACGTCAATAACCCAACCAGTTTGGCTCTAACCTTGGTTCAACCCAAAAATCCAGTTTCTTAAAATTAGACGGAGCTTCCTGTTTGTCCCAATTTCCACTGTTTTACAGTTTTTTAAATCAAGGTTTGCGACGAAATGCCGGATAAATTTGATGTGTCGTAAACTTACCATCTCCCGTTTCCCACCTCCATAAACCTTTCAAAACTCAAAAAAATTAATCAATTTTTGATTTTACAATATCGCCGCTTTCCTCTCCCCTCCGGGCGTCTCAAACCTTTCAAAATCAACAATTTGTAATTCATAAATCTCGTCCACCCTGCAAATCTCCGGATAATTTGAACAATTTGTTCTGCCTTGCCGTCGCAATGCCGACTCGGCCGTGAATGATTTATCTTCTGTTTAGAGTCAAGCGATGCGGGTCGTCAGAACAATAGGACAAGCGTTCGAAGTGTGCCACAAGCTGTCGCAGGAGCAGATGCAGGAGAAGCTTCAGGATGAAGCGGAACTCGGACCTAGCACTCCTATGCGCGCAAAAGGTAAATTTTTAGGAAATTTGTCCACATGATTCATGGGCGGAAAAATTAGGATTTGTGGATGACATGTTAAAAATGGGCCTTGGACAGGCGTTCGCTCTAAATTCGCTTTAAGGTCAGTTTGAACATTGAGAACCTAAATTCAAGTCAATTTGATGGCTTAGAAATAGTAGAAATTGACACTTACTCTTTGCTTTAGATGTGGGCCTAGTTTAGGTTTAGGTATGCGCTTGAGCCTAAGCTTAAAAGTAGGCTTAGACTTGACAATAGATCTAGGCTTAGATAACGTGCGTTTAGGATAATATTAAGGTATAACTACAATGTTAGAAATGACAACTGTAACACAACCATGTGCTTGATAGAAAATTCTATTTCTACTAGCTAAAACGTTTTTTAAGGGGTGAGTTTTTGGCGTTTTGCTTTTAATACTGTTTTGAAATCAAGAAGCGGCTTTTCTGACCTTTAAAACGGTTTTTTAGACTTTTTTATGACCCAAAACGTCAATACAGGAGCCAGAAACCAGGAACCAGGAACCAGGCTCAGCTTTCTTTTTACCACCCCAAACGTAATAAGATCAATCAATACCAAAATAGATCAACCTCAGTTTCTGCATCCCTTTGATTTCCTGCGGCTTCTCCGCCCATACCTTGTGCCATTAATTAAAAGCCGATTAGTACCACCACTCATTATGCTTTGTTTACATTGTGAGGTTTGGTTTCGTCTTCCTGAAAACCAGGAAGCGCCAGAATCCGTAGGTCCCGACGCGGTGGTGGCGGTAGACATTTGTCACGACGGCTATCAAAACAACTAATTGATTGCGAGGGTAGTCGGGAAAAGAAACTCTCGATCTATCGTCGTCGTCGTCGCCGTCGCCAATCTACCACCCGCCAATGTCGCGGCGGGAGCCCTGTCGGCTTGAGATCACAAGATAGCACTCACTCTGTCATCGCCACCCGCTCGCTATCAGACAGCAGCAGCGGAGCAGCCCTTAGCCTCGTTTTTCGTCGTCCCTCCCTCTGTTCCACGTTCCGAACAGACTAGTTTTCCTCGCAGACCCCCTCAGCGTTCAAATCTATTCCCAGCCTGCACCATGCTCCTCTGCAACCGCTCAGCCCTAAAACGTCGGGATTCCTGTCCCCTGCTCCCTCGTCCTGGTCATGAACTGGTTCCCGAATCGCCGTCCTTCGAAGGACGTCGCCGTAAAGCGACCTACTTCTTCCATCCAACAAGTTCACATCAGACTCAGGCTCAAAATCTGACTTTAGTTTCAGTTTCGGGCTCCATGATCAGCGAGGAAGAGGCCGAGCAGATCGAGGCGGAGGACAAACTCTCCGCCGTGGAAGAGGTCTCCAGAACTCCGAGTCCGATTCGGGCTTCCCAGCAACCTTCCACCTCCACTGCCTTTACCGCCAAGCGCCATTCAATAGTGAGTGGATTAAGAGAGGATTTGGAAGGATTTGGGTTTTGCAGTTTATGCCCAGAAAGATCAGCTCGGATCAGTCTAGCCAAAGCACAGCCATCGAGAATCAACCCGGTCAGGGTCCGGTTCCATCTTCGTTCGTTCCGCTGCCACAGCCTCAAACAGCTAAAGTCGATGCTCAAGGAAAAGCTATTCCTGCTCAAACTGCTCAGCCTATGCAAGCTCAACCGTAAGTCCAAAAAATCAATTTCTAATCAACAAAATGTGAAAACTCAGACTTAAGCTCCAAAATTGGATTAAACTCAGTTGAAACGAATGGATTAAAGCTCTTAAAAACTAAAACAACTAAAATTCGAAATATTGAATTTTGAAAAACTCCTAATGAGACCTAGTTGTTGATCTCTATCTCAAATCTAATAATGAAGCTTCAAAAAGCAGTTGGTGATTCTATAAGATTCAAATTTTAGCGTACTTAAACAACAAAACTTTTAAAATAAATCATTGCTTTTTTGAGTTTTCCTCGTTTGTGCTTTTGTCAAAAAAAGCCACATCGCATTGTGAAAAGTCTCATAAACACTACAGCGCTGTTGACTCATCCGTCTGGGTCTTATAGTAATAAATGAACACTTTTCTACAATTCGTGTTTTTGTGCTTAACACAGTCAATTCTGTCAGTTCTGTCAAACAAAGCGTCAATTCTTAACTTCTCAAACCACATAAATTTTACTGTTTTCAAGATGCACTTGATTTCTAAAATGTCCCTATAACCAAGTCTAGAGACCTTTTGATCAGATACCACTATCAGATCCACAAAATCCCCTTCGTGAGGCTCAGGCGGTGTGAATGTTTTGCTTGTCAATTTGTAACGGAACCCGTGAAAAGTGTCTGTTTTTCTTATTTTCTGACTTCGCTAACAAACAACCCAAGCGTGCCTCTGTTTGTATCGCTTCTAAGATCTGAGACCCCTATTTTCGATCCATTGAAAGTTAAGGAGATGGGCAGTTAAGATAAGAAAAATGGGAGCCAATAAGACAATTTGTGTGCACTGAAATGAGCTGTTTGCCACGTCTCGGGGACTTTGAGCGCTTAGGTACGTTTTTGAGGCACGAGTCTGGGCGACCTCATTATTTGTCTTGAGTCTGGGTGCGTTTACATAAATCTTAGCTAAGAAAACAAGTTTGAGACTCAGAACACCAATGTTCCATTGACGCATCATCTCCGTTAACTTCCTACTTCAAAAGAGCCAAGAAATGAGATCAAAGAATGGATCAGCTGTTTGATTGGAAAGAAAAACATTACGCCAGTGTCACATGACATCGCATAAAAGATGACACCGACGAAGGTGATGAAGTCTGATCGATTAAAAAACCGTTTCCAGGAACTACGGTATCGCTTCCGGCTCTAATACGTTACCCCATTCGCACACTTGGAATCCCCAAATTCCGATCGCCGCATTCCCGTCAGTACAATCTTTGGACGCAAACGCTCAGCAACAGTACGCTTCTTACTATCCAGTACGTTTAATCCTCTTGAACCCTTAAAAACCTTTTTTAGTTCCAAATGGGACCGTTGATAGGTCCCTCGGCGTCGATGCCGTACGGACTCAGCTCGCCCGTCATGATCAGCCCATATGCGACCCTTCAGATGCCTCCTCATTCCCAGGTTCCTACGACTTCGGGTGGTGGAGGAGGACAGTCAGGAGAGGCTCAAGATGGTGCAGGAAGCGGCGATGAACAGATGAGGGGGAATGTGCCGACCGCGATTCAGTTGAGTCGGTCTCTAGATCAGGTAAGGCCTAAGCTTTTTCATGCTTGAAGAACCAGGATGTATCCCGAAATCCCGAAAACAACTTACTTGTTTTTTTGTTGTCTAGGCCCTAAATCATCTTCGCCTAGATTTACGACCCAATGTCTCTCGTTTAGTACAACCAACAACTAATCCGCTCCCAACTCGACCAAGCTCAGCAGTCGGCGCAAGTTGCCAGTTGCCAAGTCCAGCTCCTCAGGGATCAGCTCACGTCGGAGACTACCGCCCGCATCGAGGCTCAGGTTTGTTTCTTCTTCTTCTCCTTCATATAAACAATCGTCTTCGCTGGATTTCAGTCAAGAACACATCAGCTGTTGAACACGAACCGAGAACTGCTCGAACAGGTCCAGGCGCTCGTGGCCAGGTTGCAGAATTTGGAGACGAAGATTACGAGCGAGATTCAGAATGTGCCGGTGAGTTTGAGAGCTGGGAGGACAGGTGGCGGAGGCCGGAAACGTTTGTTATGATTTGGAGGAACACCTGAGGTGTTACATCGATAGATTGATGATCTGGAAGATATCCAGATGACTTGGGTATTTTTGGTCCTTGAACCAGGGAAAGCTTCAAAAAACTGCAATGAATTTAGAAAGCCTTAGATCAGTTTAGAAAGAAATCAGAAACGTGTTTGATCAATTTTATTTCAGATCCTGCAATCTACGAGGCAACCCTCCGACACTCGATCAATCTATGAGCGAAGAAAAGACGAAGCCAGGTTACCCGGTCCAGCTCCTATCAATCCTCAAAAGCCATATCAGGTAAAAATTTGTCACATGTTCATTTTCGGCTAATTTCCTGTTTAAGCTCCAAACCCTGGCCGACCTCCGCGCCGGCTCACTGCCTCCCAAAGCAGCCGATCCCACCCCGACCACCAAAAGACGTCGCCGAGGAGGCGAAGACCCCGGCGCCAGGACAGAACCCGAATCTGCCACCGAAGACACCACCGACTACAGTAGCTCCGACCAATATGAGGGAGCGACAGCCCTAAAAGGACCCAAACTCGGAGGTCCCGACTACCCGAGCCTCAATGTCCTCATGGCGAACCCCCAAGCGGCGATTAACAACGTCGCCGACTTCTTCACGATGAATCCTTTCCCAGCGGCCGCCTCGAAACACCCGACGATTCCGCAGAGGCTCGTGGAGGACGACGAGCAGCCTGGAACTTCGCAGTCCTCTCCGACGCTGCCTAAAAAGAGCGTGTCAGTAGGAAAGGCGCGTGGAGTGTTGGGAGGTGATCGCGAGTTCTCGCGAATGTCTTTCAATCCTAGGCTACGCGCCGCGGAGGAGAAGGCGAGGGCAGAGGAGAAGCGGAAGGCGACCATAGCTGGGTCGTTGGGAAGCGGCGAGGATCCTCCACTGGCCGGTGAGGAGACGCCGTTGACTGATGAACCAACAGGTTAGGACCGTTTCGGAAACCGGAAAATTTAGGCGCAGTCCAGACGTGTCTGTCCGTCACAAAATCATGTCCGCTGCCTGATTGGTAAAGGACGGCATACTGTAGTTGTGCAATTGTGGTTTGTCGTACTTTCACGTGCGGCAAGCGACGAGGACTGTTTTGAGCGGCGGTGGAAGAGCACAGGAGAGAAATTTGAGGCAGAAAACGCATTTTTAAAGGTCGAAAATGCCAAACATTTGTAACCATGGGAGAGCAAAGAACAAAACCAAAATACTCCGGATTTTAATAATTTTCTCAAGCAGTTGTCAAAAGGAATCTGGCATCAGCACAAGTGCACGAAGTTTTCAAATGATCTTAGGTCTTGGAACAGGCGAACTTTGGAATTCTAAGATTATCTTTTCTGCCTTGGAATTTATCAAAAATTAGAATTTGAAAGCGTTTCAAATTAAAGTGAAAAGGGAGTTTCTTACACGTTTCAAATGCTATTTTGAGACTTTCTAAGATAACAAGCTTGGCACAAGAAATCGGAAAATGGTCAATTCAGATTTTCCACAATAATCCAAATCGGAATAGCAATAAAATTAGGTTTCGGCGTCCTGGAACAACTAATTGCGGTTAAGAAAAAACATTGTTTGTCCTTAATGAAGCCTGCCTTTATCTGAACTTTAGCCCAATTTTTAGTGGATCTAAAGTAAAACGCTTCTATATTATATGCTTCAAGTTGAGACCATTTACTAAGAGTACTCAAAAACAACGATTTCCACCCTATCGACTCCTGAAAAGTTTCTGGTAAATTTCAGACAGACGAACTTATAAACACCTTTAAAATCTGGATTCGCTTATCTGTAGGTACTCTGTTCTCATCTTGACTAGATGCAGCTTCGCTGACCTCTTCTTCAGCTTCCTTTCTAAATTTTTCCTAGATTTCTAATAAGCTTCCTTAACCCGATTTCCTCCTCTCCTCGTATCTTATCTCTCCCTCTTTCAGAACTCCCCGAAACGCCGTTCTCACAGCGGAAATTCCCGAACATCCCCGAAGATTACACGCGTCGAAGACAACGCGATAAGCCCGAACGTCGAAGCGGGAGTATAGCAGGACGCCCGGCGCCCGGCGGCCTCCCTCTGGCGTCGTCGTCCGTCGTCACGGCCATGTACCCGCCGATGAAGGTGACGCAGCCTCTGAAGCCCCAGGTGAGTTCCGCTTAGCCAGCTTTTAAGCCAATTAACCGATTCTTGCTTTGAAGCCAAGTGTAGACGTGTTCCGCAAACGAACCCTTCGTGCGATGTCCATGGATCTCGAGGATAATCCGCTCGAAAGCGGCGGTGGCGCCAAAGCCAACGGTCCGGTGCGCTCTGCCGCTGCCCCAGGCGGTTCCAACGCCTTGGACAAGCAGCTGAACAACGCCTACTGGAGCCTGGTGAGACGGAAAATGACAGAATTGCCACGAATCCCAGGCGTTTTGCAGGACTCGCCCGTGATGAGGAAACACTCGATGGGGACGCCTGGATTCCAGGAGGACTCGCTGAACAACAACGAGGGCGGCGGCGGCAGGGCGCCGCTGATGCCGGATCCGGACTCCGTTCGAAGGTTCTTAACCGCTTTTTGGCCTGCATCTAATAGGATTCTCTCTGTTTCAGCCGTAACTCGCAGGTCGACCAAAAGAAGATCCTCTCCGACCCGAACGTGCTCGCGAAACTAACCAAACGCGACGGAACGACGAACGCTCCGCCGGTACAGCGGATCGGGAACGGCGTTCCTTAGATGCAGGCTACAGTACACCTAAACATTCCGTGTTCACAGCGTTCTTTCTCTGTAGCATCCTCTTCTAGTCCATCCTTCCCAAGCATCAGCCTCTCCTTCGCTCTTTCTTTCGCTCTCTGTGATCAGATTTCTGACTCCGAATCGACCGTATCATCATCCTAAATCCTAAAGCATAGAAGTATTTATTATTTTCACTCTCCACACATCTCTCCACCACTGTTCCCCCGACCACTTTTTGCTACGTGCCAAAAAGAAACAACGTGATCACTTTTTGTTATTGACTCACATGATTGTTATAACGAATCTAAAGCGAAAACTATCGGCAATAAAAGTTTTAAATTTGGTCCTTAAGAGCGGAACTTCTTCATGTAGTCTTCGTACTGGACGGTCGCCATCCGGTGGACGATTCTCAGGTAGTCCTGGTCCTTGACCTTGAGTCGGGAGATTCGCTTGTTCCGCGCTTCTTCCGAGTCCTCTTCAGGTTCCTTCGGCGCTTCTGGCGCGTTCTTCTTCGCTTCATCGTCTTCTAAACACCCAAATTGATCAAAAATCAGTTTTCAACGCCAAAACCTCACTTTCAAAGTTGGCTACGAAGTGTTCGTATTGTGCCGTCTCCAGTTTCTGCATAATATTCATGTAGGCGCGTTCCTTGGCGAAGATTTGGCGCGTCTGAGGGTTTGGGTGGTCCTTGGGGATCGAGAACGGCTTCTTGACTTTGATGTCTTGGAGTGGGATCTCTGAAATATGGAAATTCCGGCAAAATTAATGGAAATAATAGTAACTTACCTTGCAAGCGCTCTTTTGGAGCTTCAGGAGCGGCGATGGGAGGATTTGATTTGGAGGACGCCATCGTAGGAGCGATTTTGAGCTGACGATCGACCGGTGCGGAGAGAACAGCGACTGAGGACGAAGGACGCTTGTAGACATGACTGGACCCAGACGTCTAAAATTGCAAAAAGCGATGCTTTGGCACGACCGACTCAACTCGATGCAAAGGGATCAAAGGGAACGAGTGGAATGAAGCAAAATGCAGAAACTGAACTGATTCCTCTGAACCGTCTCGGTCATCTCGGAGAAACCGTCTTCGAAATTCAATACCGACCGGTCCGGCAGGTCACGGTTGACTGAAAATGAAGAACCTAGAATGCTCTGAGACGTCTGAGGCGCGGCAAATAAGGTGAACGAGCAGCAACACAAAAAGGTTTCAGACGTCTCGAGCAACGGCTTCACATAATGACCGGTTCGTGGGTTCGTGCCACAGCAGCAGTCGAAAATGAATCTTGTCGAAGCTTGTCTTCCAGACATACCGAGTGGAATCAGACGTAGAAGCGTATCCAGAGACTAAGACAGACATCTGAAGTCATAACGAGACACTGGCCAATCAATGCTTCTCATCTACATCCTGAAATGCAACAAAATCACACAGAAAACGAACAGCCGTAAACTCAAACGACACCAAACGCGACAAATAGATTTATCGGATTCCAAATTGATCAGTCTAACAAATAATTCCCTTAAGGCCTTCAACTAAAACAATACAAATAAGGCGAGAGATGGTAGTACCCGTGAGTGATAAAACGTAACTTCTATGCTTCTGCTTCTTGGGTCGGCTCGTCTTCTTGGGCGTGTTCCAGTCTGCGATTCCAGTCCGCGTCTGCTTCCACGAGCTTCGGAATTAACTCATGCCACTTACGGGTGATGGTGTTCGCGTCGTATTCATCGACAATTTTTGGGACGAAGAAATGAAGAGAAGAAACGCACTTCCGGAACGCGAGATGGAGCAAAGAAGACGAGCCGAACTGGAATTTCTGGAGCTCGTTGGTTCGGCGAGTTCCATCGCCGTCGAGGCATCCGCCGAAGGTGTAGATGGTGCCTTCGGAACTGGCGACGGAGGAGTGGAAAAAGGCGGGAGTCTTCATCTGGCCGATCTTCTTCCACTGGAGGTTGGTCAGGCTGATGCTCCAGATTTCGCCGGTGACTTTGTAGTTTCCGAAGATGTCCTGAAAATTGAGGAACGTGAGTCTAGACAGGTAGGAAATCAATTTGCCTAGCCATTTTGTCTTTTGGAACACCAAAGCCGACTGCGTCTGTTAGCTACCCTTAAATGTCTAAAATCAGCTTAATTTGTCCCCTCACAACAAAGCATCAAACCGGTCGTGTCTCATGGCGCCTTGATATCAACAATTCTAGACAGCGTTCATCCCCTCTCCAGGCTCATTTTAGGTAGTTGGACTCGACCTTTCACGCATTTCAAGCATCAAACCGGTCGTGAATCATAACGTCCAAATAGCGACAATTCTAGACGGCGTTTGTCGTTTCTCCAGACACGTTTCAAGCAACGAACCAAGTAATTTTAACTACTCAGGATGATTTAGACACGACGACTTCACAGAGTGGCCCAGAAAAAAAAGGGTCTGGAATGAGCGGGTGCCGTGGTATCTCGAGGGAATCATTCGGAGTATACAGGGTTCTAGACCAGACAGCTGAGGAGCGGAATCATTTCAATCTCACTCTTCGCGAACGACCAGTCGGTTTCGCTAACCAGTAACGCGAAACCGACCGGTCGGAAAATTGCGAAATTCAGCGCTTTTCTTCTTAATTTTCTAAGCAACATATTTAGCCTCTAAAATGTGTGGAATTGGAGCAAAAGCGGACAAAAAAATTGTCAAAAATAGCGCAAAATTTTGACAAAAGCGGAAGAGATGAGCCTAGTAGGGGGTGCGGGAAGAATCACGAAGAAACGAGCTGAATTTCGTATAATTTTCTGATTTTCCTACGTTTTCCGCACAAATCCGGACGGAATTTCGACAGGTTCGATTCCAGCGCGCGTACTGCGAATGAGTCGCCCCAAACACCCCCGGCACCCGTTCATTCCAGACCCTTTTTTTCTGGGCCAGCCTGTAGACTCGTGTTTCGCCTTTGCTCACTCGTTATAGCCTCTATTCCCACGTCGAACCGGTCGTAAATTCTTACCTGCGCTCCCATCTTCCCTCCAAGGATGATGCCAATGTTTCCAACCCTCACGCTAGATTGGTACATCCTCTTCTTCGGGTATCCGTGCACTGGATCTGCCTTCGTCGGCAGACTCACGTACTTCTTCTTGCGGATGTCGTAGTAGAGGACCTTAAACTAGTCAAAATGAATAAGCGTCGTAAAAACAAGCTTTGCTACCATTGCCATAGACCTTGGAGAGCCTTCATAGCCACCTCCGACGATCAGAGCACCGTACTTTAGCGTGAACATCTCGTGCCGGTAGCGGCGTGCGAAGTCGTCGGGGCCTTTCTAAGAAGAATGGAATTTTATAGGCTCAAAATGAAGAATTTCCCTTACCCAATGCACGAACCACGTCCACTCCTGCTCCAGCATCTCCTTTGTAAGCTTCCCGCGGCTCGGCTGCTGCAGCTTGTAGACCCTGTTGAAGTATTCGTGGCCGCTTGTACCACCGAAGACGTAGAGGCCGTCGCCTTCAACGTAGACCATGCTCTAAAGCTGCCTAATTCGAATCTGCATGAATTATACTACCACTAACGTGACCGTACATGGGTCCTGGGATGTTTCCCCTCACCCTGATCCTCTGCCATCTCCAGTGGTCGAAGCGCTCGCATCGGATGAGGGCGCTGATGGCGTTGGTGCAGTGGCGGTCGAACGGGAATGCCGTGCCTCCCATGACGAAGACGCAGTTCTTCGCGTTGTTCTGGGCTACTGAACAGTGGGAGAATCAGACATTTCTCGATATTCTAGGTCTAAATGTCTGTCGCGATGTATATTAGCTGTCTCAGCGATATATATTCCCACCGGTACGATCTTCACAAAACTGTCAAAAAGAATTTTAGCTCTTTTTCAGATAGCGATCAAAAAAGAGGATGGGGTGCGCTTGTCTAGACTGATCCAATGATTCGTTCTGATCATATTTCGAGTCAACTGAGCCAACTACCGCGTCTGAAAATGAGTTTGGGTGTCTAGACCAGCTTGTCTAATACAGCGACCGTGTCTGAAAGGACCCTAAGTCTAAACGACAATCAAATAATGACACAGCGGACATCTCGAAACGAGATATCTAGACGATTTGGCACTTTTCCAGACTGCAATAGAACGTGAAGCTAAAGTCTAGATCGAGCGGTGCTCAAATCCAGACTGAACCAATTTCGAGACAGTTGAGGCAATCACCGCGTCTAAATATAAGCTCAGGGTGTCGAGCGTGCATTTCTAAACGGACCCTAAGTCTAGACATCAATCTAATGATGACAAAAAGGACACCTCGAAATGAGACATCTCAGATCTAGACTAAACGTCTAGACAGATGTCTGGTCGCCTCGTCTGGGAGAATCCAAACGATACGCAATTCAGTCTCGCTGTCTAGACAAGCAATTCGCACCTGGAATTCAGTCTAGACCATCTTGTCTGAAACGTTCCGAAACAGCGACTGCTTGATTTAAGTCTATCGTGTCATCTGGTTCAATCCGCTTGTATCTAGACCAGACGTCTGAAAAGCACAACGTTCAGACACCGTATCATCGCCTTGGTCCATTTATGTCAAAATCGCCGTCTGGACAAGCACCTCGCACCTGAAAATCACCCCAACATCTCTGTTCGCCCTTCTAAAAGCACAAAAGCGAAGAATTCAAACTCACTTGCCATGGAAGCCATCTGTCCGGGGAACTCGCCGTCGGTCTTCACTAGCGTCCAGGTTTCGGTGATCTTGTTGAGGGCGTGGAGCTCCATCAGCGTGCCGAAGGGCCGTCGGAGTCCGGGCGTGTATCCTCCGAGCACGTAAACGTAGCCGTTGTCTTCGAACATCCGATGGCCGCTGCGGTGCATCGGCACGGAGCACTTCTGGCCGAAGATCGAGCTGTTTTCTGCGCCGTCGTTCGGCTCGTTGGAGACGACGTAGCCAAAGTCGAAGCCGACACCATCTGCGTCGTCGGCCATGCTTCTGAAGCCTGAAAGTGAAGGCCGATGAGGAACGAAATTGGGCGAAATCGCGGCGAGGAACACGCAGAAAAACGGAGCGCGAGCGCGGAGAGCGAAATTCCAAAATCGCGGAAAGGATTTTACAGAAAACGAAAGTCGCATATTTGCAGGAAAAGTCGGAAGTTCGGGTTTGGAAAGCAGGCGAGCGAGAGGAGGGCGTTTTGGAGGATTTGGGTGGTTTCGGAAAGCGTTTAGGTGTGCTTCTTGGAATGAAGTGACGCCTTTAAACGCCTGGAATGGGCCGTGAGGAGTTTTGAACAGCTGAACGAAATATTTGGGCTGTAAAGATGCACAATGTGACGTCACAGAACGGTGAAGCGCCGAGTAAGCCTGTCAGTGGTTTTTGAGCTTTTGAGGGCCTTCTAGAGCGAATCCTGGGTTGAATCGGGCTGAGGAATTCGAGGCCGTAATGACCTGAACGATGGAATATTTTGAAGGATTTTTTGGTGAATTATGAGCGAAACCTAAAGTTGAAGCGCTTATATAGCACGCATATTGCAGTTTTTGGACATTTTGACGCGTTTTTGGTTGTTTTCGTTGGTAGTTGAGGCTGCTGAGCTTTGATGATCCACGTGAGGCTTGAGCGCTAGAGCCTATTTGGGTTTATTTTGAAGCCTCTTAATAGTATTTCAAGGAATTTTAAGCTTCCAAAATCGAGGCTTGTTTTTTGCGGTTTCGCAGGTTTTTTTAGGCGCTGGTTTCGGCATTAATCGCTCTTTAGTTTCAGGAAATCGCTTGAAACCTCCAAACTTAACTTCATCTACAGATCGAAGCCTAAACAACTCGAAGATTTCCGCGGATTATCGCCCATTTCCGGGATCGAATCGCGTTATCATGGAATCCAGCTCGTTCGGGCCTTTTCTAAAAGCTCAGCCGGGTTATTCGCTACCCGAATTAAGCGTTTACCCACGCGTTAAAAGGCATCTGACCTGTTGCAAAGCATCTGCCAAAAGAACGGTAAATATGAGCGCCGACAGGAAAACGAGAATACGCAGATAGCCATGGTTTTTAGGCATCCTCAACACAGGAAGTGTGTTTGCAAACGCTTCGAGTAAAGTGCAGCGCGTTTACAAATCTCTAGCGAGCGTTTTTGAGCTTTTTTGGTGTAGAACACAGGGTGCGAAGAGAGAAGAAGCGAAGTACGGACGCCGCGATAGGGGCGCCTGCCGTCCTCACTATCGCGCTTTCTTCGATTGCCGACGAACGGGAGGAGGCGGAAACGGCGAGGAGAAACATACGCATCGCCGTTTTAACGTTTTGCTTGTATGCCACGCGATTGGAATCGATAAACATGGCAAGTAGACCATTCTGGGTGTTGGAGCATGTGATCCGGGTAAACAGACACTTTGAGGCGCTTACGAAATTTGGGACCTTGAGGTTCAGGTATCCAGATCTTACTCATAAGGACTAGAGATCAGGATACGGTAGAGCAATGCAGAGCCGAATTTTTCCAAATTGAAACGAGTTTATCACCAAAATGAAAACCCACAAAGGCACATAAGTACAAACATGTTAAAGTACAAAGACAAGAAGATGACTAGGGCTGAAAATAAATAAGTTGGATGCAGTAACGCAGGATGTGACAAGGTGTAAAAGTTTTGGTTTGGAGAGTTGACGGTCTCAAGAAGGTCATGAGAAGAGGAATGTATGGAAATGGATTCTGAGACGTCGGGAGATCAGGGATAGGTGGTTTGGTTAAAGAAGAGCGGGAGGAGAGAGCGAGGGATGTTGAAGAGGCCCGTGCCCACCACTTCGCACTCGATCCTCATCATGGTGACCTGAAACTGGAAAATATCGTTAGAAGCCAATAGAATTACGGTAGGAAATACCTGGTTAGGATGAGCCTCGTTGTTCATTGACAAAGCGGGCAGAACCAGCGACATTCGAGGTCGAGAGGTCGAATTGGTGTTGGTAGGAGGAAGTAAGAAGTAGTCCTTCATGGCCACAAGGTAGAGAGTGTCAGATCTCTGTTTAAGGGCCGCTACGAGCTGGCGATATTGGCGTTCAGTGTCAGAGGGAAGCTGAAGCTCGTAGTTTTTGGATTCCGTAGAGTTGGTCTGGGTGGAATTCTCTACAGTCAAATTTTTGGTCTTGATGTTGTTCTTGACCGTGTAGTTCTTAATAGGCTTTTCATAGCTGCTGAGAAGGTTTAAGTGCTTCCAGGCTCGGGCGTGATGGCGAGCGTCTTTTAGGGACTCTCTGCAATTAAAATAGGTAAGATTAAATCTAAGAAGTATAGATTTACCTCTCCTTAGCCGTGTCATTGACCACCGTCGCCAGCGATGACTTCTTCTGCTCCTTTTTGAAAATCTTCTTCAGCGGATTTTTTCCATGATGAATCTTGTAATCGTCCAAAAGCTCGTGCCGGCTAACCCACTGACTCAGATCGTCATTCAGCCTAATCGTCTCCGTCAAATTCATGGCTTTGGTCCCGTTTCTGCATTCGTCCAGATATGGGATGCTCGAATTACGGTAGGATTCTCCATTTAGGTCTTCCTGAAAAGCCATTTTAGGAATTTCAAGATTGAGATAAGGCTTACAGAAGCGGCACTGAGAAGAGGCAAAGATCGACCCGCGGCGTAGTCCAGTTTTTCTTGATTCGCGAAATCGGTTTCGTTGTCGAGTTCGATTTGGCTAAAAGAGGATCATCAGGGTAAGAAAAGGGAGAGAATGCTTACCGCAAGAAAGGAGCTCCATGGAATGTGATGATTAGGGCGAAAACGAAGAGAACGGCTCCGGCTTTTTGTTTGCTGACGTAGGGAGAAGGTCTGATGAAGCCTCGGGCTTGCAGGGTCGTTTTGAGGACTTCGTTCTGCAAGAAAAGGGCTGTTATGGTTAAGGAACGCACTTGCACAGTTAAAAATCATATTTTTAGGGTCGTTTTGAGGGCTTGGTTTTAAAGACAAGTACTCTTATGTGGAACGGAAGTCATATGTAGAGGTGGATAGTTAAGCGAAAAATTGATTAAAATCTGAAAGTTCTATGAAGACTTGGACAGTGAAGTGCTAATAACGTCAATCAGCGTTTTCCTTTCTCGTGAAATCGACCCTTTTTCAGTACGTTTGCCGGCCTTATTTACAATCCATTTCGAACGGTTGTTGCAAATCGCACGCTCTTAGCCTTCAGTGACAAAAATGATAAGAGCGATACGCTACACAAGGCAGTAATGACTCAGCTGAGCTCAGTTCCAAAAAACAAGTCAAGCTTAGGAAAACTCACCTCGCTCTGAAGCACCTCGATCCTCTTCTTCAACTTGTCATTCGAATCCAAAAGCTGCTTGTTCTCCTCTTCCACGATCCGTAGCCTCTTCTGCATTCCTTCCACTTCCTACACACCAAAATTAACCTAAATTCCGTTCATCCAACTCTTACCTCTCGTTTCCTTTGCCTTGAAAGCTGCGCAGCAGCTCGATTCCTAAGCTTCCTGTCTTCCTTCTTTTTCGCAAAGTCCTCATAACCACTATCTACCGTATCCCTCCTCTGCACAGGAATTTCTATTTTAGGGAGTGCGGCAGGAGCCGGAGTAGGCAAAGCGGCAAAAGTTATTGGCGTGGTAAAGACAAAAGGAGCAGGAGTAGGTGCAGGCGGGCATTGCGTGACAATGTCGATTTCTGTCTTCGGCCTGATGACCGGAAGAGGCTTCAAGGGACTCGGTTGGACCACATTGGCAGGAGGACTGTCTACAGGAACGAGGTAAAGGACTTGAACATCCTGCACGGATTGAGTTTGCGAGAGTTGAGGAGGAGAGTGGATAATCTGCAACCCAAAATTGATTATCTCCAAAATGACCGAAACAGGCTTTTCGGTAAAAGTTGAAGGCCATTAAGTGAAAATGTTTTCGTTCACAGTGTCAAGGTCACATTAACGGTACCTGATGTTGAGCGGAGACGCTCAAAGGCGATTGATTAGGTGGTGAGACGGGCGGTTCTTTAGGGGTTATAAAATTGAAGGTAGCTTGATTCGGTTGAGATGGAAGGGACTCGTCGGAGGTGTACCAGCCGGATTCAAAGAAGGGTTGGCTCTGAAATAGGGTGAACATGAGTTTAAAAGCCAGGTGTGGAAAAGGCCACTCTGCCTCGATGACCCCTGACGCCGCGCGCAACAGGTAAACAAAGGTATCTCCTTAGCTAAAGCTAAACAAAAACGATGACCTATCGATTGCGCCAAGGTTCGCTAACTGACACAAAGCCGAAATGACCTCAATACATATGTAAAATCTCCTGGTCTCAATTTAAAGATTCTTTAAACAGGTGCCCAGTCCGAAAACTTCCCACATCGCGCATCGAACTTCCGTTCTCCTCTAAGGACAAAGTGTCAAGGTCTTTCTCTCTCCCACAATTGTTCCTATTCATAACTTCACTCACTCTTAGACTCAAATGACCCAAACACCCATAAGACCCACCTCAGAGCCAGAAGTAGAACTAGCCGTAGGCGAATGATTCCCGGAATCTGAAGACAACGGCGACAATTGAATATCGTTAGCAGTATCACAGTACATCAGTTCATCGATTTCTCGATTAATATCCGTATATTTCTGAAATGGTTGGTGAGGATAAGCTTCAATGGAGTCTACTCACTTCGACATGGCTCATCCATTCCTCTGTGTTGTCTCCAGGAAAGAAACTCTCCTGGTCCGGCTGCACGAGGAATTCATCCAACAACGAGTCGTTGAATTCGGCATAATTGTTCATCCCTGGAAAAAGATTTATTAAAACGTTCGAAGTAGAATGGAGAAATCTTCGGAAAACCACGCTAACTTCAAGACTCGGCTCAAAATCTTCGTCTCCAACTCGCCTCGCGAAGAAAGGTCACTCGCCTGCCCGAGTTCGTTTCCGACCACTTCCACTCACACATGGCACCCGCACTGCACGCGGCATCGACATGCGCTGCTGCTGGCGAAGACTCCCGCCAGTAGTGGAAAGCTCGCACATTCGGTTGTGTAGATATGCAGGCAGGAACGTCCGGAGAGAGAAAATCTCGACTGTTTGCTCAATGCTTACAGTGTTGTGGCTGGCAGTGCCAACTGTGGCGAAGGGCTGGAGAGGGGCGAAGAGCGCATGACGCGCGGTGAATAAATGAAACCTATTTGCCTAGATGAAGGGTGGGGCTTCGGTGCCTTTGGTGTTATGAAAAAGAGGAGATGGAAGGAAGACAGTATAGCGCAATATTGGGACTAAGAATCAAATCAGTGAAGGAATTCAACCAAAACAAGTAGGTCTGAAGTCTTAGCCAAAGACAACAAATCATTATTGGAGGCTGTATGCCAGGCTATTCGAGGTCAATTCCTGAGCTTTTACGGCTTGTCAACAAGAGCTTATTCTGATAAGCACAGCATAAAGAGGACGGAAGTGAACCTAATACCTGATGACCCACGATGATAGCAAGCTGATAACCTAGGCGTAGGAAAGAGGTGAAGGAAACAAAGCTCAGGGACGACCCGACCCACAAAATGCAGAATTTCAAGTAACACTGCTGCTCTTGCGAACCCCATTCAAATCTAAATTTTGACTTTCAAAACTCACCAAATGGGTTCAATAATTGGGTTTGCCGCCCTTCACCCCTAACTGCTGCAGCTGTTAATGAATATTTAATAACTCGCGCTCTCGCCCCTTCTGGCTTTAGCTGGAAGTCCCTCAATCCCAAAAACTGGCAACTACTGTAAAAACACGATCACGAGCTGAACAAACCTACAACTTCGACCAAAGTCGTTCTGTCAATATTGACCAAGACGTGAATCTTATGACTCTCGGAAAGCCAAAGATAAAAAGTTCACCTTATTCATGGATCGATCACGAGTGTAAGCGTATCACGGTTTTGAAAGAGAGAATAGTTTAGGTAGAGATTAGCGGGTAAAAAAGGTCCACGCCGACAGAAGGGTGCATTTGACTTACAAATCGGTTCTGCGAAAACATATAATCCTGTCAACAGTGAAAACGTGATTTGCATCGAGTGAAAAATGTGTGGGTTTTCTGATTCTAAAATCGGAGCAAACATGGTTCAGCATTTACCTCAAATGCACCGAAAATTACTACCGCACTTTTGGGTCATTCGGGCGCGCATAGAATGTGACCAGTCGGCGTTTTACTAGTTCAAAAATTTGCTTAACAGAAAAACCTAGATTTTTGCCAAATGGGTCATGGCTAGTTTTGCTACTAAGACGAGAACAGCGCCAAAACAGCGAAAACCGCGACAAGGCTACGCGCGGCAAGACGAAGATCAATTCAGATGTGACAGCGTTTCACAAATCTTAATGCGGTCACCGACAAGATCAAAACTCGATGGAAGGTGTCATTGCGCCCTTGGACTGTTTGGACAAATGAGAGGCTCATTTGATCGTTGGTGAGAAATCGCGGTTAGGAGAAAAGGAGACTTTTAAGGTTGCAATATTCACGAGCACTTGCTGGCCCAGCTCCATCAAATGCTGTCCTCTGGCAACAGTATCCATGGAAGCATGAGTGGACGTGACCGCTTGAAAGAAGAGAGGCACGTCTTGATCGATAGGAAAGTGCTTTTAGAGCGGAAAGGTGAAACATCTAGAAGCGATCCTTACAAACAATAAAAAAGCGGCGCTGATAAACGGTTTTCTGAAAGGAGGCACGTGGCATGTGCGCTTTGGTCTTTTAGCATAACCAAAACGTTTTCAAATCTTTTAGAAGGCGAACGAGCCGCAGAGATAAAAAATACCATAAGACAACAAATCTTGAATTGTGTCGCAACTTTTTCCAGCAAGAATTGAGATATTCACTATCTAAAAACGTAAAAACACTTTCCTTCGTCAAAATTTTCAGACTTCGACTTTGCCAAAAACTTTTTGCGCGCAATTCTGCGATTAATACGATCATTCATCAATCCGATTCACACTTATCACAGATCCATAGCAAATTCAAGCAGCTGATCACCAGCACCACCAAAAAAACCGGCAATATTCCTAAAAATTGGCTCCTCGCCAGCCTCCCCACGACGGTGCCCTGTCTGGCATTTATCACTCGCCTTTTTCAAATTTTCGATTCAAGCAAGCCGCGGGGTCCCAGCGCGCTTAACGGCCGCCTCGCTGCCAAGCATATGCACAACGGAGGCGCGCTATCGAATTACGGTATAATTCACGCGTCAGAATAATTTTTCCCCCTCTCGCCGTCGTTGGTCGCTGCTGTCGCCGGCGTTGTCAACACCCGACGGCGCCTCTCGCTCGCCTCCTCCCGCTCACTCTTCAGAAAAAAGCCGTCGAGCTACGCGCACAGAACTGTTACTCGCTCCTTCTCGGCCACCCTGAGAAGATGCCCCTCTCGGGCCTACACCATCGCCACCGCACGCCGCCGCCGCCACTTTTTGGCCTCCTTTCTCTTAATTGTAAACCCTCGGTCGTGACTTCTTGATTCTTGATGAAATCGCTTTCGATGTGGAAAGATGTGGATTGTGGATTGTTCAGAGGTGTGTGAGAACGATGAGCAGTGGAGGTGAATGTTTCAAGTGCCACGAGACGGGCCACTTCGCTCGCGAGTGCCCTAACGCTCCCGCCGGAGGCAACGCTGGAGGACGCAGTAAGTTTTTGATTTTAGGCTTTAACTTAATTCGATCAGGCTTTTGTCCTTTAACCTTCACGCCAGTCCATTAGAGAAAGTTTTGAGCGTAGCCAGGGGTAAACGACCCCTGTTGGCACATTGTCAAAATTCAAATCACGAGCTGTCATGTGATCACCACGCGACTGATGTCTTTTGAAAGCAGGTGAACAGAAGCACAAATTCAAATAAGAATAACAAAACAAGGCCTTTGGTCGTTGAACAATAGGTTGGATTGGCGTGCAGTCAGTCAGGGGGGTTATTAAAGATTCATATTTGGCGTAAACATGGTGAACCTAGCAGAGATATTTGGCACCAGCGGTAATGACGTCGGATCTCTGACGTAAGAGGACAGCGTAAAGAGGTAACTGCGCGTGTAAGCATGCTAGAATAACTGCTTAAGTGTCCTAAAGTGTTATTTTTAACTTTATCCTTATTTTATCTTATTTTCAGCCTGCTACAAGTGCGGCCAGCCCGGCCACATCTCGCGCGACTGCCGCGAAGGAGGCCACCAGGGAGGCGACCGCCGCGGAAACTCGACTTGCTACCGCTGCGAGGAACCGGGACACTTCGCCCGCGATTGCCCCAACACCCAGAACGGCCAGAAGTGCTTCAACTGCGGCAAGTACGGCCACATCTCGCGTGAATGCAGCGAGCCCAGCGACAACAGCCGCCGCTGCTACGGATGCCAGAAGACCGGCCACATCCGCTCGGAGTGCCCTGAAGGCCAGAACTGAGAAGGCCCCTGGCCCCTGTGTGTGGATGACGTAGAGAGTGATCTCACTTCTTTCGTACATACTACATAACTTTGTTGTTTTTCTGTTTTTGACTTATCTTTACTCCGACTGTATCTAATCCCCAACTCTCTCTTTTCTTCGATGTCGTCGTCGTTTTGCTGTTTTGTTGACCACTTTCCAACCTTTTTTCTTTTCCGGTCTGTCCCAGTGACTGTCGCCTTCAAGCTTCAGCTGTTCTGGGTTGGTTGTTTGGCTCTCTCTCGTAGAAAAATCTATCTCAGAAAAGAATGTGTGTTGTCGTTGTTCTGTATTGTGCCGCGTGTGACCTCTCACTCTCTTCTCCAGCCTCTCTCATCTCATTGTTATTTGCGCTTTGTTGAAGATCCGAATTGAAACGAAAGTTGAAATTTATGTGAAGTCTTTGAAGATGGAATGAATTGTTGGATTCAGGTGTTGGCCTTATCACTTAGATCACTTCAGCTTATTGAAAACCAAACCAGAATCTTAGCACATGAGAGCAAAAAGACTGTCAAAGCAGAGCCTACAGAGGCAATCATTAATTTCAAAAACAAACGTCAGATGTTTTTCCCTCCTCCGTTTTCCTTTCCTGTCCCAATCGATTGATCTTTACCTCGTCAGTGCGCTCTTTCCTTTACGATGCCTCCTAACCTGCTGCGCAATAATCCAAATGCAAGAATAGTGTGAAACGGGTTCAAAGCCATTTTTATGGTTCTATCTTTCTTGACTATTCCGCTACGCTTCTTAATCTCTACGAGACCAGAGTATCCTCCTCATTCTCATACGGCCTGTGATCCCTTAATTCCTTCTGATCGTTTTTGTCATGATCCCAACTGCTTCTCCTCACTCCTATCCCAATCAACTTGCGGTCATTCGCTCTCCCTCCTCACAATGCCTCTCAACGACGATGACCGAGAAAGACTAAAAGACTTAGTGTGGCAAATTGCCACAATTGTAGTTCTAATCTGAATGGTCCAACTTCCGAACAGACAGTACTTATGGTTCACAAACCCTATGCTCGATTATCCTCCTCATCTCTCTGATGCGGGTGGTCCTAGAGTTCTTCCTTACCGATTTCGCACATAAATGTGCTTCCCAACATTGTCTGCCGAGTTTGCTTGTACACATCCATTTTTCCAAGATATGCTGCCATTGAACGGAATGAAATGCTGCCATTGAACGCTCATGATAACACAAAGTAGTCACAAAACGGACAGAAACTGTTGCAATATTTGTCATCACATTCCGGCCTCTTATGTTCTGTGCTTTGCTCTTTCAAAATTTCACAATCGATTCTCTTGCGAGGTCTCTTAGGTCATTGCTGACCCAGCAGATGAAGAGCCTGTTGCTGGTTTTCGGTGCTCTTGCAGCGATCTATGTAGGAATCTGCGTTCAGTACTATTGGGACACGTTTACTGTCAACGACTATGCGTAAGTTCCACCTATTTTATGCTTCTTTGACTCGAATTTTAAGCTTATCGTCGCCTCTTCCCCGAAGCGGCCCCTATGTCATCAACCACCACCTAACCAAAGCCGAAAAGCTTTGTGAGAGCCTTGTCACAGGCCCTGAATCTTTTGAAATCGTCGACGACAAGATCTATACCGGGCTTATGAACGGAACCATAGCTGAAATTGTCGATGGAAAGGTCACGAAAATGCTGCCATTGAACGAAGAATGCTCGAAATCTCGGAACCAATTCGCTGCCATGAGCTGTAGCCGTCCTGGAGGAATCCGACGTCTTAACAAAGAAGAGCTAATCGTGGCCGACGTGTATCTTGGAATCGTAATAGTCAACATGGAAGCCATGACCAGCAAAGTCGTCTTCAGTGTTGGGACCCTCGTGAATGGAGTCGCAGTCAGATTTCCTGATGACCTGGACGTTCTGAACGAGGATACCATAATATTCTCCGACGCTACCACTAAATGGGCTTCTGACGACTTTCCTAATGAGATGTGGGAGTTGTATCCATCTGGGAGACTCATCCAACTTAACCTCAAAACCAAGGAAACCAAAGTCTTGGCAAAGGATTTAGGATTCTCAAATGGAGTCCAGATCTTCCCTGACAAGAAATCCGTTTTGGTGGCTGAATCCACAGCGGCTAGGATCACAAGAGTCTACATTGCTGGAGACAAGGCCGGGACGAGTAAGGTGTTTATGGACAATCTGCCAGCCTATCCCGACAATATCCGAATGAGCTACGATGGGAAGAGTTTCTGGGTCGGACTGTTCACGACTCGTTTCGCAGGTGAGAAGTCAATCTACGAGCAAATCTTGGAATATCCTGTTTTGAGGAAGTCGATCCTATCGGTAAGGTTACAAGCCTTTACGTATCTGAATATTGGATTACAGATTGTACCAAAAATTCCTAAATTCATCATTTACATAATGTCGATTCCAAGCGGAGCTATTACCATAAATGTGGGTTTTAATGGTGAGGTGATAAAGACGCTTCAGGATCCTCAGGGAACGGTTATCCGAGAGATCAGCCAGGTAATATTAGAGTTTCAAAATTGAGCTAAAAGTGAATTTTAGACTACCGAGACCAAGGACTATCTGTACTTTGCCAATTTCCATCGATCTTACTTCCATAGACTGAGAAAAGCTGACCTTCCTTAAATTAAGCCTGCCTTAAAGCTCAATAAAGCAATTTCTTATTTAAATAACCAGCCGAGCCCGCGCTCCGGCGCGCGAGAATTTGTTCTTCAAATAGAAACTGGCGCTACGCGCCTCACATTGCTCATTTTGTAATTTTCTCGGCGCTGCGCGCCTCGCTGGAGCGATTTTTCGGCTAATCGAACACTGGGCGCTTCCTGATCCCAAAATAGTCACCAAAATAGCGTTTTCTACCTCAAAATTCTCTCCGTTGCTCGTCCACCGGCGCTGAAAACACCGCTTCGTCGTTCGCCGCACGCGAAAGTGCGACAAATCACAATTGCAAAACTACAGTATGCCGCCCCTTCAGGGAGCGACATGATTTCGTGACGGGCGGACGTTCTGGATCGTTCTCCATTATTTAATGGTATCCATTTCTTCAAACTGAACGTTAAAATACTCATTTTCGTGCTTGAGTTGTTTCCACACCACCATCCTTCTCCAAATCTTCGTCCTTCCTGTACATTAAAACGTATATTTCTTCTTCTCAGCTGGCTTGCGTTCGATCAGCTCAAACTAAAGTTCTTTGTCGAAACAGAAACCCGATGAAAAGTCCACTGAGCATCGATCCAGAGATCTAATAAAATTCACAACTGTCTCTAATGAGACTTCATGGCAATGGTTGTGCAGGCGGATTCCACGAAGAGCGCTACTATTTTTTTTTGTTGTTTAGTTGGTTGTTAACGAAATTGTAGTAGTCTTCGGAATCAATCGAAACCTCAATTTGTCTTACCAATCGCCGCTTGTAGAACTTGTCAAATTGGTTCAGAGGCTTCAGCGAAATTTTGTTTGTTGACATTATATAGTAAAAGGCATAAATCGGCATTCTTTAGTAAATAAAGGAGAACGATCTTGATTTTACGAACGAATATTCGCGCAAAAACGCGCGGGACACGGTTAACAAATCAATCTCTTGGAAAAACAAAAGCCCAAAAAATTGTTTGACGAGAGTGGGATTCGAACCCACGCCTCCGAAGAGACTGGTGCCTTAAACCAGCGCCTTAGACCGCTCGGCCATCTCGCCGTGCTATTATAACCCTTCCAACTTCCACACAATCCTTACGTTGCATTGCATTGTTTGAAAATTGGGTTGTCAGGGTCTAATATTTATTATTCCTTCTCCACCAAATATACATATGCCACATTTTACATTGGTTGCACACACACATCCCTACACTTAACGAATGATCAGATACCCAACAATAAATACGATAGAATAGGACGTCATAAGCGCACCGTGGATAGCCACAAAAGCCGAATTCCAGTCTTGCTGGTATCTTCCCGATCCTCCCGCCTTTTCTGCGTTTTGTCTTTCCAATTCGATGTCGTTTTCGGGTTCGTCGACGGTGTTGAAGATGCAGAGGAACCTGTTGATGATCTGACTGGTCCTTAAATATGCATTTTGGAAGTACGCTTAATTAGGAGTGCTTACTGAGATAGCCAAGCCCAGGGAGGAAGGGTTCTCTTCAGCCTGGAGAACATCCAAACGAGGATGCTGGTGACAATGCTGATCGTGTTCATGATGATTGCGAATTCTAGGATCCTCACTAAAACATGTTTAAGATAAAAATGAGGATGCGGATTACGGTAGTAGCTTACAAATGATTGGAGTGGCGGCAGCAGAACCAAGATGAGGTGAGATTCTGTTGCTGAAGAGCTGAAGTGTCAAAAATTGGAGGAAGAGGATGAACATCTTGGCCATAATCTGGGTCTGGACACGTCCAAGGAAAGGTGTGAAGAGGAAGAGGATGGCGCAAGTCCATGTGGGGAGGGTCAGCTCGATTCGCACTGAATTCGTGGAACGTTGCAGATTTATGCAGAATTGCATCTGCAATTTGTCAAAAACGGCACTTAAGATACTTTAAAGATGAGTTAACCTGAGAGGTGGGCTCACTAGTGACAGTCGGAATAGTCCCCGACATGAGCCACCCGTAATCGCGGAATGACTTAGGATCTGTGAACACAGGCATGCCATCAGCTAAGAGCTGAATAATGTCCTGATTCTTGAAAGGTTCGAGTTGGAAACAGCACTTGTAGATGTCGTCAGGAAAGTTTGAAAAGTCCGAATCTTCGCAGAACGTCTTCAACGAGAAATTGACCAACGCTGACACGTTTCCTTGTCTCGAAGTCTCGATCTTCCTGATCTCTACCGTATCCCCATTAGCTAAAGCTCCGTCGAAGCTCTGCGCGGTGATCAGGGGAAGCCAAACGTGGCTAGCAGAGCGGATCTGAAGCTGATTCAGCTTCCATCGGTTGTTGTCCCAAGCGAGGCGCTCGTCGTTCCAGTCCAGTTGGAGGTAGCCGTGGATCGAGAGGTCTTTTAGGAACTCGTTCTAGACAAAAACACTGTTAAAAGGCACATAAGCGCAAAAGAGCTACCAAATGCGAATGTTGAAGAGTGATCTGACTGAGCTTCACTTGGACAGTTCGGTTACGTTTTCCATAGCTGGGAGGCAAAGTAGCGATAGCATGTGGGACGCCTGAGGCTGCGTACTTCTTTTGGGTCTCTGTGGCCAGAAAATAGTAGAGACATTGCTCAAAAGAGGCAAATTGATGCTGTTCGAGTTGTTGGACATCTGCAAAATTGACTGCTTAATTCGGTTCACTCGACCCACAACAAGTGAAATCGGTCAATTTATGCGAACTGCCACTTATCTCAACCGCTTGACCTCAAAAAACAAGTTTGACTGAACCACGCTGCGCGTTATGGACACCCTGCTATTATTCGTGCAAAATCAATTTCCTATCTTGAGACAGGCGACCGGGACCTCTTTCCCAGCGCCATAAATTAACCTACGACACGTTTTTTGCAAAACCCATATTCACACTTTGAAAGTGTTTCAAGAACCGGTTTTAGACACGGATTTAGACGTTTTCAGTTTGAGCTTTTTAACCAAATCCTAGAATTGTTTCAAGAACCTGTTCTCTAAATCCACCTTTCGACATCCATCAAACATTAACAACTCCTAATGGATCTCGTCTTCTCTTAATCAGGAAAAGATTGACTATCAACGCGCTACGCAAAAACATCGGGAGCAAAAGCCAACGGACAACCTGTTTTGAGGACGTGGGATGACTAATCCCGTTAGCCCGAGATCTACATAGCAACTTCGTTTGTGCACACGCAGACATCTCAGTTTAGACGCCTAGTAGTATAAAACAAGCCAAGAAGCCATTTTGAAGCTATTCGATCGAACACCGACCGGTCATTTAGGTAATTTGCCTCAAAATGAAGTATATAGTTCGAATTTAGACAGATCTTTGCTCTAATGAGAGTCGAGACAGACAACGGTTTTGGTCTTGAGATCATCTTAAACGAAAACCAACCAGTGATTTAGGTCAAATCTCTCAAAATGACCGAATGTCTTCAAATTTAGACGACTATGCGTCACACTCAGGGTCTAGACAGATAGCTGAACAATGTCTAGCCTTGGTGCCCAGAAGTCATTCTGAAGCTATCAGACATTTTTTGACCGGTCGAATTTGGTGTCATTTCAGACAAAAACCGATTCTTCCTTGAGGGTCGGTTGTTTTAGATTGACCCGAAAACGACGTTTTTCTGTCTAGACGAACCAAACGCTGCCGGTTTCATTTTAAGCTGCATTACGTCACGTAAGCGGTCTGTCTCAATAGCCCCAAAGGCTTTCAGTTTAGACCCATTTTCAAGCTTCGAAAATTGTTAAACGGTTGGTTTCGAATCTATCCGAAGATTTCTTAAAAACGTCTACACATCTTAACTTCGCTCTTTTGGTCACATCTGATCCTATTCTCATGAAAACGATGCATAATTCCAGATTAGGAAAAGCGTCGTTCCCTTTCTTTCAGCGAAGTTCCTTGCGGATCATCCGCGTCAAACTAGGCCGCCGCCGTTATTTCTTTAAAACTTTGAGGTCAGCCTTGCAGACTCACACGACTACCGTAATTCCCTCAAGTCAAGTCTCACCTGTAATATTGTCAAAGTAACTGCAGGGTTCCACACCAAAAGAGACTCCGGAATTGTGGAACAACGAAGAGAGGACCAATTCTTGGGTGGAGATGAGCGGCAGGAAGAAAAGGAGCAGTCGCGGCAACATCTTCATTACCTGTAACACCACACGAGATAATCACGAGTCAATCAAAGCGCGAAACGGCCGCAAACAGGTCCTCCTCCAACGAAGCCCGAAGCGGTCGAATGTGGATATTCGAGCGCCTTGAGGGGCGATCGCGTGTGGATGATGCGATCGGCTAGTTATGCACTTTCGAGAACAATCGGACGAGTTTTTGGAAGATGCCTGGACGAGAGGAGGCGGATTCGCAGCACCCGGTTTAATACCACCACGAGCGTGAGCGCGCGTGTCCGCCTCTCCTATCTTTCGTGTCGTGCGGGTGTCTAATAGCCTCCTCCGAAGTCGAATTAAGAATACCCGAAACTGGCAATTTACAAAGGCATCACGGAGGCGCAATTCAGCACATGAAAACAGGGGAAAAACGTCGTGAGCTTCAATAATCCTCGTCGTAGAATTCTTCTTCGTCACCGCCGGTATTCGCAGAAGACGACGCTCCTTCGGTGGTGTTTTTGATCTGCTCTTGGTTCCTGTACATGTCCGCAACCTGCTGCGCGGTTGTTGCGTCTTCGGGCTTCTTATCTTCGCGCAAGCAGATGTAGCGCGGGAACCGCAGCGAAATTCCTGAAAAGGTTGAGCGATTTTAGACCCGGAAGCAGAGATCGCGGCTAATTAACGGTGATCGGCTAGGTTTGTGTGGTTCGGGAGATGCGGAAACAAGGATTTTGGGTGCGTCTAGACTATCACAAGGCAGATTTCTACGTCGAGACAATACGGCAGCTTAAGCCGGCCTCGGAGAGGCAAACTTGGACTTGCAGCCTTTAGAGAGGCGAATCCGGTGTCTCGCGGGTTACGGTAGCTTTAGCCAGCCTCGGAGAGGTGAACTTGGCCCCGCAGCCTTTGAAGAGAGGGAAAAGTTCAGTACTGTTCTCCATGAGTTATTTTTCCGCGGGTTCGGTACGGGTGCTTTTTAGCCGTAACTGGTTTCATACCTACGTGCGGATCAACATTTAAAATCATCCGGATTGTGTGGATCGGTCGGTTTTGGAACGTCTGTCTTGCTGAGATGCTTGCCAGGCATCAAATCATTTCCGATCCTAATAAAACAATGGAGCAGTTGGTTTCGTGCCTACGTGCAGCAGTTCATTTTGAGCCTCCCTTCCTTCACGAACCGGTCGATTTCGTGCCAACTGAATCAGCTCACCTTTGTTCTTATCGACAATGCCCTGAGCGGCGAAATGCCTCGGCGAAATCGACAGATCCGCAGCCTTGACTTCCCACACGATCGCGGGCTCAAACCAGTGATCCGGCTCCAGAGTCTTGTCGTAAAGGTAGTAATCCCGGGGTCCGTCAATTCTCTCCTTTCCCAGCATTTCGTACTGCTGCTTGAGATCTTCGTCCTTGAAACCGGTACCGATCTGAAGTCACAAATCGCATTTTTCGATGATTGGAGTGTGCATACCTTGCAAATCGACTGATATATCTCCGTCTGAGGGTCATAGCACGCCAGGAGGTATCCACCATAAGTTCCGGTGCGTTTGCCGGTTCCACAGTAGCCTCCGATGACCACCAGGTCGAGCGTATCACCAACGCCGTCGAGGTAATCCTTCTTCAGCTTTAGCCAGCTGTGGGAGCGCTTGGCGATCTCGTAGGTCGCGTTGTCGTCCAGCGTCTTCACCATCAGGCCTTCGCAGTTGCCCTTGATGGACTCCTCGAGGAACACGCCGATCTCGTCCGTATCGATTGTGTCCATCGTCGTGGCAAAGTGGAAAAATCCTTCGATTTCCTTGAAGTTGTTCCGGAGCAGCTCTCGACGGGCACGGTACTTTGAGCGACAGAGCGATTTGTCGTTGAAATAGAGAAGGTCGAAAAAGAAAACGCACACCTTTACCGTGATTAGGCTGTCTCCGGCGTTCTAAATGGGCTATTTTAGAGCTTTAGAGTTTGTGTTTATCAGGACTACCTTTCGTTTCCTGGTGCTCAGGGTTTGGAACGGAAGGATGGACTTCTTTTCTGGGTCCCAGGCAACGACTTCTCCGTCAGCGATGAAGTTCTTCACGTCTTCTCCGAAGCATTTTGGCAGCTCGGCGATGATATCGGGGTACTTGGTGGTGTTGTTCTCTTGGTTTCGGCTGTAAATCGCGACTTTTCCGTCATCGCTGCGGTGAATCTGAATCAGAAATGTCGCAAAAATGTTATTTTGCACGTAGGATGATGCGTGCAACAGAAGCTGTCTAGAAATCAGCCAGTCCTGTCTAGAAAGCTCCTGTAACAATGTTCTTTAAAAAAAAATTGAATCACATGAACCGGTCGGTCAAAAGTTATTTTGTTCCAATTCCGACCGGTCGAAATTTGTCGAAATCAACTGTCTAAACCAGCCGTTCGTTCAGTAAAGGCTGTCTAGCGGACATAAACCACAAGTTCATTTTTTGCTATTTGCATTCTTCGAACCGGTCGGTTTTCATGTAATTTTGATCTAGATTTCAACCGGTCGAGCGGTCAGCAATTGCCAGAACTGAAGGTTTGTTTCTCTGCCAGCTTGTCTCCAGACTGATATAAATGCAGACGTGTCCGAAAAGGGCCTACCTGACAGCGCTCTCCATCGTACTTCCACTCGCAAGCGAACTCCGAATCTCCAAATCGCTTCATAACCTCGTCGATTCCCTTGGTGGGATGAGCCAGCATAGGCTTCAGAGGCACTCCAGGCGTCAGCTTGCACTCTTCCGGAAGCGACCTAATCCCCGTTTCCAGCGCTACGGCGACGATCTTGTCGTAGTTCGGGCACTCGCAGAACGTCGTCTTCAGGATGAGAGCGTCGGCGGCTAGTCTTGCCTTTAGGTCGTCGCCTTTCAGCTTCTTGCCTTCTTTCTTGAGTTCGACGGTCGTAAAGCCGTTGGCGAGCGCAGTGATGATCGACTGCTCGGCCAGGCCAATGCGGAGCTTCCCTTGGAGGCAGCGGATCAGGTAACGCGCTTCGGAGTCCTTGCAAGCGGCGAGAAGGCCCTTGATGGCGTTGACTTTTTGGTCGTTGGACTGAAATTTACCCATTTATGATTTCATAACACGAAAATAAGCCCACCTTTTGTCCGCTTATCGCAGCGATCGCCCTCAGCTTCTTAAACACATCTGGCACCATCAAAGGAGGCGGCTGGAACAACATCTTCTGTGCGCTGCGACTCTGCTGGGCGACAATTCCCAGATCGCCCTTTTTCACCATATCCTCCTTGACCTTCTTCAGCGTTCTTCCTGTCGACTCGCAGATGGCCTTCATCAAGCTGGTTTCGGCAATTCCAAGCTCCATTCCTTCGTAGGCTGGGCCGATTTGGTTCGAGCAAAGGTAGACGCAAGAGACGAGGTCATTTGGGGACAACTCGATGGCTTGGGTGAAGAACGTGGCGAGTGTTTTAATAATTTCCAGGCGCGAGGAGGTCGCTTCGATCTGTTCCAGCGTCTTGCAGAGGGCGAGATAGGGGATCCTGAAAAGCATGTCATCAGTGAACTAATCTAGACAAGAGTGTCATTTCTGACTTCTCAGACACAACGAAGCGATCGAAGCTCGTCATTCACGAGTTTTCAGACAGAAGGGAGCGCTCGGAATCGCGCTCTAAACAGATGTTTTCATTCGTGAGTTCGAAATTCAGACGAATTGGTCGGAATTCACTCGCACCTATCTTGAAATACCCATAATCCAGACCGTAAAAAGACGAAAACAGGCCGAATGTCGTTGCCAGACCCAGACAAATCAGTCTCAACCGCCGTTCCAGACCTGAATATCTTAAAAACTCACTTCATGCCAGCTTCCCATGTCACCGGTTTCGTCGCCATCTTCTGAATTCTTGTGTGCCACAGGCGGATCGAAAATCGGGTCGGCGCGACGATCAGCAATGTGCGGATTGAGGCAAACGTGTTGAAGCCTGAAAAGAAAGATAGAAGGTGAGCAAAACCGATCAAAACACGCAAAAAACAGACACGCGAATTACGCAATCGGTGTTTTCGCAAGTCGCACACAATTTGCCGCATTTTCTCTTCGCCTGGCTCCCGCCACGACGCAATTGCAGACGAGCAGCGATCGTGTTTGCGCGCCAAATCTCGCGTTTTTTGAACGTTTTTGTTTGTTGATGTCGAGTCGGATTTCTGTGGGGATTTGGTGTGATTTCGGTCGGAAACGCGTTTGAAAATGTGTCCACGGCAGAAAAAGCGACTTTTGGATTGACCTAGACAGAAGCGACCTGAGTCTAAGGTATCATAGACTTGCTCTTATCGCTCCCCCGCGAAGGTGTGAAGAGGACGGACGGCGACTTCATTAGCACTCCGGTGTGGGCGTGTTCATGTGTCTGCATTTTGAGACGGTCTGTTATAGGATGAGAGGGAGACAGTTTGTCTGGAAACGCGCTGAAGGGCATCAGAGGCCAAAGGTCATTCTGAGTCGATGGGCACCAACCGACCGGTCTTTTTTTCCGCAAAATGAATCGAAAACCGACCGATCTTCAATATCTGGAAGCTCGAAAATGACCCTTCATAACGATTCTGTCTGGATTGCGTGGAGCATGTCTCGACACTGTCTCATCAGTGACCAAAAGTCATTTTGAACCAACGCACACCGACCGACCGGTCGGTTTTTCCTCAAAATGACCGACTTGTCTTCATTGCCTCACATTTCGGAAATCACCTCTCAACACGGACGTCTTTCAGACAGGGGCAAACACGAAGTGTTATAGGCGTTTGAAACGTGTGAACGCGATAGCCGTGACCTTGAAGTCCTCCGCGATACCCACAAATCAGTTGTTTCCTCAGCGTTTTCTTCCCATTCCAGACGTTTTCAATGTCGGGTCAAAGCACTCCCACTGGCCCCACTCCCAGGAAAGCTAAGGGCGTCCGGAAATCGACGCATAGTTCCAAGAAGGCCGAAATCGAATCCAAAGCTTCCACCAGCGGCTTCTCGTCAGTGGATCTCGCGACGAAGGTACGCTCCAGACTTGCTTCATGCTTAATAATCCCCTTATTTTCAGCTCGATGACTACTGCAAGGACTACATCTCCGGGAACCAACAAATCTTGAACACGGAGCCCGACCTCGTCGGATTCAGTTTGGACGAGAACATCGAATCACCGGCGACGTTCATAAAGGACCGACAACAAGTCAGCAAAATGGTCGGGAGGAACACGTTCGACGTCGGGGGAAGGACTGCGCTGAACTTCTCCGATGTTTCGATCGCCGGAGCGAAGCTCGTCGTTGACCAGACGCACGCCACAAGATCCGTCATTAAGCGATTGATGCGGGAAACTGGGGCTAGCGAGGAGACGTTGATGTATCCAGAAATTCCGGAAGGATTCGCGTCTCTTCGTCACGTTGCTCGGACCATCGCGAGGTAAAGAATAGACTGCTTTGTCTCGATTGTGTTTGTTTGAAGTGTTGCGGACAGCTGATCGGTCGGTTTGCAGAAATGCACATGAATGCGTCTGAACGTGGCGGAACGAAATCATTTTGAGCTGGTTTCTTTGCTTGTCTAGACTCAACAACCGACCGGTTCGTGACGTACCACCCCAGAATGACCCGTACCCTTTAGCCATTGTAGCTTTGTGCACGTAGACATTTGGACATCAAACCAGGCACATTTAATGTCTTCCCTTTCCAGCAACCGTCGCTCAGCAGTCCTCGAATCCTTCGTCGACTTCCAGAAACAGATGCAGTTCAAACGCAGCGTCTTAACGCGAGTCCAGAACGAATTCAGCCGCTCCATCCCTCGACGAACCCGAGCGTGCGTCGAAGAAGAGCGCCGGAAGAGCGAGCCAGTCAAGAGGATGAGGTTAGCGAGGACCCCGAAGAAGCAGAAGCCTGTGAATCCCCTGTCCGATAAGAAGGTAAACAAACCTAGCTTCATTTATGTGTTCATTTAAGATTCCTTTAGATCCTAGACGACTACGCCGACCAAGTGGCTTCCGAAGTGACGGAAAACTCGACCGGCGTGCGAGGAAAAGTCGCCCCGATCCCGTTCCGGATCGACCAAGTCGAGTAGCCTTTCCCCCACCTGAATCCCCCATTTAGTCAATACCTAGTGTCCCAACCTTGTCAGCACTGTACGTCTAATCTGTGTCCACGATTAGCCAAGTATACAATTTTATTCTCTCTAAATACATGTCGTGTCACCGCGGCGGAAGGACTTAGTTCTAAGAAGATTCTTTGTAGGTACCAGTATGAAGAAGGGTGGAAGGAATGCGTCTGGGAAGGCGGATGCGTCTGCTCAAAGCGCCTAAAATTCGGGATGTGGCCAGAGTGGGCATGGGAGCACGCTACCATTGGACTTACTCGAGTGAACGGATTCTCGTAGAGGCGGTTGTCCTGGTCGTCTACGATGCATTCGAGCGAGTCGGACGAGTTGAACTGGGCCGCGTACTGAAGGATTACGGTAGGTTAAGACGCTTCTGAAGCCAAAACTGACCTGTTCCTTCTGTTTCCTTGAGCTGAGAAAGCGAGCGAGGGGCATGCAACAGGAGGGAAGCGTTTGCATGAGAGAAGGACTCGCGTGGGTCAGCAAGGGCTTCATGAACATGGCGTCGAAATTGTACCACTTGCGGGGGAGGAACGCCTTGTCCCAAGGGTTCTGGCCGCTGATCGGGGTGGCCGCTTGGGTGCCGGAGCGGGGTTCGGAGAAGTCCGTTTGAGGCTGTTGAGGGCGAGGGGCGTTGGGTTCGCCGTGTCTGAAAGTGTAGACGTTTAATTAGGGTCAATTTTGAGAGTGTGGAGCAAACGACAGGTCTTAAAAGTTGCGGCTATCGCGTTCACACGTTTCAGATGTCTATAACACTTAATGTTTGTCCCTGTCTGAAAGGCGTACGTGTTGCGAGTCGTGTCTGAAAGTCGTGTCTTATCGCTGCTTACCGGCAGCTGGAAAAATGTGACAGTATTTTCAGGGCACATTTAAATTTATTGGAGATGGTGAAGTTTTTAGTGCAACTTGCAGACAACGAAAAAACGGCATTTTGCACGTTTTGAGGCTGGTATACAATTTAACACACAAGGCCATAATAGTAAGCCTCAACTTTTCAATATGTATGGATTAACGCATTTTTAGTCGAAGCGTTTAAAAAGTTTAAACTTTTGCTAAGCTTAAATTTTAATCTATGGATTAACTTCAGTTTTAAAGCGTCTTTTCGGATTTCCAAAAAGCTTTTACATAGCTAATTTAGGTCAAGCAAACGGTACTGTAACCTTTAAAGGCCCAATCAGTTCGAAGACAGTAAGAAATCATCCTAAAAACGGGTCTCGGCAACACTGTTAACAATTCTCAAAGGTCGTTGTCTGTAAAAGAAAAGGCAGCAGAATTGCTGTCACCGATTTATGACGTTTGACGCTAAATGAATTGAGAGGAATGCGTTTGTGCCTGTCAGCCGCGGAGACGGGTTCACGAAGGTGGGTTTTAAACTTCATAGCACAGATTTTAACCCTGTTATGAAACTGACTCGAGAAAGACAGAGGTTACTACCAAGCCATGCTTAGCAGTCAAACCCAAAGCTGATACAATGCCAGAAGCATCGCTTTTCAAGCCACATATCTCTATTTAAGACCTAGAACCGTTCTAATATCAACTCAACTTGAAGTCAAGGAACATGGATAACCTCGCTTTCAACTTCGTCGACGCTGTCACCAAGATGCTCTCTCAAAAGGACATGGAAGAAATGGCCACTCTGGACGCTTCCCTATGGTCCCAAGTCGGCGAATGCCATAAGGAACAACGGATCTACAACGGGTCTTTTGACCTAGCCACTGTCGAGAGTCAGCTACACAAGAACCGATGGCTGCAAAAGATAAACCTCCACCTCGCCTCGATCGACCAGCTCCAGCAGCTGATAGAACTCTTCAAAACCAAATTCTGGCTGACTAGGAATTTGGACTTCACCGCGGAATGCAGCTTCACCTTCGCTGATCTTGAAGCTCTCGGCTTTCAGGAAACAAATTTGAAAGCGTAGCCAAAAACGCTGGTTATGAAGTCTCAGACAAACCACAAGCCAATTCAAATCTGGGCTAGTGAGGAAAAGAGCTGGGCCCTGCAGCTCAGGTTTATATATGGTGTTCCCAAGTATTAAATGTGTAAATAAATGTCCGTTTTTCCTAAATTTGTAAACTTGCACTCCCAACGTGAATTCGAGAATAGGCAAAAACACGTAAGGAGACACAAAATTTATGAAGCGTGATTAGTGCGCCAAACCTTCGAAGAACGCATCCAATTTGATTTGCTTAATTTTTTGCCTTTTCCCCGCTCGCGGCGCGTGATCGGTCACACGACGGCGTACAGTCGCACCGCGCTTCACATTAAAAAGCACATTATCGCCGGCTTCTAACGGCCTAGGTGCTTTTCAACTCATGCTACCGTAGCTCCGAGACATTCGGAAACCAAAAATGAACTTGGTCGGGGTGCGAAAAAGTGGTTTCAAAGTTTGATCGTAAGGAGAGAAGAAAAGCGGAGATGTTATCGGGCATTTTGGGTTCATGGCGACCTTCCAGTACTGAAGGACCGAAAAGGGCAACTTTGGGTAACGCAAACAGAGGACGCATCGTGCGGAAAGGGCTTTTTTTGCACATCAAGGTTATGAGATAGCAAACTAAGCGCGACGTCTGGAATAACGGGAAAAAATCTTCTAAAAATTTTAAAGGAAATGGAGTGAGCAGATAGGGTGGCCTCAGCTGATTTCAGCTACAGTTGAAAATCGCTCGGGCCGAAATTTTTATTTGAAAGCAATGTTCGAAAAACGGAATTTTAAGGCTAAAAGAGTCCATTTCGCAAATGTGAGGCGTGGAAGATCGGTCGGTTATACAGTCATTTTAAAGGGAAACAGACCGGTTGATTGGGGCTCAAGCTATCGGCTCAAAATGACCTTTGGCTTCGGTGAAGGTCATTAAAAAACCGACCGAAAACCGACCGGTCACCCGTCCAGGCCTGCTTAAAATGACGGTCCGCCACGTTCAGACACATTCAAGCGCTCGTCTAGACCGAATTCAAGTAAACCGACAGGTCAGCTTTCCGCAACAGTTCAAAATGACCCTCGTGTATCCAGACACAATCGATACAGACGTTAAATGCGTCTGATTGGTGTCCAACACTGCGTTCAAACTCATGCGCGACAGCGACAGGGTGTTCAAACTCGTGTCGCTGCGCCGAGGTTGTCGCCGGCCTGTCGCCGGGCGACACGGCGACAGCGACGAGTTTGAACACCCTCCGGCGACAAGTCCGGCGACACCATTTGTATGGAGAGCTGTCGCCGAACATTTCAAAGCGGCTTTAAAAAGTTCGGCGACAACCTCGGCGACACGTGCAGGATAGAATGATTTTTGGACAGTTTTGGAGTTTCTGAGTCGATTTTGACGGGTTTCCGGGCTGTTTTGCAGCTTCAGTCATGATTTCTCATATTTCTCATGTTTTCAAAGTTTTTGGAGGTGTTCTACATAATTTTGCACTGATTCACATAATATTTTCGACAAAATTTTGCGCTTTCGCTCAATCGGGAGAGCCGAAATCGTCAAAAGTATCAAATTCAATAAAATCAACCAGAACTGGAATAGTGTCGCTGGATGGTGTCGCTCACGGTGTCGCCGAGAAGTGTGACCAGTGAGCAGCGCGCCGGAGCTGTCTGGCCAGGGCTTTTTTTGAAACACCCTGTAGTTAGTTCAGACAGGAGTCTCCATTTCACTTGGCTTTAAGCAGACGATCCGGTCAAAAATGAAAATTTCCAATTTGAAGGCTATAAGACATTCTTTGTCTAGATTTCAGCACCTCTTACCTGATCCCAAGCCGGTCAATCATCCAAGATGTCAATCCTCCATTCAAAAGCACCGTCAGCAACACGATCATCGACGTAGTCGTGGACATAATCTGCCTATTCTCCGTAGAAATATTCCTTCCAGCCAGGGCAAAAGCCATCGCTCCTCTAAGTCCAGAAAATACGATCATGTGCTGGTAATTCGTTGGGATTTTCGGCTGTCGACGGATGTTTAAGAAAACGCAGAGAGGGTAGACGTAGAGAGCCCTGGCGAAGACGATCGCGAGCTGAAATGGGATTTTTAGGAATGATTCGCACGAAGAGGCCTACGATAGCGCATATGAGGAAGATGATGTTCCATTTTTGGTTGTTGGAGATGATCATCGAGACGCCGATGTAGCAGAAAATGAAGCTTTCGGAGAGGAAGCTGAGAGACTCGAAAAATTGCTTTGTTCTGGATTGGGACTGTTCGGAGAGGTTGTTGTAGGTGTAGTGGGCCTGGCAGATGCCACAGAAGAGGACGGCCACAATTCCCGTGAGTTCTACGACCTCAGCGAGGAGAAAGGAACTGTAGGAGAGGAGCACGAATAGGGAACTCTCCAAAAGTGGGAATTCCGAGATGGACGTGAATTTCGTGAACGAGGCGCTCATGCAGCCGACGAAGGAGCCTAGGAAGAGCGATCCTGAAATGTTCAAAGTCATAATTACGGTAACCTAGAGCTAAATCTTACCAAAGAAGACATAAGCGAAATTTCCAGCCGCGGCACACATCTGCCAAAAGTCGAAAACAGAGTCAGGAGAGGCGGAAAACTTGTCGATGATCTGGGAAAGGACGATGGCCACGGCATCGTTCATCACGCTCTCTCCAAAAACCAGCGCAAAAAGATCGTTTTCGACTTTCATTTCCGAGAAAATAGCCAAAACTGTCACAGGATCTGTAGCCGAAATCACAGCTCCGAAGAAGAGAAGCTCTTGAAAATTGAAGCCAAGTCGGAAAATGGTGCAAAACACGTACATCACAAATCTAAACAGGCATAAATGAGCCTCTAAAATCGAGAAATTCCGACTTACCCAACAGAGAGGCAAGAAACTGTCGTTCCTATGAACACAAACGTGAGAATACTGCCGATATTCCTGAAAAAGTGGCGCTTCTTGAGGCTGTAGCCCGCGCTGAAGATAATTGGCGGGAGAAGAAGGTTGAAGAAGATTTCAGGCGAGAACGACGTCTTCTGTTCCAGGTGCCTCTCTTCATGTTCCCTCGTATCTCCAAAGAACCCTTCTATCAGCTCATAGGTGAACTGCACATTTTCGTTCTTATTGATGTTGTTCACAGAGATTCTTAAATAGTCCGGGGGCGAAGAGATCTGGGTTCCGTTTCTTGGGACCACATCCAAGGTCTGAGATTCGTAGAATCCAAGGTTGAAATAACGTAGGAGGACACCAATAAATAAGCCTATAATTGGGAGTTTACAAGGAAGGTAGGGTTAATAATTACCGTAAATCAGGGTCAGGCCAGTTTCATGGATGAAGCGAAATCTGTGGTGTTTGAAGAACCACGTTGTCAGGACGATGACGACGAGCATGGAGACGAACATGAGAAGGATGGCCGTGTCCAGGCGGTGGATGATTGTGGCACGCTGGAATGGGCAAAAAGTAAAGAAACACGAACTTAAAAAAGTCTTTCAGAATGTCTCCAACAACCCTGAAATGTAAAAACAAAACGACCTACAGTTTTAGACCTTCAAATAGCCAGAAATGCCCAAAACAGTTCTCAACCAACTTCGCTGACTTTTTCAAGCCTTCAAATAGCCTAAAACTTATTGGTAAGAAACCATGAAGCTTATTTGCTTCTGCAAAGCAGGTCCAAAGGCTTAACCTCTGTTTTAAATCTAGCTAAACTTGAAATAGGCTGAAACCAGCCAAAGCAGTTGTCAAACTGCTTTAGAAATTTAAGCCTAGGACTCACGTGCTTCTAAAAATAGCTCTGAAAGCCCGAAACAGTTTCAAAGCTCACATTGAGCTTGAAACAACATAAAAGCTCGTTTTACCTATTTTAAGCCTAATCCTCACCTGTTCTGCCGTCATCTCCAAGCTGGTCGCATCCCGGGCATCCTTGTAACTCAGCGCCTGCACCGAGTCCATATTCCCAACAGCGAAGGTCGTTACCAGCAACACAAACGCCCGAATACATAATGGTCGATCCATTTTCCCTAAAATACGAGTTTCAGTTTCAATCCTACGCAACGCAACGACGCAACACGCCACACCTCTTCTTCTCAATTTAATCCCCCTCGCTGCACAGTGATTGAGCAGCATAAATCCTATTTCCAACCAACAATCCTCAAATGAAACGCGTGCACACACAACAAGAGCCTCGAAGAGCGGAAGGAAAGAAGGAGAACAATTCAACTTAACGTATCGATCTCCGTGCGTTCGGTGGTGGGTTGTGGCCGTTGCGGTGTTCTGGGCACCACACGCCGCGATAAACGACGATGCAAAGAGCAGCGCGGGGCGAGCGAGAGAGGGTGGAGGAATCTCTGAAAGGCAACCGGCCGCGAGGAGACCCTTGGACACTGTTGGTGACTCCTGCTCCGTGAGGCGACGCTTGGGTAAACAAGAAAATAGATTTGGATTTGCTCCCTGGGGTGTTTTGCAGCTGAAGCAGGAGAATTAGATATTGCGAAATTTGTAGCAAGGGGGCATTGGGAGCAAATCCGTAGAAAGAAGAGGGAGAGGAATGCAAGATGTGATGAGGAATTGCTGAGTTTTAGGCGCGATTTCCTGAAGCTTGGATTAAGGACCTTTTCTGACTTTGAACAAGGTTTTTGATCAACAGAATACTTGGGAATTTCACACAGAATTCCTAAGCAATTCCAAATGCTGAAAAAGGTCAACGATTTGTTGTTTTGGAGTCGCCTGGTTAACAGATTTGGAGTTGCTCCTTAGGCAGCTGAAGCAAAAGAGATTTTGATATTGCAAAATATGGAGATATTTAGTTTAAGCTGTAGCAGGGGAAAGAAAGGAAGATAAGATGATAAGGGTTGTTTATAGCAACCAAAAGGACAGATTTTGATGCAAGCATCAAGCTGAAGGTCGATCACCAATTTCAGTGGGATAGAAAGTTCAAAAAGAGGTCGTTTTGGGGTCGATTGGATATACAAGCGAATAAATTGGAATTTGAATTGTTTTCCAGTGGGTTTGATAATCGCAAATTTTGAGGATTGCGGGGTAGCAAAAAGGGAATCAGTAGGAAGATGAGAAAAAGAAAGATAAGATATGATAAGAGTGGTCCGTGAAGCTTAGACCTTTTTGATTATAAATAGTCTCGACCTTTATTTCAAGGATATATTTAAGGGTCCCCTTTAATTGGCCCTCGTACGATAGCAAATGGTTTGGACAGTGATAAAGGTTGAAAAGCTATCGGTTGAGTGTTTTTGCAGACCGCAAACTGACTGATACGAGTCCTGCGGAAGACCGAAAATAGATAAGCGAAAATAGTCGTAGTGGACGCCAGAAGGCAAAACAAAAATCAAAAAATAGGAATTTTTTGGGCTGGAGAAATCTTAGGAGTGATGAGAAACCCAGCAAAGCGGGAAGGTGTTCGCGAGATTAGCGAGCACCTTCACATTAACTACACGTCCTGTCCACGTGACGCTCGCGTGACCTGTAAACGAAGGTCGAACAAATTACCACGCATCGCTTTCTTTTGAACAGTCTATATGCCATTTTCTACCCAAACGCATTTCGACATGGAATCCGTTCCTGCCACATTTATCAACGGCGTTCTCGACTTCCTAAAAGATTCCAAAAAGCTTCTCAACCAGCGAAATATGCATTGGAACACCCTAACTGGGCGCGAGACGGGACATTAGCGCCTCTTTTCCAAAAACCCTCAAGCCAATGTTTTCAAACAGCGGGGTTAGTACTTTAGGCTGCCAGGTTCAGACAGGCTTGGGCTTGGACATTTTTCAATGTGGTTTCCGCGACGAAGGCGCCTGGAAACGAGCTGTATCCTGACTCCGTTAGAATCTTCAAATTAACCACTTTTTTGCCACATTGCCATAATTACTCCCATTCGTGATCAGTCAATAATGCTCTCTCAAAATCTTTATTTTACCTCTTCTACCACGCCCCTTGCCTTAGCTCCACCCCCTTCGAACTGCTCCTGACCCTTTTTGAATCGATTCCTTCTATTTTTCCTCTTGCGATAACCACTTGTCTCTATTTTTGGTTCTCTATAATAAAACCCAGTGCTAAGCGGAGAGCAAGAACCTGTCAGGCTACAAGGCCACCCCGATAGTATAGGCTGAGGGCGACATTTCTAAACATAGTGGCGCTAAGAAAAGTAGCGCTAATGTCATTTAATCTTGTTGTTAGCTGTCTGTTGGCCGTGCGCCGAAACGTCTTGCGCCGAAAAGTCTTGCTCCGGATTCTTTCAATCGCTCGCGCCCAGTTGGCTTGCGCCCGGTTGTCGTGTGCCGACTTCAATTGGCTGCTTCTCTTCTTCTTTCCAGCTATAAAACGCCACTCCACTTTCTCGGATACTCTTCTATTCCGGTTCCACACTACAATGACTTGGAAACGTGTTGATATCATACCAAAAATGGTCTAAATTTTTTGTTTTTGCCTATCTTTCGAGAACTGGTCGATAATTCAGGGAATAAGATCGCTTCCTTCGAAAATCGGACTGGATTACCAATAAGTGAAGTTAGGTTGACGCTCACTCTTTCCCCCTTCTCCTTAGCCTGTTTCCGGAAATCGTCCAACACACGCTTTTACAGCATTCAGACAGCTCTAAGCAACGCTTCCGACCGGTTCTCCAACCCCAAACTGCCAGAAATGACTTTACAGTTCCGAAACCCAGACGTTTCTTGTCTGGATCAGATCCAAGAACCACCGTTCCTCGAACTGGAGCAAGAGAGCGTAGTCACTCTCAAAACAATCGAATTCACGTTCGCAACCGTTAACACAGGCTGAGGCACGTTCAAACGCCTCGGATAGTCATCCCCCGTTGCACCGGAACGGTCATCACCGAGGAATTGTAAAATTTACCGCCTACTCCGACCCACATGGGGAAAAAAGCTACAATTCACAATTATCGCGGCGTGTGGCAATTCACAATTGTGGACGTTGAAATCGGTTCTGGAATTGTGAATTGTGGATTGTAGTACAATTGTACCGGGAATGTGGACGTTGAAATCGGCCCCTGTGCTCCTCACAGAATGAACTACAGTCAGTAAACAAGCTTAATCTGGCCGCTTGTGTCTACTAGACACTTCCGACCGGTCCTCTGTTTCCAAAACTGACTTCTTTCGAGACACCGCCTCCCTCAGACCAAACCCAGGTCCCCTGTCTGGATGTGAAACGTTTCAATGTACAAATTTGTTATTCCTTGGAGCTTCAGATCATCTAATACAAAGAATCGAATACATAAGGGTCAGTGGGTGGGATGGGGTTGCTTGTGGATGGTGGCAATAACAATAAGAATCGGACACATGACGACGCTTTTCGTGGTTTTCTCTCCATTTTCTCGCTCATTCATTCTTCTCATCAATCTCAGGATTATAAAGGCTGTTATTAGAGGGAAAGGAAAATATACAATAGAATCAACGCGTGGAAAACAACCTAGAACTCTGCCTCGAAGTTTGCCATCAGCTCCATCTGGCTGGTCATGTCAAACTCGTTGGTCATTGATTCCCGTTCTAGTCGTTCCTACAAAGAAGAGAAGGTTAGGATAAGGAAAAGAGAGTGCTGAAAGCTACCTTTTCTCGAATTCTCATTAATTCCATTTCCTCATCCAAATGGCTTTTGTCTTCAGAAACGGGTTGAGGAGCGGCCATGTTGTACTGGTTCTGCTGATGAGCCTGTTGGGCTTGAGCGACCAATTCCTTCTGGCGACGCTTGCGCTCTTCCTCTTCCTTCAGTTGTTTTTTCTGCAAATAGGAAGGGTTAACGGATATCTGTGGAAAATAAATAGCTCACTCTTTCCCCCTTCTCCTTAGCCTGTTTCCGGAAATCGTCCAACACACGCTGCTGCTTCGACTGAGGGACTCCTGGAGGTGGTTTCTGGCTTGTGCGCTTCTGGAGCGAGGCCCACGAGCCGGCGACGCCGGATTCGCGGTCCGTAGCAGACTGCTGCGACAAAGAATCGCTCGACTGAGCACCGGGTAATAATTGGTCGAGGATCGATTCTCCCAAGCCGATATTCATCACTTCGGGGTTGTTGGTTTGGAGCAGCGGTGCGGCACCGGAGTGCACGTGACCCTGCGGTTGAGGCGACTTGTTCTCGGCTGAAACTGGCCGTTTAGAACTGGCCGCTAGAGTTGGTTCGACACACCTTTGACATTGTCAGCGTAACCACCCCCAGAACGACCTGCGTTGGCGGGGTTAAACGGACCCTGACCCATCGAAGCACGTTTCGTGTCATCCTTGGGCACAGCTGCGGTGGCTGGCGCTGGTGCGGGAGGGTTCTTCTTGGGCGTTTCTTCCTCGTTCTCGGATTCGGAGTCGGAATCCGAGTCCGAAGAGGACTCTGACGACGAGGATTCGCTGGAGGAGGAGTCGGAGGAAGAAGCGTCTTCGTTCCGCGCTGGCTGCGCCGATCCGCTTCCAGGACGGCCGTTCGGCACCTTGCCGGCATTCGGCTTCACGTTCATCTCTTGTATTTTGGCTTCGAGTTCCTTCTTCCGGTTCTCCAGGGCAGCTGGGTCCTTCGAAGCTGAAAAAGGGTTTTTAGAAACTGTAATCTAAGATCTAAGGCTTACTGTAGGGCTTCTTAGGTTTCCGCCTCAAGCAGGAAGCAACGAAAGCCTCGAGCTCGCGAAGCGTGGTGGGTTTTAATGTTTCGAAATCGATTTCGATCTCCTCGGGGTTGAAATCGTGGAGCGGTTCGCGAGATTCGATGATTGCGACGACCTTCGAAAGCCGATCGCCAGGGAGCTTGTTGATGTCCACGGAGAGCTGACGCTTCTCGTCATAGGTCATCGGCTCGGAGCTGTGTTCGTCGTCCGTGTTGAAGTAGTAATCGTCCCGAAGATCCTTCGACGACGAGGTCGCGTTAGCCGCGGGAGGAGCGGGCACGCTGGGGTCAGGCTTGGGCTTGTTCTTGGAACCAGGCTTGCGGCCGCGTCCCGGCTTCGGCGGCACCACTGGCGCAGCTTGAGGCACGATCACAGGAGGATCCAGATGCGCTGGCAATCGTGAAGGCGGCACTGCGGCCATGGGGGTTAGAGGCGTCTGTTGAGGCTGCATAAGCGGAGGAGTGTCCATCTTGGCGGCGGCAGCTGCCACGGCGGCGGCTTTCTTCGGTCCAGGTTTACGTCCACGCTGTTGTGGTGCATTGGCAGGAGTGGCTGGAATGGCAGGGGTGACGGCAGCAGCCATGCTAGCGTTCACGGCTGCTTCGATCTCTTCCAGAGGCTTCTGGGATACGGCGGACAGCACTGAGATGATCGAGTTGTATGCGTCCGGAGCCAGCGTTGGGATGTTGTCCCGGTTCTTCCGAGCTTCTTGTCGTTGAACGCTACAATAAAAGTTTAGAACCGATCCGAAGCAAGATAACACCTACATCAACATAAGAACAGCCTGGCTGGCACGTTGCAGCTCTTGCAGCCAATGAGTGGCCCATTTCTGGCCAGCTTGTATGCTCAGAAGGAGCTGGTTGATCTGATCGTCGTCGTCGATCGGCGTTCGGATCAGCGGAGGAATCGCGGGATTCTGCATCGAGGACGCCGCAACTGAAGCCAAAGCCAGTGCAGGCATAGGCAGGTCCTGCTGTTTCACGGGCTCCTGTTTCATGATAGGCGCCGCCCGAGAAGTCGAAGCCGCCGGTTCGGCCACAGGAGGTCTTGCGCGTTCTTGAACCGGCGTTGCCGCAATGTCAGCCTTCGGCTCTGCAGGCATCGCCTTCCATCTGATCTCCACTTGCTGCTTGAGGCTCTTGCCGCACTCGTTGACCGGAGTTCCAACCGCGTTGTACATGAAACAGTTGGTGACGATCTTCAGAAGATCCGTCTTCACCTCCTGGTGGTCCGCGTACTGCTTGGCGTCGAACTTCCGTTTGATGGTGCCCAGATCCATGGGATCCTTGATGATGTCATAGTAGTCGAGGCAGCCGAGAATTTCAGCGTCGACGGGATCCAAGAACGGCCACATGGTCGACTTGTATTTCTTCCCGAGCAGGTCGTTGATGAACTTGCCGCAGTACTTCAGCTGCTCGCTCATCTTTCCCTTAAAACGGGGCTCGAACTTCGAGTAGTCGATAACCGGAGGCTGGGTGACCTTCTTGTTAGGGCGCTGCTCCCTCCGAGCTGGAGTGGCTTCATCGGATGTGGTCGTGTCCGCCTTCCGTTTCACTCCTTTCTGCACCTTAAATCACATTCTGCGCGTGGATTCGACCCTTCTACGTACCTTCAAGGGTAGCGTCGAGAGCGCTGCTGTGTCCGGCGCGGCGTCCAACGAATGTTCTTCCACAGAACTGTCGGCTGCGTGGTGGATCGAAGATTCGCGGCTAATTGAAGACACTAAAAACCGTGAGTAAGAAACTGTTATTTTCGTCGATTAGTGGATAGGTTGAAAGGGAGAGGTCCTATCGATGTTAAAAGATAGTTAGGAGAAAACGAAAACCCACAGTACCACCTCCACAAAGTGCTCCCGATTTGAAGACGAACATACAACGAAAAGACGAAATACGTGCAAGTGGCTCAGGGGTTGGAGAACGACCGCCGCTAAGGAACGAAATTTTGTCTACAGGGCGGGCCTAAAAAAACCCTTCGGCCAGACACCCCCGTCCTTTGCTCATTGATCAGACAGCGGAGTCATTTCTAGCTCACTCGTCGCAAACGACCGGTCGGTTTCGCTCACAAATAACTTGAAACCGACCGGTCGCTCGGCGAACGACTGCAACGAATGATCTGTTTTAGACAGTGGATCGGGCGTCTGACGGGTAGACGAAAGAGGCCATTTTTAGACAGCAGAGGGTATAACGCAGTCATTACTTTCAGACATGAGCCTAATAAGACAGTCTGGGTTGAAGATGTTTGGTAGAAAAATGAAGATCATTATGTCTGAAAGTTATCTAGACTGAAACCGTGTTTATACACGTCTACAAATTGCGCCTAGACATGTCTGAAAAGTTTGTGTAGACAAACGCGACTGTCAAGACAGCAATTTTAGAATTTCTAAAATTGTTCCTAGACATACCTAAACGCTGACTTTCACATTGTTCGTAGGTCTGTCGGAAAATCGTGTCTACACATGTCTAAAAAGCTTGTCCAGACATGTCTAAAAATCGTGTCTACACAGGTCTCATTCTGTTTGAACACGCAGAAAAGTTTTGTCCAGAAAAGTCAAAAAATGGCGGTTCTAGACACTTTTCTCCAGACAAAACGTCTGAAAACCTGCCTGGATTCTGACATAGAACCTGTGTAGACCTCATTTTCAGGCTTTTAGTGTCGAAACCAGGTCAAGCAACGTCCTCTTCCCATCCGAGACATCGCCAATTCGGCCGTCCCATTCCTAGACATCACCTCCAAAAGGAAGCGGTCGTGACCAGGGTTACCACCAGGTGCAATCCTATCCACAATGTGCTGCACAAAACCACTTAGGAAGGGACGAAACATAAACAAAGAGGATCTGAGAGCACCTTGTAGGGTGGCATTGTGGAAAAAATCAAGAACATCCGTAGCGGAACAATCCGCATCGACCGGAAGTGAGGGGACGCTACCTCTGCCGCCTCTGCCGCCACCGACTGCGCCTCCGCCTCGTTTTGCCGTTTTCCCGCGTTTTCCGCCGCTCGGCCTGGAGATCTCCACTTCCTAAAAACGATGCATAAAAATTAGCTCAGATAAACTCGATTTAAGCGAGTATGAATTAATCCAAACCTCTGATGGCATGGCCTTCAACTTTTCTTCGTACAAAAGCTGAATATTCCGGCACATCAGCGAAACGTCATCTTCATTTTGGTTAAACTTATAACAATTCTGGAAGACGTCTTGGAAGTCCTAAAATTGAAAGAATAAGAAAACTGAACTTACTTCCATTGGCATGGAGCCACATTTGGAAAGAATGAGCTTCTCGAGGTTTTTGGCCATTGTGTGAATCTCGTAATGAGAAGGATTGTACGTGTAGCAATTGTTGAACACGGTCATTATGTCCTAGAACGAACAGAACTCATTCGCAACGCAGCTCTAATACGCAGTAGCAGTAGTTTTAGATGTGTGTGTTACGTGAATAGGATGAAAAAGTGAATCCGAAGAGGACAGGTACAATCACAGCAAGAACAACACACGTGTGTACAGCTAGCGTGGCATGCAAGAAGCGAATGAGGAGTTCAAGGCGTGCCATAGGAAGGATTTGAAAGCGAAAAAACGGCTGAGAAACGTGGGGACACGGAAGACGCAGCTCAAGATTGAAAAAGTCACGTAGGCGAAAAACGGACCGGTCCTCAGTTAAGAGAACAAGCGAAAATGATAGAATTTGAGACAAATTTCGACAGATAGGTTTCAGACAAGACAGTGGGAAAACAGTCATTTAGCGACTCGAGATGACCGGTCGCTCGGTGGCTTCATTTTCAGCCTTCGTTCGAAGCCGAGCGGTCGGTCCTCCGAGCGCTCCTGCCGTAGCCTGAAGATCTTAAGGATTTGTGCTAAAAGAAGCCCGAATTCATGCCCTACTACGTGAACACACAAGGTAAGAGCTGCGCTGCTCATAAGCTCTATTCTCCTAAGGCGTTTTTGGGGATGGCCGCAACCTCGAGACTCTCATTTCACAACAAAATGGTTCTGCTTCGCGCTCACCTTCATGCAGTCCTTCGCTGAGTAGTAGTAACAGTTCTTCAACCGCTTCTCGATGGTCGTCATGTCCATCGGCCGTTTTATCACTTTGTGATAGTCCTAAAAGGTTAGAATTGGTGGATTTAAATAAGTTTAAAGGGCTTACCGGAATGTTTAGCCGGTTGGTGTCCACAGGCTTCAGGAAGGGCCACGCGTGTTTGTGCTTCAACGCCGGTTTGAGTACGTTCTGGGCCATAAATTCCAACTGGTTGGTGTGCCGCGTGGGCTTGCCTGGTGGGGGCACGACGCGGGGTTGGACGACGCCGTTGATGGGCTCCGCGCGCGGGGTTCCCCACGGATTCTGCTCGTCGTCCTCCTCGGCCATCTTCAAAGCGCCGTTGCTCGGCTCCTCGTCCTCGTCCACCGCCATCGTCAGGTCTCCGTTGCTTGTCTCGCCGTCGTCGTCACCCGGCTTCAAGGCGCCGTTGCTCGCGCCATCCTCCTCCACGATCTGCATGTTTTCGCCATCGCCGGAATCGTTGGCTGGCTCAGCGACCGCCGCTGAGTTCATCCTGAAATAGCCGAGAGTTTAAGCTTAAAATTCCACGTGCAATCAACCGCCCGAGAAGCAACAAGATAGTTGCGTTACCACCTAAAAACCGGCTCACCGGCAAGAAGCTCAAAAAAGACCGCGAAAATGCCGAACAAAAAATCGATCGCCAATCGAACGACGCCCGCCTGTCCAATCCCCATGTGCCCAGATATGCTAAACCCGAATTTCAGTAATGCGACCCACGTTTTGCGCTTTTACGCATTGGAAAATGCCTGTATACAAGATAAAATACACATTTATTAACGTCAAAAAGGAAAAGTCGACACAAAACTTGACATTCTTTCGCTGATTTCGCCTAAAAATGAGTTCATCACAAAAATACGCACTCTTACACGTATCGTCAGTATCGCGTTCACTCAACACATCACATCTACACGCCACTTTTGCTCTTCGCTCTCGGGGACGAGATTGTGGCACCCGAAAAAACGGTTTTTGGCATCGAATTTTAGCCAAAATCGCCAAAAAACGATTTAAGTGAAATGAGATGTAGAGTTAGTGTACATTTTCCTGCGTTGGTTGCTGCTGCTCTGGTTGGTTAGTGGTCCCGTCGGCTGCTGGTGCTGCTCAGTGTTGGCGGGCTCTTGTTCGTCCCCGGGGCACCCCCGGCGATCCATTCCAAATCGTCGTTTCCTTGTGCTGCTTTACCGCTGCCGTCTCCCCAACAGTGTGCTGCTGCTTCTGAGAGCGCCGCTGCGCATCGACTGTGGCGCAAAATAGTGTGCGCAGAGAACGAGAGAAAAATCGATTTTAGGTCACACACAAGCGGAGAGCGTTCCACAGAGCAGCATACACAAAATCGAATCGTTGCATATCGAAAATCGGATCAAAATCACCCAAATTAAACTTGAAAAAAGCCCCACAAGCAACGTAAGCGGCATCGCCACGTCCAGAAACGCACAAATCACATCGCAAATCGCTAAACAAATCGCCGTTCTTTGCAGCACAGAAGCCATCCACAAGTATCCACCCAAATTCCCATTTTTGCAGATTTTGTGTTTAGTTTATGTTTCCAGCAGCGCTTGCAGCCCAATTTACGGATGGAGACGAGAACTCTGAGAACGGTTCTATATCGCATTATTCATTCAATTCAAACTAATTCGGGTCCCAATTTTGCGGATTCCTGAGCGTTTCTTCGGTGGCATTTCGTCGTAGGGCGAATTTGAGGCGAAAAACGCGCTTGATTCGAATAATGATGCAGCCAGCGGCAGCAGTCGTTCGGTGTGTGTGACAGCACGAGCACAGCGCTTCACGACCGCTCGCGAATCCACATCATTCCTCGTTTAAGCGATACGCGCCGCGCGAGAGAGCCATTCCAAGCAGCGGGCGACGCACATACGCGGGTCCCCCAGCGACGCGAACGAGACTAGACTACGGTCGGATTGCGAAATCATAGGGCGGCTATCTATGCGCGCGGGAGTTTTGAATGAAGTGGTCTCGAGTGGAAAGCGCCATATGGTAGAGACGTCTACCGTTCGTCTGGAATTCCAGATGCACTTTTGCAGTTGACTTCGGTGGATTTTTGGGTGCTTTTTTGTGGATTTTCCGAGAGGAAGACTTACGTTTCAGAAATTGGATGGTACTTGGGGAATTCGTGTGTCTTGCTCGCGTCATGCTTATGCTTTCAGGTTTTCGACAAGCAATGCGCGGAAACAAGCGCGGAAATGCGATTGGGCAAGTTGGGAAACGGCGGGAAAGCTTCATTTTGGTCGCAAAGCAGCTTGTTGTCTGGTTGCGTACTGTCTAGACATCGGAAATGGCTGAATTTTTTTGAAAAAGGGCGAAAGCATTTCCACGAAGCATCAACGTCGGTCGGTTTTCGCGATCTCAAAGCCGACCGGTCGGTGACAGATGACGCTTCAGAAATGAAGGTCAGCGATTTGAGACGCTACATGTCCTTGTTGTCCGGACGTCCATTGAGGCGTGTTCACTGCCTAGAATCGCTTCTTGTCTGAATTTGCAACAGATAGGTTTTAGACTTGTTGTTTAGACTTGATTGGATGCCGTCTAGCCCTCAAATTTGTATGATTTTTGGTTGAGCATTGTTTGGACCGGTCGGTTTTCATCGAAGGGATTTCAAAGCCGATTGGCCATATCGGAAAATTTTTATGTTGGCCGGAAAGGGGTCTAATTAGCGGCTGCGTGCTGTCTTGAGATTGAAATTGATCGAATTTTGATGAAAAAATGGCGAAAAGTTATTTTCAGACATGCAAGCATGAACCGTCCGGTCGGTTTTCACACGAAATGACTTCAAAACCGACCGATCAGTGCAGCTGGCAGATCAGAAATGATTGTATAGCAATTTGAGACGCTAGGTGTCCTTGAGTGTTGTCTGGAACTCGATTGACACGTATTCACTGTCTAGAAGAGCTGCTAGTTTACATCAGCTTTTAGACAACGATTGGATCGCGTCTAGACATGGAAATTGTGTGATTTTTGTTTGACGAACATGTTCAGACATGCGAGCATCAACGACCGGTCGATCGGTTTTCGCTCGAAATGACGTCAAAACCGACCATAACTTAACAGCTTAAAAATGAGTGGATTTCAGACAAAAACGACCGGTTGCCTTTGAGGGGAAAATGGGCTTCTATCCAGACATTTCCGTACATAACGCGACTTTAGCCACCTTTTCCCTCTTTACCACATGCTTCTATTCCAGAAACACAAAATGGACAACGAGGAAATTCTGCGAGAAGTCACGAAGATGGAGCGCATAGGCGCCCATTCGCACATCCGCGGCCTCGGCTTGCAGTCAAACCTCGAGGCGATCAGGATCGGTGATGGAATGGTCGGCCAAGTCGAGGCTCGTCGTGCTGCTGGATTGCTGGTCAAGATGGTTCAGGTATGCTTGCTTTTCTTCCTCTATTTCTCCTAAAACAAGCCTTTCTAGGAAGGAAAAATTGCTGGACGCGCGTGCCTGATCGCCGGAGAACCAGGCACCGGAAAAACTGCCATCGCGAACGGAATTTCGCAGGCGCTCGGCGAAGGAACCCCGTTCGTCTCCATCGCGGCAAGCGAAATCTTCTCGACGGAGATCAGCAAGACCGAAGCCCTGACGCAAGCATTCCGCAAGGCCATTGGCGTCAAGATTAAGGAAGAGACCGAGGTAAGCCTATCCTATTGAATTCAGCTCTTAATTATCCACTTTTAGACCCTGGAAGGAGAGGTCGTCCATCTGGAAATTGACCGCCCACAGTCCGGAATTGGTCCTAAGGTTGGCAAACTCACGCTGAAAACCACGGACATGGAAACGATCTACGACCTGGGAAACAAGATCGTCGAATCGCTGCTGAAGGAGCGCGTTGTCGCCGGAGACGTCATCTCCATCGACAAATCCTCCGGCCGCGTCACCCGCCTCGGCCGCTCCTACGCCAGGACCGGCGACTACGACGCCATGGGACCCCAGACGAAGTTCGTCCGTTGCCCAGAAGGCGAAATCATGAAGCGCCGGGAAACCGTCCACACCGTGGCCCTGCACGACATCGACGTCATCAACTCTCGCAGCCAAGGATTTATGGCGCTCTTCTCCGGCGACACTGGAGAGATCAAGGAGGAGGTCCGCGAGCAGATCAACCGCAAGGTCACGGAATGGCGCGAGGAAAACAAGGCCGACGTCGTTCCGGGCGTCCTGTTCATCGATGAAGTCCACATGTTGGACCTGGAGTGCTTCTCGTTCATCAACCGCCTCATCGAGAACGACCTCTCGCCGATTCTCGCCATGGCCACGAACCGCGGAATTGTGAAGATCCGCGGAACCGACTTCAAGGCCGCCCATGGAATTCCCGTGGATTTGCTGGACCGATGCCTTATTATTCGCACTACGCCATATTCTCTTCAGGTAAGCAATTTACGCGTTGATAGCGTTGGACGATCAGCGAACGTTCGATATTTTGTCTAGCAGGCATTGAGATTCGAGTCTGACGTCTGTCTAGCTATATATCGACTGTGTCGAAGCGTCTAGATTTAGAATGTATATCAGACGTCAGATGCGCTTATCAGACAAAGGAAGCTTCATCGTCTACCGTTTTTAGACGAGAGCTGTCTGCTGGACTCATCTGTCAAGACGCGTCTCGCTGACCTGTCTAAACTTGAACGATCAGCCAAATTTTCTGTCTATTGCCTCTGTCTAGCAGGCATCGAGTCAGTCATCTAAAACAGATATCGGCTGTCTGGGCGTGGTTCAGTGGCAGACATCAAGACAGTCGCACCAAAACCCGTCGTTTTCAAACCATCTCAAATGACTTCCGTTCTCACAGCTTCACCCCAACGTGCCGAAACCTATCCAGACATTCGCCTGTTAAGGCCCATCCTTAACCCCCTCCTTTCCAGGACAAAGAAGACATTCTGAAGATCCGCTGCCAGGAAGAATCGGTCGAAATGGAAGCGGACGCGTTGTCGATCCTGAGCCGAATCAGCGAGAAGACGTCGCTGCGCTACGCGATGCAGCTGATCTCGACGGCCAACGTGATGCGCGACCGTAGGAAGGCGGAAAAGGTCGGCTGCGACGACATAAAGCGGATGTACCAGCTGTTCTGGGACACGTCGAGAAGCCTGAAGCACCTGGAGGAATTCGGCTCGGAGTTCATGACCCACGACCAAGATTAGATAATCGGATCTCGCTATTATTTTGTTGAAGTTGTTACGTTGTTTAATTGTCGTTATGTTGTGAATACACGCCCGGTAAACGAAGAAATGGAGCATTAAATTTAGCAAAATACACAGGGAAAACGTTACATACAAACTAAGGAGTAACCGGGTGAAGCGAGGCTTTTTCACTTCTTGCCCATAGACTTGACTTCGTCTTCAAGCTCCTTCATGCGGCGCTTGTGGCGTTCGATGACCTCCTGGTGGTTCTTCGCCTGCTGCTCATGGTGCTCGATTTCTTTGTTGATCTCCTGCTTCATCGCCTTGAGCTGGGCGCGTTGCTAGAAAGGAATGAGATTAGAATTGAGATATAGATAAGGAAGGGACTTACAAGCTTGTGGAAGTACTCCTCCTCACGAGCGGCTTCGAGCTTTCCGAAAGCTCCTCCAGCATCGCGGATGGAGCCGCCACCGCCGCCCGATCTTCCGCTGCCAGCTCCGGGGTCGCCCAAATTGCCGGGAGTGCACATTCCGCGGGTGATGACGCTCTTGAAGCGGGGTACAAGACGCAGAGCCATTCTGAAATAGGCGAAACGACGTTACGAAATCGATATTTCAAAACAAGTTGGCAGTTGTTTAACACGCGACGCAGAAAAGGTCAGTGTTTTGAAATTAAGATAGCTGGAGGGAGGGATGTTATCAGCGTGATCATTATCACGAGAGCGGCGGTGATACGAATGCGATCAAAATATAGCCGAGAGAACAAAAGGAAGCGAATTTGAGAGCCATAAAGTGCAGTTCGCAAAAAGAAAGCTCAAGGTCGAGCAAAGATTGCTTGCGAACGTGATTTAGAGATGTCAACGTGCCTACCGGAGCTAGACATTAGCGATCGGGAGATGTAAACAGGGCGAACAGGGTTGCGAACTGCTTGCGGGGCTTCAGAGCAGCCGAAAAAACGGAAAAGCAGCGGAAAATCAGCGAAAATGACAGCGGAAATGCAGAGCGCCGGAATAGCTCCAAAAGTGGTGCGCGATGGACCTTAGAGGTTTCAGTTCCATGACGATTGTCAAGCGCCTCAAAATCGCAGAAAATCCGATCGAAATCGCGCTGGAACTTGGCCAAAAATTGGCTCACCGCGTAACGAAAATATTCAAAACCGAACCGGTGACGTTCACCATCCAAGACGAGACATGCGCCGTCTGCAGACATCTGCAAAAGGTGGAGGGCGAGCGAGAGGCGCCTCTCGCTCGCCACTTGCAAACGATTGCATCACGTCTAGACGCCGTTTCAGCTCAAATTGAGCCAGATTTTAACGACCACAGAAGCAAGAAGACGCTCTAAAGCGTCTGGATAGGAATGGATCGATTTCACACTGTTGAAGAAGCTTTTGCGTCGGTCTGAGGTAAAAGGCATACGCATGGAAACCAGTCAGGCATGCTGAAGGCATCTGAAGGCCGCGATCAAACATTTGATGCGTCTCAATGGATCCGAATCGGTTTCAGACATTTCGCTTCTGTCTGAGGGGTAGTCTAGATACAAGCGAGCTTGTGTCTGAGAGAGCGTCAAATGCGTCTGACCTGTCTGGTGAGGACAGCATCCATTTCAGACATATCTTGAACGATTATAGACCGATGTTTGGCATTTGGAGGTGGTCTAAAGAGAAGCAGACAAGGCCTCCATCGCCTTAAAGCGTTTGAAAGTGTCTAGACCACTACAGACAGCAACAGCTTGTCTATTATGGCCACAATAATCGAAATTCGGCGTGTACCCTTTTGATACACCTTTGAAGCCCTTCATGCGCCTGAAGAGATAACGCGTCGATGGCATAAGGAGACAAAGGCTGTGCTTGCTTCAGACTGTCTATGTCGAGCCTCCCAGCCACCTTCGAATCACGTAGACCCTTCTCCACATCCATTTCCAGCGTTTTCCACGGAGATTTCGTCACAAATCATGACCGCTTGAAGCCCCCAAGCGCCTAGGCTTTGATCACGCTGTCCAGATTCTAACGCACAAAGGAGAACTGATAAGACACCACGACGAACAAAAAAGGGGACAGTTGGAGCTTCCGTTGAAGCGTAGGCCTACAAGAACGCGATCACGAGTCGCTGCGGGCATCGGCGAGCGGCGACAAACAAGCGGCTGCACGTCAGCGTCGCAGCAAAGTTCAAATAGACAGCCACGCATTCGCCTTGAGACCAGCGGGGGATGCGAAAACAGCCAAACAAATGCGGAGGGAAGGTGTTTTTGGGATGCGAAAACTCCAACTGTTTTCCTACGATCCTCTTTAGTAGCCCCAAATGCTTCCATGCGATCATGCGACAGCCATAAACCCTTTGACTACAGATCACAACGCTATAAAAAGCAGATCACATGTTCCTTCAACATCGAAAGACCTTCACAACGTGTTCCAAACCAAGAATTCACCCTGGTCAGCGACCTTCCGTTTTCGAACCTTCCGATACACTTTTTACACCAGCGATCGATGAAACAACAACGCAACTCCTCAGCTGAATCGCCGCTGATCGCCGTTGTTTCGACGGCCGCAGCGTATCGCTCACCCTCAGGAGACGTCGGTGACCCTTCGGTTACGCAAAGAGAGAAGAAGGGCGTAAACAAACGGCGAGCAGCGATGGGTGCCGTCGACGGCTTCGTCGACAGTCGACCGAAGGGTGGTGATCAGTCGTGACCATATCGGAGTTGTCTTTTTTGGACTTTGTTTTTGGCTTGATTGAAGACGTTACGAGTTTTTGGAGGTACAGTTAGTGCTGCTAATTATGGTGTTAAGGCTAAAAATCTTGTTAGTAAGCTTGGGTGGCTACGTATACATATGATTAGCGTCTTGGGTAAACATGAAAGTTGACAGATTTAATGATTTGTAGGTTGTAATATCGCAACATAAATCGGTATAAATTGGCAATCGACATTTTACACGTTTTCAAAGATATGAAAGCTTGATGAATTTCAAGATAAGTGTTCAATGTGATATTGATGGTAAAGATTTAGAGATTTAACATTTTTCTATGGTTGCATTTAGAGTTTTGGTTGCATTTAGATAGCTATTACCCGGGAATTTCGCGTGGTGTTGTACATTAAACAAGATCTTAAACGTTCAACTAAAAACCTCAAGCTGTAGCCAAAGTTATGTTGTGTTTCTGAAGTTTGTTCGAAAGTCGGTTCAAAATTGACCCCTGAAAGTATCAGCCACAAGAGATCTCTGATCACCAAATTCTACTGATAAGTACATCCTAATATTAATTGCGTATCACCGGTGGTCATTTAAATAAACAGTCAGCTGTCATTCTTGACTGCACTTTGTATTATGTGTTCAGTAGCACAAGTGATAAGAGACATTTAATGTATTGATTTTGGTAAACACGACCTTTGAGTCCAGGATGTACTTACGGGTATTTTGAACCAAATTTTTATACTTTTTAAGAACTCAATTCTTAATTTTTTACTTATCAATCCGTCCTTCCTTTGCGATTAGACTGTATTTTGGGACGTATGTACTTTGAGAAGAAACTATCATCTGCAAGAAAAAGTACTCCTTTGCAGCTGTAACCTCGCTAAAGATTAGCCTTAGAAATTTGATTTCGGAGTTAATACCTGATTTCCGTCCAACTCCTGAATTCACAACTTTGCTCATTTTTGGCTTTTTGGCGTTTTGTCCTTTTGATTGCTTTCCTATAGACACCTCCATTACTGCCCAGACGTTGCACAGAGTTTCAAAAAACCCGTTCCCCTCATCTCCGACCTCTCTACTCCGTTCTTCCCACGTGTTTACCATTATTCTATTTACAATCTCCCCTCATCTGCGCAGACCACAACGCTCTAAGAACCGCGATCATCATGTGCTGCTTGGTTTTTGGTTCTCCGTCGGCATCTCGGCATTTTCGCTTGTCCCTTCACTGGAAGAACGAACTCCTCCCTTGACGGCGCTTTGCAAGCCGTGTGGCTAAAATGCGCGTTCGCGTTGTTTGTTGGTCGTCGGCCTCCGTGGCTGCTGCTGCCGTCATTCAAGTGCTCCGGTCACGTGCGTGCCATGCAACGCTACTGCCCGCTTCTTCCCTTATGCTTTTCCTTTCCCAACGCCTCTCTTTGGCGCTTTTTTCAAATCGGTTAACGGAGGGGCAGTGGTGGTTAACGATGACGGTTCACAGCTGACATGTGGCGCAGGACGAGCGAGTGGCCGAGTTGCGAGTGGAGTTTAAACCGAAATTGTTTGTGTGTTGCAGAGAAGGATGCGACTGTTGTGGCAACGAGGTGTGGGTCCACTGATCCGCTTCAGGAAGTTTTGCTCCGCGGCGCCGTCGCCGGCTCCGATTGAGGAAGGGATCTACTGGAAGGATTTGACCGTTGGAGCTGTTAAGGAGACTTACAAAGGTAAGGGTTGAGGTCGAAAATAGAATTTAAGCGTTTAAAACTCGAGTGACTTAGAATGACTTAGAGTGACTTAGAAGTTAGCGTTTAAAACTCAACTGACTTAGAATTATCTGAAATCTAAGGAACATTTTTCGGATCAAAGGTTATAAGGGCCTAAAACTTGACAGGCTTAAGAGCACCCGAAATCTCGAAAGATAAATTTTCCGAAGTTGAATTTTGAAGGTCCTGCACAAATGCAACGTTTCTTGTTTTTTCCCTTTTTTGAAACTTTCAAGTAGCCAGGAGCAAAGTGATCTATGAGTAAGCTGGTCAATGTTGAAAACAAACACATTACATCACGGGAGGACTGCTGGGGTCATGTGGAAAACACGTGATTTTACTTTTTACTTGAATCAACGGATTTGACAAATCTTTAAATTTTATTTAACTTTGGTGACTGTGTTTTTAAGGTGAACGCCGAGTCGCCCTCTCTCCCATTGCTGTGGCCGCGCTCGCCAAAAAAGGCGTCAAAGTCCGAATCGAAAGTGGAGCTGGACTTCTGGCTTCATTTCACGATGACCAGTTTGTCAAAGCTGGAGCTGAGGTTGTCGACCGCATGGCTGCTTATGAGTCTGACGTTGTCTTGAAGGTACACCTAACCCTACTGCGCAGAATTCAATTTAGCTTTAGGTCCGACCCCCAAGCTTCGAAGAAGTCCCTCTCCTCCATCGCAATGGCACCATAATCTCCTTTGTCCATCCTGGCGTCAACCAGCATTTGGTCGAAGAACTGGCCAAGCGAGATATGACCGTTTTTGCCTTGGATTGTGTGCCTAGGATCTCTCGAGCTCAGGTAAATCCGAACTTAAAACTTCCTTCTTAAAAATTGTCGTTTAGGTCTACGACGCTCTCAGCTCCATGGCCAACATCGCTGGCTACAAAGCGGTCATCGAAGCCGCAAATCACTTTGGCCGTTTCTTCACTGGTCAGATCACAGCTGCTGGAAAGGTTCCTCCAGCCAAAGTCTTGGTTATCGGAGGTGGCGTCGCTGGATTGAGCGCTATTGGAACTGCTAAGAACATGGGAGCCATCGTGCGTGGATTCGACACTCGAGAGTCAGTCAGAGATCAGATAGAGTCTCTTGGAGGAGAGTTCTTGGAGCTTCACTTCAAAGAGTCAGGCGAGGGTTCTGGAGGCTACGCTAAGGAAATGAGTCCTGAGTTTATCGCTGCTGAGAAGGCTTTGTTTGCTAAGCAGTGCAAAGACGTGGACATCATTATCACGACTGCTCTGATTCCCGGTAAAAAGGCTCCTGTGCTTATCACCAAGGTGGGTTTGTTTAGCTTTTAAGTGTAGGGGTTACATAGATGTCTACGACGGAAATTGTCTTTTTCCTTAAGATGAGCTCATTGAAGACTTCTTTGTAGAGACTGCTACGAAAATAGTAGATAAAGAAAGTCGTAGCCACGTAAAGATTAGCCGGAATCCCAACAACAAACAAAATCGATCTCATAAGTCGAGGCCTAAAATCTCCAATTTTTCAAGAGCAGATTTAAGTGAGGCTCACTTCGGTCTCAGGAGAACGACAATCCCAGCAGCAGAGATAGTAAAACTCCATCCACAAATATAAGCTGCCAGCGTGATTTTTAGTGAATGATTCAGCTTTTTATAGTCAGGAAATGAAGATCCAAGCTTTTTCAGTTTTCTTGTCAACAGCACGTAGGTAATAATAACCAGGACATTGAGAATCGTCCCACAAATAGTCCAAATTATCTTAAATTTGCCTGTTGTTATTTGTGTGACGGAGCAAATAGTCAAATCATCAGCAAGACCAAAAGAGAACAGAAATTCTAGGCCTGCCGAGTAGGCAAAACAGGCCGACAGTATCGTAAAAATGTAGTACTTAGGATTGATAGCCTTATAGGCTGAAGGTTTTACAGCTGAGATGAGCCTGTCCAGGGCTATAAAGAGGAAAAGGGCAGATGAGAAATTGACGCCAGTAGTAAGAACAACATTTCGCCAGTAGCATGTTCTGAGGGTGACTTGGGTTTCGGTGTAGGCAGTGTATATGAAGCCTATGACGTTCCACTGCATAATAAAGTCACAGGCGGCTTGAATTCCTAGGAGAATGTTACAGGGAGAGCGGAGCTTTTTGGACCTAAAACTGCATTCAAATTTGACTCAACTAAAAGAAATCTACCTTAGAGTGACGTAAACGATCAAAACGTTCCCAACACATCCAAAAACGTCAATCACAAAATAAGTCGTAGCAACAATTTTAGCTATCAAAAAATAGGTCGACAGAGACACGTCGTCATTGTTTAACAACATCTCTTTTAGCTTGTTTTCCGTAAAACAGATCTTTCAACGTCGCTGCATAATAGAGCCATTTCACGCTAACTGGGCGTATCGAATCAGCTTTAATGTCTTATCAACAAAGTTAATTAGAGAAAAGACGTAAAGTCGATTTTTGAAGGATATGATCGCGTTGATGAAACCCGGAAGCGTTGTCGTTGACCTGGCAGCTGAAAACGGAGGCAACATTGAGACGACCCGTCCTGGAGAGGTGTATACAGATAGCAACGGAGTCGTTCACATCGGCTACACCGACTTTCCTGGACGTCTCCCTGCACAGAGCAGCACTCTGTTCTCTAACAATATCACCAAATTCCTTCTCTCGATTGGAACTCCCGACAAGTATCAGATTAACCTTGAAGATGACGTCATTCGAGGTCTGTTCTTATCTTTCTTTAGAGCCATAAAAATGTCCATTTTTAGGTTCAATCGTCCTGGACAATGGCTCGCTCCTCTGGCCCCCTCCACCCATCACCCATCCTCCTCCAGTTGCTCCTAAGAAACTCGAACCTGAGCAAGTGACGGCCCTGGTCAAGGTAGAAAACCCGTTTATGACAACTATGAAGAAAGCAGGAGGCTACACAGCCGCCTTGGGCACTATCAACGCTTTAGGAGTGGCCAGTCCTAACGCCTCATTCTCCCAAATGCTGACTACGTTTGGCTTGGCTGGAATTGTAGGGTATCACACAGTTTGGGGCGTCACTCCAGCCTTGCATTCTCCTCTCATGTCTGTCACAAATGCGATTTCTGGAATTACGGCTGCTGGAGCACTTTGTGGTGTAGGAGGAGGCCTTTATCCTGAGACCACTCCTCAGGCTTTGGCTCTAGCTGCTGCTTTTATCTCTTCTATCAATATTGGCGGTGGCTTCTTAATCACGAAGAGGATGTTGGATATGTTCAGGAGGCCGAGTAAGTTTTTCTTAAGAGTCGTCAGTCAAATTTTTGTTTACAGCTGATCCTAAGGAGTACAACTTCTTGTACGGCATCCCAGCAGCCGCCTTCCTAGGCACCTATGGAGCTTCTGTAATGCAGGGAGTGCCAGAAATTCATTCCTTGGCTTGTTTGGGATCGTCGCTTTGCTGTGTTGGAGCTTTGGCTGGACTGTCAAACCAGAAAACTGCCAGATTGGGAAATTCTCTGGGAATGATAGGCGTTTCAGGTGGCCTGGCCACGACCGTTGGCCTCCTAAACCCCTCTACCGAGGTCCTCATGCAAATGGGAGGCGCCATCGGCTCTGGAATGCTGATCGGCTTAGGAATTGCCAAAAAGATCCAGGTCACCGAGCTTCCTCAACTTGTGGCCGCCTTCCACAGCTTCGTGGGTCTTTCGGCTACCGTAACCTGCGTCGCTCACTTCATGGCTGACCACCATCATCTCCTTGGATCTGCTGCGGCTGCTGACGCTGCTGCTATTAAAACTGCTCTCTTCTTAGGATCGTATATTGGTGGTGTCACGTTCACTGGCAGTGTCATGGCTTATGCTAAGCTTCAAGGTAATATTCATCCTCACCCTAAGCTAAAATCCGTTTTCAGGTCTTCTGGGAAGTGCTCCCACCTACCTCCCAGGTCGTCATCTCATCAATTCTGCTCTACTTACTGGAAATATCGGAGCTTTGGGCTATTATCTAAATACTCCTGACTATGGTACCGCATTGGGAATGCTGGGAATGACGTCGGGATTAAGTTCGCTTATGGGAGTCACGTTAACTATGGCTATTGGAGGGGCTGACATGCCAGTGGTCATCACTGTTCTCAACAGCTACAGTGGTTGGGCTCTCTGTGCTGAAGGATTCATGCTTAACAACAATTTGCTGACGATTGTCGGAGCTTTGATCGGAAGTTCGGGTGCTATTCTGTCGCATATCATGTGCAAGGTAGGCTTGACCTTAGAACCTAACTTACAAGGAACATGTCAAAGTTTTTAGGATATTTTTGACCGAATTTGCAAAAATAGTTTAAAATCCGTTAGACTGAACCAGAAATTGCAAAAAACCGCACATTTGATGGCACAACTTTGAAAGGGCCTTTGTTATGGTCCCTTAGTCTCGTTATATTTTGTCGTTGATTCGCGCTGTTTCAGGCTATGAACCGTTCACTTATCAGCGTCATCCTTGGAGGCGTTGGCACCAAATCTCAAGGCGGTGGCCAAGCCAAGGCCATCGAAGGAAAAGCCAATTTCACCGATATTGAGGGAGCCGTGGACATGATCTCCAACGCTAAAAACGTGATAATCGTCCCTGGTTACGGTCTCTGTGCTGCCCATGCCCAATATCCCATCGCTGAGTTGGCTAAGATCCTCACGGAACGTGGAACTCGGGTCCGTTTTGGAATCCACCCTGTGGCTGGTCGCATGCCTGGTCAGCTTAACGTTCTCCTGGCTGAGGCTGGAGTTCCCTACGACATTGTGGAAGAGATGGACGAGATTAACGACAACTTCAATGACACCGATGTAGTCTTGGTCATTGGTGCTAATGACACTGTTAACAAAGCTGCCGAGGACGATCCGAACTCAAGCATCGCTGGAATGCCTGTTTTGAAGGTTTGGAACGCCAAGCAGGTGATCATTATGAAACGCACGATGGGCGTCGGCTACGCTGCCGTGGACAACCCGGTCTTCTTCCACGAAAACACCCAGATGCTTCTTGGAGATGCGAAGAAGACTTGCGAGCAGATCCTCCAGGGCGTCAAGACCGAGAGCAACCCTAAGTAATACTCTCAAGACCTCTTAAGTTATGTAATTAGTATGGGTATGTGGATGTGCTATAAAAGGGTGTCATATCAATTGTAACTTTTTTGTAATAAAGTGGTAATTTCCAATGTGTCAAGCGATGTCAGCCTGTAAGGCCCTGAAAGTGGTCAAGAACACCTACAAGGAAAAAAATGTTAATGAGAAAGAAACGTTAAAGTTCGTGGTTGGTCCTTACAACACAACCATTTGCTTGGAACAGAGAAAAAAGCGCTTGTATCATCCGTTTATAGTGCAACTTCTTGTCATAAATACAAAATACTCATTTTGGAAATACAACATGATCTCGATAAGAACTCAGGTCAGGGATTAAACGTTTGCCTGCGTGTTGACGTTTACGCCCGCACTGTAAGAAGTGCTAACTAGAATAAGATCGTGAAAGGTTTCACTTGTTTTTGGACGTTGTTTTTCCTAATTCTAAGTTCACGTTTCAGATTTACGTAGTGCTTCAGCATTTTTAAAGAAGGACTGGATTAAAATGTATGTGATCTTTGTGGTAATTCCTGGGCTGATCTCTTTTATGCAGGGTGAAAATAGTTCTCATTGAATGGTATATTTCGTGGAAACTTATAACCAAACTATGTAATAAGCTAAACTAAGTCATTCGTCCTATATAAGCGTTTATATTTACGTCTATCACAAACACATAAGCGAGAAACATGCTTGAAGATTTAAGTAGTCTTTGGTTTTTGCAGAGAATGTCGACCAACGTCTCCGAAGTCTCCCTGCCTACTTACTTGCTAATGAGCAAAATTCACTCCATTGCCTATCTCATTGTTGCGTTCGTAGGATGGATTGGAAATGGGCTCATGATTGCTGTCACAATAAGGTGAATCTAACTTGACATAATTTAGCCCGAACTGTTTTAGGAGCAAAAACCTCCGAGCACCTTCGAACATCCTAATCGCTATCCAGTCGGCCAGTGACATCATTTCCACATCTTATTTAGCCGTGTTTCCTTATTTTGTTTTCAGCGAACTGTTCATCTCTTCTAAGGTTTGCTTCTTTTTCACAATGGTACCCATATCCGCTGTTGAGTTTTCTAACTGGATTGTGCTTTTCATTGCTTTCGACCGTTTCATTTTAACGAAATTCCCACTATTCCACTTCAAGTTGGACAAGAAACAATATGTCATAGGCATTGTGTGGTTTTGTCTGACCTATACCGTAATTTTGAAAGTTCTGGCTTACGTATTTATGGAAGAGACAAGCACTACTTGCTTCGCGACAGGAGGTCTAACTGGTGTTATAAACTACGTCTGGTTCTCCTGCACTGGAATTGTTACCGTGGGAGTTGTGGTTCTATACAAAGCTATCTTGACGCATTCAAGTTGTAAGAATTGGACTATCCACTTTAAACTGATTCCTAAATTAAGCTTATTCCGAAGAATACAGGAAAATCAGCAGAGCCGTGAAAACAATCTTATTGTTCCATGTTTTTGGTTGGTGTTTCACAGTCATGAGCAGTGCTCTAGCAATTATTTTCGTTAGCAGGCAGGCTAACACATAAGGCAAATAAGGTGAATAAGCACAATTTAGTCCTCTCACGTTTTCACTCGTGGAACTTACCAGCGGACATTTTGCAAATCTCAACATGACAGCTACGTTTTTCATCTACTACAACCGGAGTTCAGTTTATAAGAAGGCGATAAATCATATGATGGGAAGAATTATGACTGCGCCTGTTTCATCAGTGTCTTGAACACTGCAATACAGTTCGTGACTCAATTTTATTCCATTAAACGACAAAACCACAGGAGTCCATCGCAGCTCCTGGTCATAAGCTGTCCCTTAAAAACCTAACACAATGAATCATTTTTATTCCTGCTTACTGATTTTAAAGACTAACCGCAAGGCACTGAGGGGGAGATTTCAGTCTGCACAAGGGAATGCAGCGAGCCTGCGTGACTCGCGTGAAAACACATTGTGCACCGGCTGATATACTCTCTGGCCCAGTTGTTGCCCGAACGCGGTCCCGAAAGCAGTTCAAGCCTGAAAGCGGTCCAAGTTGTTGTTACAGCTCGTACATAGAGGGTGCCTTATTGACGGGGTGTTGAAGGTAACTCGGCGGCATGGGAAGTATCGACAACTTTCCAGGCTGGTTTTCATCCATATAGGTGACGTGACGTTCTTCAAAGCGGGAACTGAAAACCGAAACATTTAGAAACCAACAACGCTTGCTCAAAAGGCTTACTTGAAAACAGCCGCTTAAGTTCGTTAAATTCTTCCATGTCTCCAATGAGTTCAGAGCGCATCTCGTTGCAGCTGATTAGGGCTTCGGTGAAGGTTAGGTTTTTGCTGACCACGTGGCAGCAGAGCTCTTTGTTCCAAACAAAATCCTTTAAACGGTGACAAGAATGCGAACATCTGCAATTTTTCAAAAACTGTTAATTGGTTTTGAGGCCGTAAGACTATTTTGTTAATTGTAGCTGCTCTTTAATTTTTAAATTGAAGTCTTCATTGGCCATTTGGCTATTTGAGCCAAGGACACTTGACAGAAAACGTCCAAAGGCTATTTCCAAGAAGGAATATCCATTCAATCAACGTCAAACGTCCAATAAAAACGATTTAAAGAAAGCAAGCGTTGCAATCTTGAATTTTGGAATTAGGCTGGTTTAGCGCCTAGCGCCAAAAATAGTTTTAAACATTCAGTTTTATTCTTGTCATACATCTCAAATGCGGTGTAGCTCCTATTTTAGCCTCATGGTTTTTTTTATCTCGGGCCATAAATAACATCTCCTTTTTCCCTTCCTGCACGTTCACATGTCGTTTTGCAGAGCACCTCTTTTGTTTCCGCTGCTTTAAGAATAATTTTATGACATTTGAAAATAGCGCTTGTTATCTGTTTTCTGCTTCTACGTGGCGTTTAAGATTCTTTGCCACGTTTTGTGTCCCATCAAACATAATTTTTCGGTTTAGCGATAATCAGTTCGGCTTGATCTCTTATTATCTCTCTATTTAGTCTGATCAAATGCCAGTGATATCAGTCTTCACTGTTACCATGTTTCACCTACTGCTCTGGATAGGGTCACTTCTCCAGGTCTCTTCGCTCCATATCATCCATGGGCCTAGTAACCTTGTAAGCCGAGAGTATTAGTACAGAATTCATTTATGTTTTAGGTCAAAAACGGTCAACCTGTCCCTGACATACGAAAATTTCCTTTCGTAGCTCATCTATCCATCGAGAGCGCCTTAGGGACCTCCGTCTGCACTGGGTCTCTCATCACTCCCAACCACGTCTTGACCTCTGCCCACTGCTTCAACCACTTTGACCCTAAAGCTCTCAGCACGGTTGAGGCTGGCTTCTTGGATCCTACCGGTCCTCTCCCTAAGGGAAGCCAGGTCAGGTTTATGAAAAAGGTGTGGGTTTATTCTGGTTGGACTCCTGAAGGACCTCATGATGACGTTTCTGTAGTAGAGGTGAGTCCCAATCCTGGAGTATTTCTAAATGATTTCAAATTTCAGGTCAACGCTTTTGACCTTACAGACTACGTGAATTTCATCAACATCAGCGCAGACGACAGCTTTGTGCAGCCTCAGAAGCCTGTTTCGATCTTAGGCTACGGATATACCTTTGACACTGACCAGCCTCAGAGTCTTCAAGTTGGTCATGCTAAGATTGTGGACAGGGATACCTGCAGGTGCGTTTCAAACCTCCCTATTAAGCTAAGAACAACTTTTTAGACAAGCCTGGGCCAAGGGTTGTTTGCCAGGCTCAAAATGCTCCTTGAACTGCAAAGGCGTCACTGGAATTCCTTGCAACTTCACAATCACTGACTCCGAATTTTGCACTCAGGGACCTTCTGGAGTCACCATGGTAGTCTTTTCCTAGAAAACAGATATGTAAAATGAGGTTTCAGGGCGACAGCGGAGGACCCTTGATTTTCAGCCATCAACAACGTGTACAAGTTGGAATAGCCAGTTATCGTGGATGGGAGTGGGGAATGCCAGTTATGTGGCATTTATTGGGTTAAATCGCTCATACGAAATGTTTAGATGTGTTTGTTCGAGCTTCAAAATACTGTGGATTTATCGAGAAGGTGACCAAGAATGTCTTCAAGTGCTATTAAAAAGTTTATAAAGCAGTTGAATAGAAATAATCGAAATAAACGCTTCCTTAATAGTTCCGCTTCCAATCCAAATAAACGCTTCCTTCCTTAATAGAACTTTCGGGTGTCAATGACCATTTAAATAAAGCGATAGTTACTTAGAATAGTCCTAAAAACGATGCTCCAATGGGGTTGCTCGCCAAACGTCGTATCCCAGATATGACGGCCACGCGGTATTGTATCCCCAAACGACGACACACAAAAAATGGGCGGTTTATTCGAGTTAATAAAGCAAAACGTCACACCGACGCGCACAACAACTCCAATTAATTCCAAATACCGGGCGACGATGCCCCGCTACAGTATCCCAAATCAGCGTGATCCTGACGCGACAGTCGCGTCGCCGCCTCGTTTGAATCAGCACCGTCGCCGCCCCGAACTGCGCGGTCGCTCGGAGTCCGACTCCGCCGAGGTTTCGTGTTCGCTTGAATCGGGCCCGGCCCGTTTGTCTCGCTGGGCGATAAGTCCAAACGTCAAAACAGAGATTAAAGACAAATTTCAACGTTGTAGCATTTCTGGCTACTTTGTTCTAGTCCTAATTGAACTAAATGTCACGCTTTTGTCATTCTAACTAACAAATTCCAGATTCCTAATTTTAGATGAAAGCAAAGAGGAACCAAAGTACCAAAACATATAATTGTTTTGGTACTGCTTTGTAATCATTTTGAGCGGACCATTGTCGCCGGAGGGTAATAAAACTCGTCGCTGTCGCCGTGTCGCCCAGCGACAGGCCGGCGACAACCTCGGCGCAGCGACACGAGTTTGAACGCAGTGTTAGACACCAATCACACGCATTTAACGTCTGTATCGATTGTTTCTGGATACACAAGGGTCATTTTGAACTGTTGCGGACAGCTGGCCGCTCGGTTTACTTGAATTCGGTCTAGACGAGCGCTTGAATGTGTCTGAACGGACCGTAATTTTAAGCAGGCCTGGACGGGTGACCGGTCGGTTTTCGGTCGGTTTTTTTAATGATCTTCACCAAAGCCAAAGGTCATTTTGAGCCGATAGACACCAACTAACCGGTCTGTTTTCCGGTCTTCCACACCTCACATTTGCGAAATGGACTGTCTTAAAATTCCGTTTCTCGAACGTTGCTCTTAAATAAGAATTTTGGCCGGAGCGATTTTCAACTGTAGCTGAAATTAGCTGAGGTCTAACCCTATCTTCTCACTCCATTTCCTACAAAATTTTTACAAGATTTTTTCCCGTTATTTCATGCCTCGCGCTTTGTTTGTTATCACTAACCTTGATGTGCAAAAATAGCCCTTTCCGCACGATGCGCTCTCTGCTTGCGTTACCCAAAATTGCTCAGCTTTGGGTTCGACTGCTAAGCATTGCTCGAGTCAGTTTCATATCAGGGTTAAAATCTGTGCTCTGAAGTTTAAAACCCACCTTCGTGAACCCGTCTCCGCGGCAGACAGGCACAAACGCATTCCTCTCAATTCAATTAGCGTCAAACGTCATAAATCGGTGACAGCAATTCTACGGTCTTTTCTTTTACAGACAATGACCTTTGAGAATTGTTTACAGCGTTGCCGAGACCCGTTTTTAGGATTGATTTTTTTAGGATTGATCTATTTATTAGAGACGCCTAACTAAAAAAAAATGGGCAAAGACATTGCATTTTACTCTGTTTACTGCAAAATTTAAAATATAAAGATTAACTGAAAATCAAAAATTAAAATTGAAAAAACAAGTTTAATGGTAAAATTCCACTAGCCGACTCAAGATTTGTCAACTCAAAGCCCAAAACCCACGTCTAAACTGAAAAGTCAGTTTGGCTCTTGTATTGAAAGCGTAATTAATAGTCAGATTGTGTAGAAACAAACAAAAATGTTACCATTCTTTCATTAAGCTACGAAAATTAGCAACAAGTGACAAATAAGTTCGCAAAGACAGGTAAAATAGATGTATTCAAAAACCACCACATGTCGTAAACTGCTTATAACTACCCCAAACCCCGATTTTGATCGAATACACAAATGACACACGAGCAGAGTTCTTTCCAACATAAGTTCTGATAATCGAGGAAATCTTCTTAATTTTCTCTTGGACTGAGAAGGAGCCGTTCATAATGACCGTGTTTTGGCACATGTTCAGGTAAGGACGCCAGTTTCTAGCCTGAATGCCTGGGTTGTTCTTTAGAAAGGTGTCTGAAGACTGATAGAAAGTAGTCATGTTTCCATTGCTGATAGTTAGAAGTGATCCAACGGTGGTGCAGTCTCCCTGCACAGGAGTAGTGGTCGGAGCTGGAGTTGTTAAAGGAGGGTTAGTTAGAGGGAAGCGTGAACCCTAAAGCGGCGTGAGAATACATCAAAGCTGGAAAAGGAGACTCACAAAGTCGGAGGCGTCAATAAGATCGCCAAAAGTTCCAAAATCAAAAGCGGCGCCAATAGAGAACTGTCTTAAGTTGTATTTCATGAAGCTGCTAATCTTCATTAGCTGTGAATACTGGTAAACGACAGCCTTGATCTTGACCGAGGTGGTCAATGACTCGTTTCTGGCGATTAGAACTTCAATGTTTCCAATTAAGTCGGTCAACATCGTCTTCTCGCTGCGGCTAAAATTGTACTTGGCGTTGTTCATTTCGGCGGTCATGTCAACCACGATTTGGGAATCAGTTTCTCCAGAAGCCACAATGAACAGTTGAGTAAAATGTTGGATTCGATAATACTGAAAAACCTGTTTTGAGCACCCAAACACTAGAATTTCTTACCTGCAAGGCAACGTCGTAAAGATCAGATCCAGTCCCAAAACCTGGAATTTCAATTCCAAGAATTCCTTCTTTCCAAGACGGATGTTCCTTGAATAATTTCAGCAAGATCACGATTGATTCTGCCATTCTCTCTTCGTAGGTGATGTTAAAGTTGTTAAAGTTGTCTTCGATTTCCTGGGACAACTCCAAAACGGCTTCTTTCTGGGTCTGATCAGCGATCGTGGCTGCATAGTTCTTCAATAAAGTCTCCTTAAACATTTGCCCGGGTTCTGGAGTAAAGAAGGCTTCGACAAAGTCAGCATGAATCCAAATGGCCAATTGGAACAGACCGTTGAAATCACCCCACTCTCCAATCGTAGAATACCGAAATTTCTTGTCAACGTCAGGGAATTTCTTGAAGAACAGCTTGATTTCCGCGGAAATCAGGACGATTACTTCGTCAGAGGTCAGCGAAGCGTTGTGGGACGTCGTGTTTGCGTCCTCTAGAATGGCGTGCCACTCGATGGCTTCTTCGCCGCTCAGTTGAAGAGAAATGTTGACCATTGTTGCTACAAGTAGGTTGTTGCCGTCTTTATCCACCTTGTCAGGCAGGTCCTTTGATTTGGACTTCCGGTCTCTGGCTTTGACGCTTTCGTCGCTGTCGCTTCCGGCGGTTACTGGATTTGAAAGAGCCACGAAAACCATAATTAGTACAAGCAAACTAAGGGGAGAAGCCGGAACAGAGACCATAGTCTTGACGAGAAGGGAAGAACTGAGGATTCTGTTGTTTCGCTCTCATTTTGTATTTGCTCTTGTGGAGGACAGGTTTGTTCGTAGCAGTAGAGAATAAATTATATATACTCTTTGCACACTTAAGCCGTCGATGTCCACAGCGACTTTCACGTAATAAGCTTAAACCGACTTAATCAAATGTATTTAAAATTTGAGAAAGCAGTTTTTCTCATTAGTTCTATTAGTTCTAAAGCTTTATTGAACTGGTTCATTTTCAGAGGAATTTTTGCAGGAGAGCGCTTTTCCTATGCGTGAATGTGCTTATTACAGATGCAAGGGTTGAAGGGTCGATGCAGGTTTTTTATGCTAATTAGGGGCTTTTTCTACAACCGGTTTTACGTGATCTGGCAAAAACTCTGCGATTGTTGATCCCACCCCGGATCTTCTCTCATAACGACCAAAAATCCATAAATTCATCTAATTCACCATATATCCTTACGAAACTCTCCTATTTCTTTGGTTGACAGCTCTAAAATACCTTACAATTTGAGAGATCTTTTGTTTGCGTTTCCGACTATTGTTAAAATTGAGCTTTTGGGTATCACTTTCGAATTAGCTGGTTTTAGAGTCTTCAAAATTCTTTAAAGCGTCTTAATTTTTTATTGTTACATTTGCAATACTCAAAAATTCAAGTAGACATACTTTGTTGCATTCTGTGTTGCCTTTTGCGTTAACCCAAAGTGAGAGGTTAGTGGATTATGCAGAAAACAAAATTTAAACTTTTGCACTATTATTTGTCTTTTTTTGTCAAGTTCAGTTTGCAGCTCTTCATATTCCAGCAAAGACTAAGATTCCTTTGTTGTCTATAACAGTATCATCTTCCCGAGAATTATTTGATCTCCCGAATTCGCATATGGGTCAGCAGACAGCGCCGCAAAATGCGCGCATGGCCGACTAGACAAAATGGTGCGATAAACTGTTGAGATTGGTGCAATTAGAGAGATCTTTTGTTTGCGTTTCCGACTCAGTTTATGCACTTGGCCATGGCGAGATTCTCCGGAATCTCTTACTTCGGGGTTTTACTGCTTCCGTTTGCAACTTTAATTTGTCTGTAGTTTGTAAGAGTAAATTGTTTATGGTCTTTAATCTGCGTTTAAAAAGCGAATAAGAGCGTATAGTACGTAGTTTAAACATTATATCAGTTAAGCGTACATTGCGCATTGTTCATAGTTTGGGCTCCCATATCAATTTTGAACTACCACATTCCATTGTCGTTACATCGAACCATCGCTCTTGTTTCAGTACTTACCGCGACTTCTCTAAACGATAGCTAAAAAATAAAGAATAAAACTGGGTTTTGCAGGCTTTTTTCTAACCCGAACCTTTCCGCTTCTCGGACGGTCCATCTCTTTTAACTCTTGGGTCCAGTTGATTGCATTCGCTTGCAAACTTGAAAAGCGAAAAATCAATCAAATCTTGTTCATCCATTTGCCTTCTCTGTCACAAGTCAGCTTGACTTCTTTTTGGTCTTTGCGTGGAATGATCACAGTACCCATTCTGTGAGCTAAATAAAATCTATAGCTTCAATTCACCTCAGAGTCATTTGTCCCTCCAGAACGTGCCAGCGTCTTTGTACAATTGTCTTCGTTTTGGGTCGCCTGCAAGCCGCTCTCTCCCTTGCCACGCGAGTCCATTTTTTGCACTTGTTCTCCTCCCTTTGCTTAGGAACACACTCGACTTTTTCGACGACTCGTTGCTTAGTGTTTATCCATTTATCGTCATTGTTGCATTCGAAGGTGACAGTATTGACAGTTTCTTCGGTGGCACCAGTAAAAGTGAGCTGGAAAATTACATTTAACTTGCATTCTAAGACTTGTGACACTTTTAAATGCTGTTTCACGGCACCATTCGGCTTGCAAGACAAGACAGTCAAACGACGATTCGTGGTAGGAACGGTGGTAAAAGTGTTTGTCTTATATAAAAGCTTAGCGAATGTCTTAAAAGAGTCATTTCAGACATTTAATAGATCGTTTAGAATGGTTAAAAGGTTACAGACTCTTATGATGTAGTTGATTGTTTTGAAATGACGAAAGTTTGTTATTTTTATCTGTAGTGAAGCCTGACAATTGACCAAAAAACTGAACGTTAGGGTACGAATATTTTATGGGTCAGCACGAGGTCCATATTCGTAATCGCCATCGCCGCATAAAGCTTCGCCAACCCGTTCTTTCCTTCCGTTGTTTAGACTGACTTCCCACATTCCTTCACTAGAGCACGCCAACCTCGCTGTCTGTAGGTTTTCCTGCAAACCAGCAATCTTGTTGCCGCCGTTATCCAAAAGCTAAAAATAAGTAATTTTAACATTTCCAACGTGCAAGCAACTAACCATTAAATCTTGACCTGGGCAGCTGACATCCATCATGTGGCACTGTCCCTCCGTATTGACCGTTTTAGTGACTTTACCTTCTAATTCAAGGTCGTCTTCTATACAGGATTTGCAATTCTTCTGAGCTTTTGGTTCACCAAAACACACAGTACTTTGGACCACACGCTCCGTATCAGTATGATCCTTGTAGACCCACATGTTCTGATCGATGCAGTGAAGGTTAATTTCGGTTTGAGTGTCTGATTTAATCCCCTCGTCAATTTCACCGTCTTGAAATGTTAACTAAACTTTTTGTTAAATTCGTTTATTTCATTTGTAAATCACCTGAATTCTGGATGTCTGGTCCTCACTAACTCTGCAAAGCAATGGGTGAATCCTGCAGCCTTCTTCTTCTTTGTCTTCTGTATGCACGAAACTAGGATGCTCATCATAGGCATCGCAGGATTGACAAGGCTTTTTGATGGTACAAACAGCTTCAGAAACTACCTCTGTTCCCATATTATCGGCAAATGACCATTCCCCGCTCATGTTGCACTTGACAGTCTCTTCGACTTTTCCCTTCTTTGAGATCTCTTTTTTGTTTCCAGCGGTCGACAGCTGAAAAAAGATTTGTCAAATTGAAAAGGCACCCACTCACAAACCGTTATGGTGACGTCGTCTTCGTCTTTTCCATGGCAAACCAGTTTTTTGATATTGCAATTATCGTTATCTTTTCCATCCATGGGAACAAGGTTTCCCGTTTTGAACGGGCCACAGCTGTTACAAGGTTGTTCTACAGTACATTTGGCTCCTTGGACCACAAAAGTCATTCCGTCCTCCGTGTAGATCCATGCTTGCTTGTTGCACTTCAATTTCGCTTTGGATTGCCCGTTCCTTGAGATCTCTTTTGTACCTGAAGCTGTTGTCAACTAAAAATAAGAAAATCAGTGGTTTGATGTAAAATTGAGCAAACCGTGATCATGGCGTTGGCGTTATCTTGTCCATCGCAGACCAGTTCTTTGACTAAGCACTCATTTTCTTTTTTGTCCGTAACTACAAGGTTCGTAAAGGTCGGGGGTTCCTTGCCACACTCGCAAGGTTCCGCTTTCTGGGCTTCAACACACTTGGCAGCAGTGACTTCGATTTTATCGTCTCCCTTCTTGTAGATCCATTTTCCGTCTATGTCACAAGTTATCTTGACTTCATTGTGATCCTTTCGTAGAATGGTCATCATACCCGTCTTGATCGTAAGCTAAACAAAAAATCCAGCTTTATATTTTAGGTTAGTTTACCTCAAAGTCATTCGTCTCTCCAGCACAAGCCAGCGTCTTTGTGCACTTGTCCTCGCCTTCAGTCGCCTGCAAGCCGTCAACTCCCTCGCCATTCAACGGTCCACATTTTTCGCACTTGTTCTCCTCCGATCTCTCAGGAACACACTCGACTTTTTCGACTACTTGTCTATCGGCCTTAATCCATTTCCCGTCATTGTTGCATTTCAATGTGACGGTATTAACAGTTTCTTCTGGGGCACCAGTAACAGTGAGCTGAAAAACACATTTAACATTGATTTCAAATTTCTCAAAACCTTCAAAAGCTGCTCAGCGGCACCATTAGGTTTGCAGGACAAGACAGTAAAACGGCATTTGGTGTTAGGATCGGTGTTGAAAGTTTTGTCCAGGTTTGCAACATTTTCGTGATTTGGACACTTGCTGCACTTGGAATGCTTGACTGGTTCTTTTACTTCCGGTTCACCTTCGAAAGTTTTTCCTTGCTGTGGATCTAAATTAAAATATTGTCATAGCATCAAAATCTTAAAAACGTTTTTTCATCAAGTCACATCATGTAAGAACATTTCATTAGCTTTTATTGAAGCTTCTAAACGTAAAGATGTCTTAAAAAGCATTTTAACACAAGACTTTTAGACTTAAACTTAGACTTTAGACTTAGACCTAGACCTAAGTTTTTAGAAAGTCTCAAAAACATACCAAATTTAACTTCCTTCAGTGACACTTTGATCTTGCCTCCTTCGTCATCATTGGTCGGCATACAGCATTGCGAAATGGCCGAAAATATGGCAAGAAGACAAAAACTTAGAAGGCGCATTGTTCCCACTTTGTTCTGCGTCACTCACTATGATTATATAGTCACTGAATACCGTCAAAGGTCAGCGCGTTGACAAACGCCGGGACCGCCTTTCTTTTGTCAGTAGAATGAGGGGCGTTGAACGTCTTTCCATTTTAGCACAAAAGGTGAGTAAAAGATTATAAGTCGAAGTGAACAAAAAAATTAGTGAGAATTAACTTTAGAACACACGTAATTTTGAGCTTGTTAGGATTTACAAAAAGACTTTAGATATATTCTAGAAACCGTAAATTGCATTGTTTAAATTGTTTTTGCTTTACAAGCCGCCCAAAACAGAAAAAAATTCTAGCTTAGGTAGAAGCAGTTCCAAGTTGTGATCCTTAATGCTCAACTCCTAAATTTTAGTTCACAAAACTAACAAGGGAACCTTCCAAAGTGGTCCTTGCAGATTTCGATGCAAATTGGCGCACCTCACCGTCTACTTTTGCAAAAGTAATTTTAAAAGAACACTTGTGATATGATACACTTCGACGAAATGCTGTGTTAGTTATGCTTTGGTGGAACAGTGCCAGTGCTCCGTGCTGACCCTTCTTGGTTCGATCCTCCTCGGAGCCAATTTTTTTGGATGTTAGGAACGAAATGTTACGTTTTTACAAACCAAAAATCAAAATTTAAGAATTTTTAAGAAAAAAAAACCTCGATGAAAGGAAAATTTCGGCCAACCCTGAATCATCCGGTCGATCTTGCGGTAGTTGTGACATGCCACGTTTTCTTCTTTTCCTCTCTTCGGCCATGTTGGATCTTTTTGCGTTTCAATTCGCAGCTTTTCGCTACCGGAACAGAATCAAAATGGCCTGGTTCGAAGCTGGCTACACTGAAGAACGCCCTGGACCGTACGAAACACCGGAAAGGTATTGTTTCGTTTTTTCTTCTGTCAATGCAGTCTGCTTTTGTTTGGAGCCAGCCAATTTCCATTGTTCCCACTGTGAGCAATACTTTTGCATCGACCACACAATTATTTTCCTGTTCAGTTGTTACATAAATTCACGAATTTGATTTTGGTTTGCAAAAACGCAACATTTCGTTCTTTACGGCGAAAAAAATTGGCTTCGATGGGAAACGAACCAAGCGGGGTAAGCGCCGCTGTCGGAAGGACTGACACTGCTCCACCAACGCATGTCTAGCATTACTTTTCGGAGAAGATATGTATACGACATGGCGATCATTTAATTATGCGTGAATAACTCTGCGCACCAGACAAAGATTTCTCTAATTTACCAAGAGACGCCGTTGTCTGAGCGTCGTCTCGCAACTCGCTTCGCACTTGACGGCACCGTCTGGTGACCTTAATGCAAGTCAAAAGAACCATTTTCTTTGGTTGCTTATCCAACAAAACCTTTAGTTTTTAAATAAAAGTTGAAACTTTGCCAAACAGAGTTTTTTATGATGCGCGGCGAGTGTTAAAAGAAAGGGCTGACCGAATATTCCCAAAAGACTAATTCCATCCAGCTAAGAACCACTCATTCAAGCTCAAAAACGTGGAATTTTGTCAAGCACTTGTGTGACATGTTGGCTTCTCATTTTCTCTTACTCGATTTTCAACTTGCTGCTAGTAAGACAAGGCAGCTGATTTTGCCAAGTTGATGTCTAACGAGCATGTGAATGTTCAAATGACGATGTCAAAACGCTTTCTAAGATTAATCCAGTTCAGTAGATTTATTACACGAAGGGATTACATCATATCAAAAACGCAGCAGAAAGGCATTAGATGAAGCGGGAAGCACACTCAGCACCATCGATGATCGTTTCTCGATAGTCGCCACCAAAGTTGACGAGGTGGACCCAGACCTTATCCTTGTTGCACTTCACCGTCTTCGAGATTTCCTGGAGGCTGGATTGCAAAGCGTCGATACGCTCGATGACCTCGTCACCTCGGTAAAACTGAATGACTCTTTTAGCATGTCTTATCACAAATGAAACTTACGCTAAGGACCTGTTGTTCGTAGTCGAAATCACTTTTGCACTTGACCACTGCCGAGCGGCAGCCATCCGAACCAACTTCGTACTTCACGTCGAGGCGGACGTCATTGCGATGGTTTAGGTTTTTGATTTCAGGACACTTGTTGCACGGTAGTCGCTGAGTTTCCGAGAGAGCAAAGGCAAGGAAGAGACCGAAAAAGAGCAGAAGCTTTGTCATGCTGGTCTTGCAGTTTTGAATTGGTTTCTGCCACGGAGGGTTATATAAACAGGTAGTATTGCCACGTTGATTTGTAACAAGCGCAATCTATCAATCAAACACGTGATCAAACACGCAATGCCACCTGTTTATATAACCTCCCTTGGCAGAGAAAATTTAAGCCTAAAACCTAGTCAAAGGAGCGATAGCATCAAATCAGCAGTAATCTTTTGAACTTTGCGTTTTTTGACTTCGACACTTTGACTTACAGATTTCAAATTCTAAGGTGGCAAAATTAAAATTGTGCTGAATATGCAATCAAAGAATGTTGCACTCAGTAGTTCTCTTAATTTGCATTAAGGTCACCAGACGGTGCCGTCAAGTGCGTTATTAGACGAGACGAGTTGCGAGGCTGCACTCAGACAAAGGCGTTTCTTCGTATAAGAGAAATGGTGCGCGGAGTTATTCAGGCAACATTAAGTCATCGCCTTGTTGTGGGTTACTCCGCGCATCATTGCAACAAGAAAAGACTGCTAAAAGGTGACGTAAAAACATAATATTGGTTCAAAACAAGCTTGGTCTCATAGGCTCATATGGGACAACTCATCAGTTGAATTAAGTGTGAAGTAAACAGCGACTATCGGACTTCTTGAGCAAAAACGCTAAATAAGCATTTTGTAATTTTGAGTATAAGCCTTTGTCTTTTTTATGAGATTGCTCTTGACACCTTGAAAAATGCAAAACCCACGAACTTTGAATTATTGTTAAAAAGCAAAGTTTTCCGGTTTTTTATGAATTTAAATACCAAAATTTGTCAATTTGAAGATCTTTTACAGTAAGGTAAAGAGGCGGCGATTACTTGAGCAGCGGTAGAGTGACCTTAATTTGAGTCTACGCAGACACTTATAAAATTTGCATATTCACTGTCAGCACAGAACGCTATGTATTGGCTCAAATTGTGTCTAATTGCTGTCTCAATCTGCTCAGTTCTGAGTTGTTTGCCTACTGACGATGACATCGGTCCTGTGTTGCCTCTGGAGCAAGCGCTTCAAATGGATGAAATAAAGCAGGGTCTGCTAGCTAAACATTTTTGGTAGTTTATGAAGTTCATTTTTCAGATTGCAGTGTCTGTCCTCCCTTTTCAGTTATATCCGAAGGAACTGATGTCCAACCTATCAAACAAGTCAACGGATTTGATCCAGCTGATGGATGCGCTATAACAACAATGGAATGCACAGGAACTAACGACGCCAAAGAGACCTATTTCTCCGTAAGTTTCAAGACTTACAGCAGTTTAGAATTAAGCTTTCAGTGGGATAAGGACTTCTTTAAGTCCAACGACGAGACTCCCGTCATTGTTAAGAGAACTGCCAAATGTGACGGACTCGGAAACTGGATTGTGCAGGATAAGACACGAACGTTTGGTGCCAAAGATGTGGCTTGTATTTCGTCCTCTAAATCAACGCCCAAGTGCGCCAAATGTAAAATCTGGGAAGAGAAGAAAACAGTATTCGACGATTTCCAGCCTATAGGAATTACAAAGGCAGATAAAACCAAAGACGGATGTATTCAGCAGAGAATCTCTTGCAAGCCTAAATCACACAAAGAATTCGGAATTTTTCAGGTCAGTTTCCTTTTTCATTACCTAAGGCAACATAATACTTTAGTGGGAATTCGCTAAAATAAGCAAAGGCGATAACGCAGGAGAGGAACTGTCGACAATTCTGACATGCGATGAGAATGAAAAATGGACTCTTCCTCTGGGTTTAAAGAACCAGAATGACCCAGAAGTGAATGAAGCTCAGTGTACCTCAAAACTGGCCAAACACATTGAAAAAGAACAGATTCTGAGGCTCCCAGGAGCCGCTAAGGAAGAAATAGTGTGTAAAAGGGATTGCGGAACTATTGGTAAGATAGGAGAGAAAAATGTTGTGGAGAACTGGGGTGATCCCACTTGTTTGACTGCTGAGATCACATGCAACGTTGGAGACAGCAAACCAGTAACTCTACAGGTGAACGCACACTTATATTTCAAACATTAAGTGTCTTTTTCAGTTCGAAGAACGGGATATTGTTTTGGCGACCTTACAAGGGAATGGTGAAACGAAAGTAATGGTCAAATGTGGCGAGAATAACGGAAAATGGGTTTACACTGATCCGGACAACAACGATTTTGAATTTAACGATGTTACCTGCAGTGAAACTGTGAACTAGTTTGAAATCTTACTCATGGGGTTTTGATTAAAACAAGTATCATTGTCGTTCTTCAAGTGCTCAACCAATAACAGAGTTCAGAGAAATGATAAGGGACAATTATGTAAACATGCTAATTATTTTATAGGACACACTTTTATCAGCTCAAAATCTATTTTCGCGTCAATTTTAACTCTGAGAAGTAGTCAGAATCATCTAATATTGAAGAACACACGGAGAAGGAATTTGTTAAACATCAATTTTTAAGGTAATCAGCTCGGTCAGCATTCCAGTGAATGCCAATATGACACAATTCATTGTCTTCAGAGTCATTGCAGTAGGGTGTCTGGAGCACTTGTGATCAGTACGATAGAGCTTTCCAAATATACCAAAGCATCGTTCGGTGCAGGCCTTCCGCAGCCAGCTGATACGACCACTTCTGCCTTTGCACTCATCGACGGAGCTTACGCGGTACCGGATATTAAAATGCTGGGCCCATAAGACGTGGAGACTGATTATCGCTAGGTGAGTCTCACTAATAAGGTTTTTTCCGTGTAGCTGTTGGTCGCAGTAGACCCTAAATCTCTCAAATACAACAAAACTGAGAGGTTTAGTTTGTCTACCTGTATCCGGTGTAACGAAAATCGGAACCCACTTTGAAGTCGACGTCATGCCAATAACATCCTGTGTTGCATGAAGAACCTACTGTGATGATTTCGATTTCAACTTCGGTGGGTACGTGAATTTTCGGCTGTTGAAAGTTGAATCAGGAACAGTAAGAAACATAGAATTGTTCATCGAAGTCGAGGCCGCATCACAGAGCACTCAGACAGCCAGCGCAGCCGACGCCTGCTGGCTCTGGTTAGGCACTGATGTGATTTCGATGCAGCGTTGCAACATTTGCTTGAGACTGGTGCTGAACGGACACTCATGCGCGCAGAAAAATGGTGTTGCTGTGATAAATGTAGCAGTCATAAGGCACAGCTTTTCAACATTGAAAGAAGGGGGTAAAAAATGCAGCAAACCAAGACATTCCGAAGGCACTGAGGGAACAATCCGATCAAGGTTCAAATTTCGATGTTTACATTGTGGAAAAACGGTTTAATTCAAATATTTTCAAAAACTTTCGATTTGAAGCTTTCACAATAAATTGCGCGCGACCAGAGGACGCGCGGATTTGAGTTTCAATTCCGGGGTCGCTCATACATTTATTTTTGGTCGCATATATTCTCGTGATCTATGATAGCTACGGAGCTGCGGTTCAGTGCATCGTGACTGTTACGCCAAGAGCTTTCAAACAAGCATACGTTTGCTACCAGGCATGCCCACAAATGTGGATTTCCAGAAGCCGATTTTGTCGCGTTGTATTTCTGACAAAAATTAGCCACATTTCGGACAATTTGGACATTCTGCCTTTTATTTTTTATACAAGCCTTAGCTGAAAAAAGTGAATTCGTTACTTTGTGCAGAATGATCTGGAGATGCAGAATGTACTATTGGAATATCTCCCAATGCCATGTGAAAAAGTGAATTTTAGACGAAAATTAAGAATCCGAGGGTCACGGGTTCGAACCCCGCTTCAGCCAAACTCTTTTGTGTGCAGCTTTGTGGCTTTCTAAGTCTTTGTCTTAGGGTTTTACATTGTTCAAGAGTGAAAACTAGAATTGCGAGTCACTGCGCCAGAGCGAGGCGGCGAAGCCGACGACGACCACTACACAATCATCGCGAAGTGTGGGCGGCGCCTTCAGCAAATTCGGGCGGCCTCATCGCTTGCTTGCGCTTGTTTTTCTTAATAGACGTTTTGTGTAAAAATCAAACCAAACTTCAATTTCTAAAATGTTTTTGAATCGATGTCAATATTAAATATGATGCTTAAATTTCAAATTGGCATGCTCTATTTACATCTTTTAAACGCAGCACAGGGATTATTACTCGTAACTTACAAAGGCACTTGATTCTGTTAAAATTTCATGAACTCTAATTCCTACAAATGCATCCTGGCGTGGTCGATGCGATAGAACTGGGAATACAGTAATCCAGTTGTGGAAATGGTCTCATCGAGACCGACAGTTTTGGTCGGGAATTTGCAGACCAGAACTGGAGTGTAAATAAAGACGGTCTCGTTACGCATCCAGGACGCTACGGGTCTAAAGCGTCAGTTCTAGTTGAAAATAGAATTGTTAAATGTTACCTGTGAGGGTCGAATGTATAAGTCTTTTTAGCAGTCTTGTCCAAGAGATACGAAGAGCCACTTCTGACTTCAAGAAGCCCAGAATCCAGATTTTCGTTTTGAGGAATATTACAGGAATGACGTCCAGCCACTCTGGCTCCAGCTGCCAGACCTGCAGCCAGGTTTGACCAGTCCGTGCCTCTGCTGACAATAAGATGATAAGTGAGGCAATGGAAGTGGATTCTCTGCAGTCGGAAGTTGTAGTTCTTAGATTCCACGTTGGTCTTGTCTTGACCATATTTAGTGATGAGCCAGTAAAGCATTTCCACGACTTTGTAGACGTGAACTGTGCCACCTGAGACTGGGTATTCCTCGGCATAGGGGCCTCCTCCGACCTTGGACAGGAATGTCAGTTCTTGCTCGTTGATTCCTATTGAGTCCACGTTGCCAACAATCTAAAGTCGGTCTTTAAGAATTGCATTGGGTAAGATAAGCTACCCTCTCGAGCAGAGACAAGGCAAAGCCAGAATCTCCCATGCTCCCCAACTGTAGGTGAATTGGAATCATAGCATTGATTTGAGATAAGCTTCGTTTGATAAGGCGGATCTTCTCTAAACACATTTCAGGGTTCTAAATTAGAATTTGAGGCAGTGACGTAATTTAGGATTTACCTGGAACTCCAGCAAATGAATGCCACTGAGGATAACCAGGTCTGGTCTGTATTGGCTGATAGCTTTGAAGAACATTTCTATGACCACGGAACTGCCACTAAAAGCGAAATTTTAGAATTCATGATTAATTCTAGAAGCTTACCTGAACTTGTCATGAGAGAAGATAAATCTTGATGACGCTGGAGCCACATACTCACCAAGAATCTCTCCCTGCTTGTATTCCATAATCACGTGAAGTTCATCCTTTACGATCTTTGTAGAATTGTTTTGAACAATTCCGGGGTGCAGGAGAGCTTGGCTTCTGGGGCCAATGGGTCCGACTAAGAAAGCAGTGGTTCTCGGAAAGCTGTAGGCGATTCTTTGAGCCATTAAAGCGGCATTCCCTCCAATGTAGTACTGCTTGTGGTGAGGACTGTTTTCGATGGCTTTAATAATCGAAGCAAAGGTCTCCTCTTTATCCATGTGCCGCTCGGTTACAGTACCCCTGGAAAACCATTCCATGAAGGCCTCACGCATCTCTTCGGTGGATTTAAGGACTTCGTGGTCAATGCATTTGGACAGGGATGGGTTTATGTGGTTGTAGAGGCTGGTTCCTGAGACGATCACGTCCACGTTACAGTTTATCCTAAAATCACTTTTAGGACATAAATTTCTATTCATTTTGACGTTACCCCACGACGGCCTTTCTAAATACCATGGATGGAAGCGTAATCATCTTGTCCCAGGACTCCTGCATAGCCTGTTCCACGGTCATCGATGCCAGTCTGTTGTCTTCGTTGAAGACACTGTAAAGGTAAGGCACAGCAGCGAAGATTGCTGCCCATACTAAGAGTCTGTTCCTAGGATTCCCTGGAGAGATCATGGATCTGAAAAAACGCGTTTCCAGAAAAACACGATTTAAAACAAGGACCACTTAACTCAAGAGAGCTCTTTCAAAACAAGACGTGCTTATTAAGCAAAGAACAAAAAAAAGGTTTAGGCCCAAAACAAGCTTCAAAGGCCGTTAATCGCCAAAATCGAAAACAACCTATTTTAGTGTCGTGGTCAGTAGACTCAGCTCATAACAATTAAAAAGCCACTTATCCTTTGCACCTATGGCGGATAATCCCTCCGTTCCGTATATTGACATCCCACGTTTTCCGGATATCCCCTCTCGCCCCAGCAGTTATTATCTTTCGTTTATATCTGAATTCCCACAAATTGCTCCTCTCTCACTCTGTAAACAATTTATTGGCACATGTGGAGAAGGTCGACTTCTCGCAGCATCATGATCTATGGGTTTGCAGCTATGTTTAGCTCTGTGGCGTGAGATAGGTAGTCGTGGGGTGGATTGGGTGCTGCTAAGCGGCAGATGCGCAAATAGCCAGTGGGCGAAAAGTGTTTTGCGGATTCAGCATTTAGTGAAGAGCGCGTAAGCAAGGCGTGTGCGGTGTTTACACGTCAATTCGCGTCAGTTTTATTCGCTTTTAAATGCCGAATTCGCTTTTATAAATTTTGTTTCACAAATGCAACGCAACTTTCAGTATGAATGTTTGTATGAAGGCTATGGTCTCTTAATTGAAGTTTCAAGTTTTGTAGCCAGTTTTGTGTTTTAAATTGAAATATTTGTAGCCGTGAACTGATGTAGTCACTTCTCACAAACGTTTAGTTCCGCGAGCGCTCGTAAATCCCATTCGCCAGTTCCCAGCGCCATTTGAAACTGGAGACACGCCGAAATCAATCAATATCTGGCGAAAAGTGAAACCATTTGATCGGATCGCTTGGCTAGTGCAGTTCTAGTGCTCAGCACTCTATTGAAACGTTGCTGCAAGCTTTTCTATTCAAAAATAGTTTTCGAATTTTGTTATATTTAAAATTCAATATTCAGCCTTACTGTTAAGGTCCATCTCATTTTGACCTATGTCAACCTAGTGAAATTCTGATTCAAATTCTATTTTTGGCTCAAACGGCCTTGACCGGTTGAATCTATAATTCTTAACCGACGAATGATGGAAATTTCTGTACATTAAAACGCATTTTGACCGGTTAATGATTCGGAAAATCTTTGAAGACGCGATTTTGGCCTGCTTTTTAATCAAAACAATTACCGTTGTATTTTAAATTTCATGTTTTCAAGCTAAATTTGTTGATTCATCTTTTTAAAACCCTCTGTTCCTAAACCCTTGTCTATCTCCCACGCAACGGAACACGAACGGCTTCCTCCTCAGTTCTCAAACCCCCAAAAACAAACAAAATCAACGCAAATAACCGAAAAAACGACATTTCCAGGCAAGACGTCGTCGCCCTCTCTCGCCTGCACTACCCCACGCTGCTCTCTCTCTCCGTTTGTCGCTCCTTCCGTCCGTCCCTTCCGCAACCCGTACTCTGATCATTGCGCTCCATTCGCTCTCATCGCCGTCGTCTTTCTTCCACTGTCCGTGCATCCCTCGCTCGCCGCTCGTCTCCTCCTCGCCCAGAACCCTCGCCGAGAAGAAAACGAGAGTCAGTGGCCCCCTTTAGGGATGCTGCTGTAGTGCGTCCACTGAAAATGTTCCAACGGATAATTCGACACGTTCGTGAACGCGAAGTCTTTGTTCTGAGAAGAAGTTCTCTTGAGCGCGGAGGTGTTAAAGAAGAAAAACTCACACCACCGGCTATGTGATTTTGACCCTTAGATGCTGAATCGATGGTTTCGTTCGCGTAGTGTAGCGAAGAAAAAACGTGTAGTTGTGATAATATTTTTTTTCTGTGATTTCAGATTGGGTAAAGGGAACCTGGCGCAAGGATGATTACGCCGCATGTGGATGTCACGAATCCTGAAGGAGATCCGACTTCTCAGATTATCTCAAGGTTGGTCTTTAGACTTCAAAATGCATTGAGTCTGCAAGACTTTTGGCCAATTCGGTGCAATTTTATGACAGCTAATAACTAAAACGACCATGAGTTACAAGTTTACTGTGAGTTAAAAAACGTTATTGAATGGTTTTCAATGCGCGAACCTTCCATCTCTTCAAGTTGAAATTGGTTTTTAAAAGAGGCGTTGCAGTTCTAGCAAAAAAGTGGTCTTAAAGTTCGACTTTTTTGTCAAATGTGCTTAAAATCATATTAAAAACCTCTAATGTGTGTTCACATTGTCCCGACTCCTAGAAACGCAAACAGTTGACTCATCCTTCCCGCATCAGCGTATTTAATTCCCTGTGAATCACACCACGTATCCACAGACCCTCTTCCCTGTTCCCCAAATAGATTTTTCCACCATTTTAATCGCATGTCAATCGACCGGAACAAAGTCGACCTCTTATCATTGCTATACGCATAAATGAAGCCGAAGGATAACAGTACGTATAGTCAAGAACGTCGATGACGTGGTTCCGAAATGATCTAAAGAGACTCAAGCTGTCTTTTTCCCTCCTCCTTTAAACGATCGTTTTTCTTGGCATTAGTCATACGATTGGGGAAGGCTTTAAGACCCATAATTCCGAGAGAATTTACATTTCTCGCTTTTTCAGAAAAATGACGGTGACGAAGAACAGATCTCTGGACGACCCACTCGGCTCTTCGATGGACTTGAAGAAGATGATGGCCATGGTTGGGGCCTTCTACTGGCTTGTTATGACTGCGCTCGTTGTTCCGGTTGCGTGTGTGGCAACTTGCGTTCTTTGCATCACGCCACTTTTGCTCGTGAGGTAGGAAATTCGAGTCACCTTGAACTCAACTTTCCATTTCTTTTAGTCGCACTCTGTTCAATCGCTGGGAGCATCGATTGTGTCGAATGGTGAACGATCATTGGGTGTCAGCGGGACAGTACACCGGTGTCAAAGGTGAGCAAAAGGTCAAAATATTCAGAAAGTCACCCAAATCACCCAAATCCTTTTTACGGCAACATTTGCAAATATCTTAGTTTTATGGAAATCCAAAGCTCAAAAATTGATTGGTTGTCGTCAGTTGTCTCCCGTGTTTTTTGGCAATTCGTCAAACGGACGCTCTTTGAGTGTCTGCTCTTTGAGTTTTGAAATAGGACTCCTCGTTTCCTAACCCTGGGAAAATTTCTGTTTACGATAAACTTGGTAAATGAATATAAAGCTCTTTTCAGTCGTGGAATACGGAAATGACATTGCCAAGATCTCAGACAAACGATGCCTTTTCCTGTCCAATCACCTTGGCCTCGTGGACCATTTTATTCTTATGACTGCTATGCATAACAAGCATACCTTGACAGGACGGGTAAGACCTAACACTCCTTAAATTTTTGATTTAAAGACGTTAATTACAGTACCTCTGGGTCATCTACAACATTTGGAAATACACACCTCTTGGCCTCATGTGGACCGCCCATGGAAACTTCTTTATCAACGGCGGCGCCTCAAAACGAACCTCTGTTTTGAACACCTTCCGGAAGCACCTCAGAAAGTATTACTGGGAACAGGATTATGGGTTCGTGGTCATGTACCCAGAGGGATCTCGGTTCTTCCTTATCAAGGACTCAGGTGCTCGATTTGCTGAGAAGAACGGCCTGAAGCCTCTGAAGCACTGTGCTTATCCTAGAACCGGAGCTGCCCACACGGTTCTCTCAGAATGTGGACCCAAAGAAGACCGAGAAGACCCGATCGAATACATTGTGGACTGCACTCTAGGCTATCCTAAGGGAGAAGTTGTGGATCTGGGAAAAGCCATGACCGGAGAATGGCCCAGCGACAACACTACAGTAGCCATTCACTACCGTATCTACAGAACGGACGCTTCAATGGCTGACGAAAAGGTCCTTCAAAAGTGGCTCTATGAGAGATACGAAGAGAAGGATCAGCTCTTGGACGATTTCTACAAATCCGGCCAATTCGAGTCCATACCCAGACACGTCTACTTCCCCTTCAGCCGGGCTATCATGGTTCAATTCTTCTGGATGGCGCTGTTCTATGGCCACTACCTGCTATGGATGAAGCCTGTCACCGTGTTTGGCTACCGAGTTTTCATGAATTTGCTCTTCTGAGAACTTCCACTCGCGATCTCTATATCAATTTTTGCTAATTCATTCCCGTCCATTGCTCACAATTCTAATAAATGTGGAAAACAGATTTTACTCTCAACCAAATATATTGCATTTTACAACTTCTTGTACATGACCAGCTTTCAAGAGATGAACAACAACTTCTATTAATGAGTATCCCAAATGGACGTGTCAGCAGAAGAGACAAGATTCCCAGACCCCTTTATCTGACCTTCTTCTAAGGATTTCCGGTTTGGCGAATGACGTCTTTCCAGGTGGTCTCGCAGGAATTTCATGGAAATGAAGAGCTTGGCACAATGGTCACATTTGAAGAACTCTGGCGACATTTCTGGGGAGTTTTTGAGAATCTGCCTTAGCTGCTTGTTCTCTTGGGCTAAGAGAAGACCTTTTTCTTGCATGGATGCCAGACGTTTTGAAAGTTCTTCTTGAGATCTCTAAACGCAAAAAATAGAAACGATTTGAAAACAAATGGTCGTCTTAGTCATGAAACAACAAATAACTGTTCAATGCGCAAGTGGATAATTTACGTACATGTCAGGCTGCCAGGAATAGCGTAAATTGCGGTTAATAATTGAGTTTTTCAAAACCAATTTGGCTATTTTCAAAGGAGCGATAATGACTTTACAAGTCAGCAAAAACAAAAGACGTAAAACCCTAAAAATTTGAAATTTGGAGTACTTGCAAAGTAAACAGTTTACTTACAGGGTCCGGCGACATTTCTGTCATTTTACTTTATTTAAAAGCGCAGAAAATTCTCTACAAGAAACTTGCAAAACGAAGCAATTGCCAAAGTTTAACCAAGAAAGTTGTGGTCAACAAGAAGTTACAATTATTTTTTCGTGTGGCAGAACTTTTGCCGGACCCTGTAATTTACGGTGTTGTCAACCCAAGAAATATTAGAATGGTCTAAAATCATAGGGACTCATTGGTCTTTTCGGCCTTTCAACCAGAAGAAACACTCAAAAGATGTGCTTTACGAAACTTTAGAGATTTGAAATGTCATGTGCCAGACACCATTTTTTCAGTTTGGCTTCAACTTTGGCAATTCATTTGCTTTGCATGCGTGTTTGTAGAAAATTTTGTGCGCTTCTAAATAAACGTAAGATGTTTGCAATCAGTTTGTCCTACAAAAAGTTAGAACTATTTTTCGTGTGGCAGAACGTTTGCCGAACCCTGAAATTTACGGTTCTGTCAAAGCTCAAACAAAGTTAGAATTTTTAACGTCTTTGAGACTCACAGATCTTCTCTATCTTTCAACCAATTTTTTAACCCACCCAGGAACCAATTAATTAAAGATTCGTAAATTAAAAACAACTCCACTATAAAAAAACTGGTTTAGGTGCTTTGCCTTGCAAGAATACATAGTTACGTAGTTAGCTGGCGTTTCCTAACATGACCACAAAAATACATTTTCTATTCTCGAGAACGCGTGAATTACCCTTGTGAAACAAATGACTTTTAAACGTCAGAAAAGAAAACAAGCATTCTTAAGGTTGGATACAATGTACGGAGGCTTCCGTTCTAGGCAAACCCTTTTTGTAATCTTCGGAAAACAATCAAGACCGACCTATTTTTTAGCGTCATTTACCCTTCTCAAACCCTTCCCACAATCCTGTTTTCCATTCTCAGAATTTGCAGTTCCCTCCGTCAACAATGCGTGTTTTGGTCATCTGACTCCTTGATTACTGTTTTCAGGAATGACACCAATGGGAATTCTTTTGCAGCAATTAATTTCGAGCGCAAAAGTTCACCTGCGACTACATTCGACTCTCAACGACAATTTGACAATTTGACTCTCAACCAGGAAATGACTCTCAACGACTGTGACCTTAAATTACCTAATGAGAAGCACATTCCTGTAACGCGTTTAATGTTTTGGTTTTGTCCTTTAAGGAATCACGTAGGGAAAAGGATGTAACCACTCACCAGAACGTGTTCAATTTGAAGCTGCGCTATCCGGAACATTTTTAGGATTCTCTCGCCGGTCCATTCTTTCCTCTAAAAAATCCAAAAGACTAAAATTGGGACCATTAGGTTATAGCCCTTACCGTAGGATCAGCTTTTGAGAGGACGATCGAGGGAAGACAGCGTTGAAGCACGTCAAAGGACCCAACGCCATGTTCCAAAAGAGGGATGCTTACTTCATCTAAAAAAGACAAAATCCAGTTGGTTACGTCTGCAGACGACGCCACAAATACCAATTAGAGTCCAATCCGGGTCGTGCGGCAGCTGCCGTTCTTCGGCCATGATGCGGTCGCAATGCGCGGCCGGGTGGAAGACGACGCCTGGCGCGCGTGTTTCCATGTCAACGCGCGTCCAAGAGCGGAGGCCGCTGCGCGCGGACGACGACGGCACCTGTTTTTGGGTGAACGCGTTTGTTCTTCTGGGTGAATGGGAGGACAAACATGTTAGTGTGATGGTCATGTTGGCGATCGGGCTTAAAAGACCCATCTGTACAGGAGTGCTACAAAATATAGCTTAAATCGGGGTTATCATGTTTTGTTGGGCTTCCCGCTTCTTTCCTGTACATTGTTGGTAGTGTAGCTTTTGATCACACTTAAAATCTTCTGGAACACCAGTTTATGGAGCGGTTCTGAAAAGGTTTTAGAGTCTGGGCCCGAAAATTTCCGGTCAGGACAACTCTGAAGGATAAAACGCAGTACGCTTAAGTTTGTGACAACAAAAAGGAACCCGTACGTTTTCGATAAAATAAGCTTGCGAAGGCAAGCTTATTACCAGATTATGGCTCCTGGAGGTTGTCAGCTGTGTGAGCGGGCCTACAAACAACATAAGAAAGGTCGTGAAGATCTGCTCAACTGGTGGTTCAATGGAGACTGTCGAACACTGAAAAATGCCTATGTGGAGCACACTTGTCAGTGGAAATTTTTCTGGCCTAATCTATGTTTTTAAATTGAACGGAAAAGAGAAATTTAGGGTTAACTTGTTTAAGAAGAGTTCAACGAATTCCACGTAAAGAACACCTCTGAATGACCTCTTTGATCGTATCGTCATGTCATTGTTGCAAAAACGCAACGTGTCTAAGCGCGTCTAATCTAGGAGTGCGATCAAGTTAACCTAAAACAGAGTACACAGGGCATACGACGAGCTTCTTTCTAAGATTACGGAATGTCGAATTTATGTCGAGTGTTGTGTCTTGTTTTTGCTGGTGGCATAACGACCTTGTTTTACATATCCACTACTGAGAACGCTAGTCTGTCTACTTATTCTGTTCAGAAAAGTGAGCGTTTTTTGTCCTCTTTGTATTTAATCACCTTTGGGCTTTAGGAGAAGCAACTGACGCAGGCACTCCACACAACGACAACTCTATAATTTACACTTCTCACTGCGAGCTGCCCTCAAAAGACCCTTGGGACCCAAGCATCATTAAGTTTGTTAACTCCAGCTACAAAGAATTTTGTGAGCCCATCAAGAGAATTGTGTCATCGCTCAGCGATGGAAGGATTGTAATTAATGACTCATATACGACGTCGGATATGTGTCAAGCTAGGCGGGTCTCCAAACTGAAATTCTTAGTAAAATTCGAATTTAGGTGCGTTTGGCAAAAGACTGAATGGAGCGTCAAATTTGGAAGATGGCAGTCTTTGGACAAACCGATTAAGGAATGTGACATTGTTGGCGTCAGGTGCAATGCGTCATTTTTCCATAATCCGACCTATGAGATGCTCCACACTCACATCATTGAGAAGAAGTAAGATTTCCTTCTTAGCTGAGATTTCAGATCAATTTCAGGAACGAGCCTGACTACGGTACTCACAAGACTACTGACATCATTCCAGAAGCACCTTTAGAAGCCGACCAACCCAGCGTCTACATGATGGTCATCGATTCCACGTCTTCCAACCAGCTAAAACGAGAACTCGCCAAGACTCACAACTATCTTCTATCCACTTTTAAAGCGGTGGAATTCAACTATGTCAACAAAATCGCCTACAACAGTCGCTCTAACAGTTTTGGCTTACTCATGGGTCTTCAAGCAGCCGAAAACGGTCGGAGCATTTATGGACCAGGACGGAAACCTGATGACACCAGCTGCAAATCTAAGCTTGACGACAAGCCTTTTATTGGATTCGAGTTCCGCGATCTCGGTTATCACACGTTCCAGGGCGACGATTGGGGCAGCGGTGCCTTTCAGTACCCCAATTGTAGAGGATTTGACAAAAGCATGGCTAAGCACAATCTTAAGTGAGCTTTTCGCACACTTAGGCAAATGTGATGAATATGTTTAGCGCCTTTTTCCAATCATTTTCCGGCAACCAACAACGCACTTACCAGTTTTTCAAGGACACGTGCCATATGGTCAGAGACGACATGATTGAGTACTATGAGCAGTTCTTAAACGCCTACAAAAACGAGTCGCAATTTTCGATTGTGTGGGAGTCTGCGTTGGTTCATGGTGGGATCAACGGCTTATTTCAACTCGATGACAAGTATAAGCAGCTGTTTGAGAGGAACAAGGAACGAGTGAGTCCAATCCTAGTTGTCCTTAGATTTATTTAAGATTTTATAGTTCGACAACGCTTTCGTCGTTTTTCAAGGTGACCACGGAATGCGATTCGGCAATGTCCGAAACACGTCTGTTGGAGAAATTGAAGATTTCAATCCGTTTTTGGTCATTTCTGTGCCTAAAAAGTATAGAAATACGAAAGCTTACGAGCACCTTAAGAGCAACGCTGACAAGTTGGTCTCTCATTACGACGTCCATGCCACCTTGGTCCAGATTGCAAAGGTAGGCAAAACTTCAGCCAAAGTTTAAATTAAAATTTTGCGGTTTAGATGGCTAAACACTCCAATTACTCTCTCTTAAGCACGTCCGCTAATCAACCCTACAGAACCAGTCTAGGATCCAGCCTCTTGAGCCCTCTCCCTGAACCTCGTCACTGTGGATCTCTTGGCATCCCTTTTCAATTCTGCCTCTGTAAAAGAAACTTCGGTCCCCCCTTGGATCCTTCCCACGATCTGTTAGTTCAACTATCCCAACAAGCAGAAATTGACTTAAATTCAATTCTTGTCAACGCTGGTGTCAAGTCTTCATGTGCCTATCTCAAAGTAATTCCAAGCAAAACTGTCGTCCAGCAGCTGCACTTAGACGGCGTTGAGAGCTACAACGTCAAGGTAACAGTGGAACCCAGCGGAGGCATCTTTGAGGGTTACTACAGAGTGGATCAGAAAAACGGCCTTGCTGCGACACTTATGGGAAATGAGTTCTATCGAAAGAACGAATACGGTCAGCAGGCTTACTGCATCAAACATGAGAGTGTAAATCATTTGTGTTATTGTCATGGCTACGGCGGGTCTGTCTTCAAATTTTGGAGAAGATTGCTTGGGTGGAGTGGCTTTATGACGTTCTATTCGAGTGAATTGCTGTAAATAAAAGTTGTACTGAAACAATTTTTTGAGTTTTTCATTAATCCATTCAATCAAAGGAATCCTTGTCCAAAAATTGAAGTCAGACTCGTAGTCTTGACAATAACACAAATTATGCACCTGTTCACGCATAGTACATTAAGCCTGCTAACCATAACTGTTTTCCGGTAGAATTCGCTTGACATGAGAGTAGCATTTAGACAATTTTTGCACTGACTCTGTAGTGACCCCTCAAAAAAGCCTTCGCCGGGCTCTGCAGGTCTTAGTGCCGTCAAAGTAAAACTGTTTTACGACGGCTTCGTGTGGTATCACTTTAAGATAAGCGCATGATGACTTGAGACCAGCGTCTTTCAGGAGAGAGTTTAAGTCTTTTCTGTTTGCTGGGATATCTGAACAGAGAGCGCGTGTGTCGATTACATGGGAGGACCGAAAATCTTTTTACAGAGATTGTTATGGAATGGAATTCCAAGAAATCCACAGTGACTAGGTTCAGGAGGAAAGTCTAGGAGAACGGATCTAAGGATTGCTTTTTTGTTGTTTGAGCGGTATGCTTAGGAGAGAGTAATTGGAGTGTTTGACCATCTAAAATGACTGTATCTTTTTTAGAATAAGAGGTAAAAATTACGTCTGCACTGTGGAACAAAGTCGCATGAATGTCATATTGAGAGACCAACTTGCCAGCGTTGTTCCTAAGGTGCTAGCTTTCGTATTTCAATATTTTTTGAACACAGAAATGACCAAAAACAAGTTGAAGTCTTCGATGTCTTCCACAGTTCTATTCCGAATACCGACGAACCTCATTCCTTAGTCAGATTGGAACACGAAAAAAGCGTTGCAAACAGTAAAATCTCTTCTATTAAATGAAAACGATCCAGACGTGTTCGTGTGTGCGTCAGGAAATTTCCAGACGCAGTGTCTCGGACTGAGCAAGTGCGGGTTACGGTAGCGACAGCGCTTGCACGTTTTTCGCCGTCGTCTTGATTTTTCTGGTTTCACGCGCCGTGTCGAGCGGCGGAGGAAGAGCAACAGTAAAAATTTTGAGGCTTTAAGCGCGCTTTTGGTGAAATTTGAAGCGCCAAGGTCGCCTTTAGTCGAGAAATTGTTCAAACGAGTCGCGTAGCACCGAGGCTGTTGCAAAATATGAACCTTTAATGAGCGGAACAATGCTGATAATCTGTCATTATGGTCGGCAAAATAAAGACACGGAATCAACAAATGAAGACTGAAAACACCACAATATGTAGTCGTGTTTAAGACTTTCAATAAAGCAAAGTTACCGAGCTCTTGCATCTGCACTCCTTGCAACCCTAATCTCTAATCGGGAGATACCGACAAACAACGTCATCGTAGCTTTTGCAATTCTTCGCGTGGAGTAGTCGTCATACACAAAGATCTCGCGGGGTGATTTGTCATTTTCGGCTGCCCTTTTGCTACGAATGAAAAGGATAATAAGGCATAGAATTAAATTGATTATCCAGACGATAAAGGGTGATACGTTTGGAGTTAAACCTGAAACAGGTTTCAAATCCTCATTTCTCACAAATAGAGGTTAATTGGTTGGAAAGTGGTACAGTCGCTGCATTTTTTCTGTGGCCGACATTCAGACGGAAAAGAAAATTGGTGTGATTAATGATTAGCCACTATCAAAGGAGAGCGCTATTGAAGGAGAATCAATGACGCGACTTTTGGACACAAACAAAACACGCAAATCGGTAGAAAAGTGTGGAAATTAGGTGAAACAGATTTCGAGAAAATGTGGAAATGATGTTAACGGCAAAGGATGGACGTGCAAAAAGTCTCCGTGGGGACACTTAGACATTTATTGAGTACAGCTTTAAAATTGCTGCCACTCTTGCACCTAATCAAACTTCTACTGGAAAACGTTCGTTATTGGAGTAGGGGCAAGCAAAGAATGGACGTCTGGAGTTTTAACGTCATATACCGTTCTAAAGAGCACACCAAACAAAACGTTTTCTTGCAAAATCGAACTTTGAATTGGTCCCCTTTTGTGTGCTCTTTGTGCAAAGCTGTTCATTTTCGGTCTTTCGAACAAGGGGAAATGTTGCCTTTTTGTGCAAATCCTTTAAATCTGTAATAACCTGATAAACCGAAAGCGAAGACAGAGATATCTTTTCTTTCCGCTCGATTAAAGAGGTCAACTAGAGAAATCAACCCAACTAAAGGCTCGTCCACCGCGCTAGAATTATCACTTCGCGGTTTTCATTTCTGACTTTCGCTTTGCTGAGATGATTCGGACAGGGGTTTTGGTCCTTCTTGTTTGTGCGGCGCTGGGAAGTGCCGTCTTCTGTGGGCGGAAAAAGTTGGCTGTCAGCGTGGAGGTATTCGTTAATTTTTAAAATTTTATTAGGCTTAAATTTGTGATTTAGGTGCTCGAAAACGGCGAGATCAGCGTGAAATGCGGCAGTCCTTATTGCGCTGAACATCTGAGAAACCCTCGCTCGGCGTTGGGAAAACGTCTTCAAATTAAGAGAATCTCACACTCTGGAAGCAGCCTCAGAGAGCATGATGCTGTTGAAGCCTATTTCCCTGACCTCGCACCTTATGATGAAAACCGAGGAGAATTTTTCGTCAAATCTGGCGAGATTATCCGAGGTGGCGTTGACGGAAATGGCAACTTTGACTATCTGAAGGAGATTATCAGGATGGAGCACACTGACGAAGGGTACAGTTGCCCCTCAATTATCCTGGTTTTAAGAATGTCTGTTTAGAGCCGTTTACAAAGTCGTGGCTGGACGTGTTCCTTGCGCTGACGCTCTTCCTAAAGACGATCCTAAGCCAAAGGTCTACCAAGCTCCAATCGTTGAGCCTGAACAGACTATTGTGGCTCCTGACAATCTTGAGGTTTTTGAAGATACGAACCTTGATGAGCTCGTGACCCCAGAGCCGACTTCGACTACTACCAATGCTTCAATTTTTGGCTTTCACCAGCCTCCTCCTAACCAGGTCGTTCAGCCTCAGCCATTCCAGCCTCAGCCAGGTCAAGGCTTTCAGGGCCAGGGCTTCCAAGGCCAAGCTTTCCAAGTCCAACCGTTCCAAGGCCAAGTCTTCCAGCCGCAACCCCAGCCCCTCCCTGTTGAGCCTGTCCAGCCCATTCAATTTTACCAACCCGTGATCCCTACCATCTTCGGCGGAGGTGGATACGGTCTCTTCTGCTTCTCCGATGACACGATGGTCAAAACAGCCGACGGTCGCAAGATCCGCATGGACGAGATCACCATGAAAGACTGGCTCATGTCCTTCAACGGCAGCAAGCTGATCTACAGCAAAATGGAGACCTGGCTTCACCGTATGCCTAAACTCAAGAGCGAATTCTTTCGATTTAAACTGGAAAACGGAAAAATGCTGAAGTTGACTGCTAAGCACTACATTTACAAGAGTTCATGCTCGGGAGGAGATCTGCCTTTGAACTTAATCCCGAAGAAGGCATTCTTGGCTGAAGACGTCAACGTTGGAGACTGTCTTTTCACCGTTTCTGACAACTACGATGTTGAGATGTCTCCCGTCACTAAAATCGACATTGTCGAGCAGACAGGAATCTACGCGCCTATGACCACAAACGGCAACATTATTGTCAATGACGTCTTGGCTTCTTGCCACAGTGTTCTTCGCAACGAGTACCTTTACAAGACATTCCAAGAGATCACTGGAATGATGACTGGAGTTAAGAACTTCTTGCTTGGAAAGGACGCCTCGGCTCCTTCGTCGATCGTAAGTTATAGGATTTTAGAGAACATGGGATTAGGTGCTTAATTTCAGGTTGATCTGCCAGTCGGCACTGGATTTGTCATTGATCTTATGACTTCAGTTCTTCCTAGCATGAAGAGTTTTTAAATAGAAAACAACGATTGTAAAGTAATTTATTGAGCAGATAGAACAAATTCTTCCCTAAAGCTATAAATTGACCTTTAATCTTAAAAGAAATCTTAGTCTGTGATTCTTATCTCACTGGAACCGGCTGCTTATAAAAGCTTTTAAGCATAAAAACTCTACAAAAAATCAAACTTTTATTTCTAAGAATCAAGAAAAGACTTCCTTTGCGATGACCTAATTGCACAACTTCGCAGCGAAGTATTAGATTTAATCGTCAGTTTGGTTATGCAACGTTTATAGATCGATCTCTGAATTCTTTGACGGTTCTAGTCCTAAAAATGAAACGCTACGATCTGCAAGGTGTTCGAGGTCTGTCCATACTTCTAGTTCTACTGTTTCACCATTTCCCGGATGAGTTTTCTAATGGCTTCGTCGGAGTCGATATGTGAGAACTCTCAGCTCATTAATTCTTTCAAACGTATTTTAGCTTTTTTGTCATATCTGGCTACCTCATGGCCATGTTGTACGGGCAGAAAACCGGCACTCTCAAATCATTCCTCAATTTTTACCTTAAAAGAGCCATACGGTTGATGCCTGTGTATGCTTTGATTATTAGCTCAACGCTAGCAATTCGAAAATGGTATTTACCAATTGAAGATTACAGGTCTTCGAAGCCTCAAGCTTTCTATGCTCTAGTCATGGCTACAAATTTGAGGTCGCTGTTTGAGAAGAAGGGATATTGGGACAAGGTGATTCCATTTAACAATCTCATTTGACCTAAATTTTAGCTAGAAGACGTCTCCTACTTTCTTCATACGTGGTCTTTCGCTGTTGAGATACAGTACTACTTAATCGCTCCATTCTTGTTTTGGGTACAACTGAAATATTCCAAATTTGGCTTTGCTTTTGTCAACGTTCTAGCCGTCTTTTCCTACAGCTTTAATCTTTTTGGAGATTTTACATTGGCGTTCAATCTTATGGTTACACGGATTTGGCAATTTCAATTAGGAGCTTTGTCTTGGAGGTACATGAAAGGTCAGCCTGAGACTCAGGGTTACAAAAAAGTGAATCTTGCAAACGTTGATGATCCTTCCTGGATGAGTGACTTTTTGGGCTACGTGTACATGACCATTTTGCTCCTATTTTTTACTCCTCTGTTTACCCCTCTAGGAAAACTGAACGTTCGCTCCTTTGGCACCCTTACCTCAACTCTGCTTTTCACCCTTAATTTTCGAAGCGTTCTTGTCACAAACCGTGTGCTCTGTTACCTTGGTGACATCTCCTATGTCTTATATCTTGTCCACTGGCCTGTAATCGTCTTCTTAAGGGTGTCAGAAGACAGCCACATTCTTCCAATAGAGTTATCCTTAAAAGCAGCTTTATTTTCTACTTTTGTTTCTATCATCATCCACCACATCCTAGAAAAACCCTTGGGCCAAAATCTGCCTTTCTCTTGTGTCTTGATCGTTCTCTGCTATATCCTGAGCATGACACTTATCTTTGAAAAGAAAAAAATTCCACAATTTTATAATCCTGTAACCGGGCCCTATTTCTGGAGCAATGAGACATACGTTAACTCTAATTGGACCCAGGCAGAGTTGAGGAAAAACGCTAAGAGGGTGAATACCTATTGGTATCAAATCCATTATGGGATTATGGCAACGCCGCCAGGGTGCCAGAATCCTGATTTTCCTTTGAGATGTAGCCTTCAGGTAAAGAAACATCCTTGAATTCAAAACATTGATTTTTTTAGAACGCGAACGGTACTCACAAGATAGCGGTTCTGGGAAACAGCTTTGGCCAACGTCTCTTCCCAGCCATTTACGAGACTTTCAAAGACCGATACTCCGAGCTTCATTTGCTCACTAACTACACCTATGAACCTCTGGATTTAACCAGCTATAAATATGTGCAAAATGCAACTGAAGACATTGAAAAGGTTATAAACATGAAGGCTAATTACGTTTTTATTGTCAACAGGTAACGGGTCTTTCAGGCTTCAATTCAATTCTATCCATTTAGGTGGGCTTTTGCTTTCGCTCGTCCTATCTTAGGCAATGTCTCTGATGAGTCTGTAGTTCGTGAAGCTGTGAACATCCTTAAGAAAATATCCAACTCCACTCAACACATTGTCTTGAGTGGTGTTCTGCCTCGTCTCCCTGAGCAGATAATTCCAAAACTTCTGCGACGAATAACATACAACAAGCCTCTGGATGGGATCGGAGAATATCCCTATCAGGTAGGCTCTGACATTGGTGATTTTAACACAATTCTGGTCAGTTATACTTGGATCAACATTCAACCACGTTGAAGAGAATTGCCTATTTACTGAGCCAGTGCCCTAAATGCTCATATTTCAATTTGCAAGAGCATTTCTGCGACAAGGAGAAGAGGGCCTGCCGCATGTTTGACCCAGACAACTATTTCGCCTATTTTATGGATTTGATTCACTTGTCTACTTATGGAGCAGAACGGGTTCTGCCGGCTTTGAAGGAGTTCGTAAGGAATTTAGAGCGTTTGCAAAATAAATAATTTACTCTAAGAATCCAACATAAGTTAACGCTTCAGAACTTCATGGGCATGACGGAGTCCATCATGTTGATGAGAAGGCCTGTTCCGACTGGAAGGTCAACCTGAAAATAAAAGTTTAGAATCTAAAGAGGGATTTGGATTGGCTCACAATGGAGGAGGGGATAGATCCAGTAAGGAAAGACTTCATCTTGCCGAAAGCTCTAACGATCTTAGAGAAAGACTTTTGCATAATGTTGTTGTGAAGAACGCTGTGGCAAGAAGCCAAAACGTCGTTGACGACAATGTTGCCACTGGCGGTCATGGGCGCGTAGATTCCGGTCTGCTCGACGGTGTCGATCTTGATGACGCGGGCTTCATGGACCTTGTTTCCCTCAACTACGGTGAACAGACAGTCGCCCTCTTCGACCTGCTCGGCAAGGACGGCGTGCTTGGGAAGCTGGTCGACGGAAGTCTTCGACTGGGCGGAGCAGGAGGTCTTGTAGATGTAATGCTTCGCGGTCAGTTTTAGGGTCTTCCCATTATCAAGCTTTATTCTCAGGAACTCGGTCTTCAGTTTCGGCATGCGGTGAACCCACGATTCCATGGGGGTGTAGCTCATCTCAGATCGGTCGAAGGAGAGAAGCCAGTCTTTCAAGGTAATCTCGTCCATGCGGATCTTGCGTCCGTCGGCAGTCTTGACCATGGTGTCATCGGTGAAACAGAAGAGTCCGTAGCCGGGGGCGACTCCTTGGTAGTAGACGGGAGAAGCCGCTGGTTGAGCTTGGGCTTGGAAGGGCTGAGCCTGGAAGGGCTGGGCAGCCTGAGGCTGGAAGGCCTGGACTTCAGGAGCCTGGAAGCCGTTGCCGAAGGTGCCGTTAGAAGAGACAGTGGTTTCCTGTACGAACCCTTGGACTGGAATGAAGACTTGAGGAACAAGAACGGGAGCCTGGAAAGCCTTGGGACGCTGAATGTGGTGGCAAGGAATGCGGCGGGCGGAGACCTTGTATACGATTCTCAAAACTCGCCTTTTATTAAGACATATTAAAGCCTCACCTACCCTCCGTTGATGTCTCTCAGCTGGCTGATCTCCTCGATGTAGTCGAAGTGGTAAGCGCCATTCTCGAAGAATTCTCCGGTCTCAAATTTCTGGTTAGGGTAGACGTAGTAGGTTCCAAGATCATGAGCATGCTGGGCAAGGTGGGGGAAGTAGGATTCCAGCTGAAAATGACATCACATAGACCTTAAAACCCATATAACGCCTTACAGTGTTGTGCTTATTGAAACCACCGTTAGCGTTGTTGTAGGTAGCAGCAGAGCCCTTGTTCAGTTGGTAGTTGCTCCATTGGACTTGACGAGTAACACGTTGAGCGCGAGAGAGCTGCTCACAGATGGGTCTAGAGCAGCCCACCTGACGGGTGCCGTCAGCCAGGACCTAAAACTGCTTAATAGGACCTATAGCAATGATATGAGTAACCTCAAGACTAGTAGCCAGGCGATTCCTTCCACAGAAGACGGCTTGACTCCCAGGGACAAACAACAGAAGAAGAAGGCACGCGTAGTGACTCATTGTCTACGTGCAAATTCACAGAATGAATAGGTGGGAAACAAGTTGATCTTAAGTAGTCTGTCTAGAGGGAGGCGAGAATGGTGTGCGTTGACCTAGTCGCGCGTCTCGGGAAAGTTGCAAATCAGGAGCAGACGTCTGCGCAATAAGGGTAAACAAAGAAAGCGATTGAAAGATGCGTGAGAGCAACGGTTTATGTCTGGCGGGTAAACGGACAGTAGGGTTGGAATACAGTCAAATCCAGAATTTTGTAGAGCTAGTTTTAGAGAAAATGTGGAAATCCAACTATTTAACACTTCCAGCAAGAAAATGCTGTGCACTGTTTTGATCATTTTAGGGCTTCATCAAAACGCACATAATTATGAGCGAAATTAAGCATATACAAAATTGCGACATGCTACCTCAAGATCGCTGTCGGACAAAAGAGCCAAAAAAACAACCAAAATCAAAAGAGCCAAGGTCAAAAGAGCCAAAATACGAAAGAGCCAAAATCAAAACAGCCTACGACAAAACAGCCGAAAAAATAGCCAAAAAATCGCTAAAGTCAAAAGAGCCAAAATCAGAATATTTAAAACAGCCAAAGAGTTTAAAGTTGAGATATTCACTTGTCAACGACAAAACAGGCTTTTTTGGCTGTTTTGTCGTTGGTGCTTGTGCGGTTTCTTTTCAAACAGCGGGGATAGTAGGCTGGGGCTGGCCTCCTGAAACATCTTAGGCTTAGGCTTAGATATTTTTTAATATGGTTTTTGCGGCGAAGCCGCCTGGCACCGGGGATAGTAGGCTGTGGTCGACAGTTTCAAAGATAGCGGTGTGTGCAGGCTGGGGCATTTTTGGCTGTTTTGTCTTTGGCTATCTTCTGGCTGTTTTCATTTTGGCTCTTCTGTCCGGGAATCCCTCAAGATATGTTGTATTTGCTAATATTGTTTGTTTTGTTCAGATTTTTGAACAAAATTAATGTTTAAAAACAGCTGCCGTTTTTAAAGTTCCCTGACAGAAGAGCCAAAGTAAAAAGAGCCAAAAAAGCCGAAGACAAAACAGTCAAAAAAGCCCCAGCTTGGGTTCCCGGACAGAAGAGCCAAAATGAAAAGAGCCTTGCTTGCACATACCGCTATCTTTGAAACTGTCGGCCACAGCCTATTAACACTTCTAGGCGCGTTCGGCGCGGAAACCACATTGAAAAATGTTCAAGCCTAAGACGCTCCGGGAGGCCAGCTCCAGCCTACTATCCCACTGTTTGAAAGAAGCCGCCTCGAGCCTGCTATTCCCGTTGCCAGGCGGCTTCGCCGCAAAACCCCTATTGAAAAATGTCCAAGCCTAATCCTGTCTGAAATTGGCAGCCTAAAGTACTATTGTTGCTGTTTGAAAAGATGGCGCACAAACACCAAACCATTTGATTGGCTCTTTCGACTTTTGCGATTTTTCGGTCATTTTTTTGGCTGTTTTATTCGATGGCGCGTTTTTAAGAGGCCCAGAGTTAGTCCCAGCTTGGATTAAATTCTGTCGGTCGAGCGGCGGATTTAGTTCGGTGAAAGTCTTGCTTTCGCTAGTTCGGTGTGGACTAAATTGCGAATTCGGCGCGCTGAGAATTTATTTCTGGAGTTTGGAGAGGCCTTGGAGCGAGATTTAGTCCATACCATCAGACTTTTGAAACTATCGCTTTTGGAGATGACGCTCTCGGTTTCCGAATCGCTATTTTGCGTTTTGTAGACTTCAGGGTTGCTCCAAAAGCCGTAAACTCTGTGATAACAGAGACGCGATCCGAGAGATTAGTGATAACTTCGCTCAGAGGGATGCGTATGTTTGCAGGGATTTCAATCAGCTCTAGTCGAAATCAGCTCGGATTAGATGATTGGCCATAACAAGCGACTGCTGTAAGACTTCGTCACGTCTTGTGCGCCTTATCAGCAATGAAGACAAGAAGAATTCCCGTTACACTTGGCTAAACCTGTACGGAGATAGTTAAGCAGGGTCACTTTAAATACAAGAGGACATCTGACAGATGGATGAGTAGTCTAGAAATTCAGGCAGTGGCAGTTGCCTTAAAAATCAACATTTCTCTTCAGCGCACCAAATTCGCAATTTAATCTACACCGAACTAGCAAAATTTACGTATTAAAACACGACGTTTACTGGACGTTAAGTGGAAATTTAATCCTTTTGCAGCGATTTTCCTGGACTAAATTGGTTGGACTAGATCATACGACCAAAACGGACGCACCTGCTTGTCAATTTGATTCAAAGTAAGCGCTGTGAAAAATGAGCGCTGTACTATAAATCTGGTTTGGAGTCAACTGGTTGCTCTGAATGTGAAAATTCGTTCAAAATCTTCAGAAAGCTTGAATAACAGTAGCGTAGAAACTCTTAAAAAAGGTTAAGAGTTAATTTTAGTGCCGCGTACTTTTCTTGTTGTGAAGGTTTGAGTCAGCTTGATAAAAAACTGCGTGAAATAGAATGAACCTCTTCAAACGAATTCACATTGCCGTTTGATTTGCTTTCTTATGGTCTTTGGCAGTCCGTTCTCTAAAAAACTAACATCTGTTTCAGAGTTTACTTGTCAAGTTGACTTGTTTAACGTTGCACTGCAAATCTGGTCTTATTCCAAACCCGATTCCAATATTCCACGTTTGTCGCAGACAACAAAGAACCCATAAAGGTGCCTCTCGTCAGCGTCAAATTTCATATTCTCGGACTTGCGTTCAACGGGTTCAAATGTGTTGCGGAACATCTCTTACGGAACACTGTCTTATCAATTTTCGTCATCTCCGCCGTTCCACCTTGAAACAATAGAACGTGGAAAGGTCTATTATCTTTAATTTTGTATCTTACCACAGAGTTTAATGCTTCACTAGGTGAAACTAGCTATTTTAAATTGAAGTTTTCTTTACGGTTGGCTCTCAAATGACTTTGGCTGTAACACAATTTTGTGCACAGCGCTTTTCGCAACTATCAAAAACGTCATTTTTTAATTGCGGGATAAATTAAGTTCAGCAGTTAAGCGTCATTAGACCTATTTACAGACGATTTTCCGATAAATATGTTATTAATCTAACATCCTGGAAATTTCTGTTTTTAGTTTAAAGAGCAGGCATAACGGATGAGACCACGTCGAGAAGAAATCCAGTTCCTATAGGAAGCTCGATCTACAATTAAGCTCGTTAGCTTTATCATTACTGAGGAATGTTACCAGGTCGGACGTCTTGTGTTCCTTGCCCTGGACAAAACTCTTCAAACCGGTGTACATATCAACAAGGTACATGAAAGCCTTGTGGACATGATCGTTGTCCAGGACGCTGTGGCAAGAAGCCAAAACGTCGTTGACGACGATGTTGCCACTGGCGGTCATGGGTGCGTAGATTCCGGTCTGCTCGACGGTGTCGATCCTGACGACGCGGGATTCGTGGACCTTGTTTCCCTCGGCGACTGTGAACAAACAGTCACCCTCTTCGACCTGCTCGGCAAGGACGGCGTGCTTGGGAAGCTGGCTCACGGAGGTCTTCTGGGCGGTGCACGAGGTCTTGTAGATGTAATGCTTGCTGGTCAGCTTCAGGATCTTGCCGTCATCAAACTCCATTTTCAGGAACTCGGTTTTCAGCTTGGGTATGCGGTGAAGCCATGATTCCATTTTACTGTAGTAGACGTTCGAACCATTGAAGGAGAGGAGCCAGTCCTTTAAAGTGATCTCGTCCATGCGGATCTTGCGTCCGTCGGCGGTTTTAACCATTGTGTCTTCGGTAAAGCAGAACATTCCAGAAACGCCTGAGACTGGGTAGTAAGAGGCGGCGGGAGGACAGTAGACTTGGGCTTGGGATGTTTGAGTCTGGCCAGTGAACATGTTGGCCATGGAGGTTAAGACGTTGCCTTGGGGTTGGCAGGACTGGTAGCCGTAGTTCTGATGGGCGCTGAAGCTCTGCTGTGAGGCCTGCTGAGCAAACTGTTGCTGCTGAGGGGCGACAAAGTTCTGCTGAGAAGTATGCTGAGGAACCCAGTTCTCTTGCTGAAAGGCTGCGTTCTGTTGCTCTGGGACGGCGTTCTGCTGACTGAAGTCAGGTTCAGCGGCTGGATTCTGAGGAGAGTTTTGGCTCTCTTCGACAGGAATGTCATCTTTAGGCTCACGGAACGCTTGAGTGGTCAGTTCAACCTGGTTTTGAACCAGACGTCTGTCCAATATGTCAGGGAATTCAGAAGGAATATGCTTGGGTGCAGTAGCTTGAAGAATAGGAGTTTGGAAAGCTTGCGGTCTCTGGGACGGAGGTAGGTTCTTCTGGATTTTTCGGCAGTGGAGACGGCCAATGGTCACGTTGAACGCGGTCCTAAATTTTGATTTCACATTTTAAAAATTTAAAGATGAAGACTTACTGACCATCGTCGTCCACAAGCTTCTCAACGTCCTTCAGAAAGTCAAAGTAGTACTCTCCATCAAAGTAAACTTCTCTGCCCTGAATCTTCTCTCCTTGACCCACGATAAAACTTCCGCGTTCTGGGGCATCAGCCACTTGGTAGCGGTTGAAAGGGGCAAACTGAAAACGTCAAATTTATCGAAAAAGTATGTCCTCAAAGCAAAATACCGAAGGACTAGTCTCCTCTCCATAGAATCCATCTTGTTCTTTGGTGGATTTTTTGATGTTCGGAATTTTCTGCGTAACATCTCTATGCATACGACTCCTCCAGGAGCTCCCACAAACGGGTCTCATGCACCGGAAGGAGGGGGCTCCATTAGGTTTCACCTACAAATAGATTTAAGGTTTTTGAATGGGGTACATAAGAGTACCTCCAAACTGACAGCGAGCCTCGCCTTGCCACAGAAAAACGCGGCCGAGGTGGTCACAAGGACCCCGAGAATAACTAAAGTCGCCGAACGCATGACGATAATTAATTTGACCGCCGGAGAATCGTCGAAACACAACCGAACAACTGAAGCGCAATGACCTTTTGGCGTACTTAAACGTTCGAGCGTGAGCACGTCCGATTGTTTCCCTTTTGCAGACCGACCCGCCGCGCGAGAGAAGAAGAAAGTTGCAATAACCGGTTAACGCAGACTGGGATGCGCGCCGAGAGCAAAAGATAAAATCGGCGTTTTTAATAACATGTGTGGCGTTCGCGCGTCCAAATACAAAGGAACAATGGAGCGACGGAAATTGCACGGTTTGGGTTAATTTTGAGCAACTTTACGATTTGCACTTTGACAGCACAATTTGTCATGTTTGAGAAAAATTCATTGAGTGAACTTAACTAGGTTTATTAAATGTCATCTACAGAAATAAGACACAGTGGAAGTAGGCAAAAAAGATTACGCAAAAGTCCTTGGCTTCTTAAAGGGTACACTTTAATTCAGTTCGGAGTCATCAAGAAGGTGAAGTCGTAAGCTTTGTTCATTGATCATTAGCGGCACCTTGTTTTCAGAATAACCAATCAGAGAACCAAGAGGTTGACGTTTTCACTGTTACTCGCTGATATGCATCTAATTATGCTTTGCGTTTAAATGCAGATCTCTAGGCACTGAGGAGCGCGCTCAATGGGCGACCTAAATGTGATTTGGAATGAAATGCGTTTTGTCTGTCATTCTGGTAATGATCAGATTTAAACTTCAGATACGTGTGATAAAGAATAATGGTGTCCTGGAATCAAATACAGTAACTGTCATCGACGATAGATCGATGTTGGAATACCTCTTTCCCATCCCCTGTATATCTCAAACCGATTTCCAAACATAAAGTCAGTGTTCCCACAGTCGCGTCCGCAACAGTAACAAACAAGTTCAAAATTTGTTTTCATAGATTTGAACTCCATTTTTGGTTTTCTAATTTTAGCAAAATTTCATAAGTTAAACAAATCGGAAAAGTGCTAACGCTGCGATAAGATGTTTATGAGCCGTGAGTCACCTCATTCACCTTTTTCAATTATTGGTGCACTCAAACAATAGTCTAAAAATAAGAAAACTCGAGCTTTTCAAAAAGGTGAACTTTCTAGGAATAGAACGAGTCAATTTCTCGATTTAGCAATTGCATTGAGATCATGTGCAGGTCTGCAAGTTTTCAATTTTCAAGGGTCAATACACAAAAAAGTAAAAAAGCTGTTTGTTTCAATTGCTTCAAAAGCTAGATAGAGATTGGAAGATGCATTCAATCTATTCTCGATTGTTTAAGTACAATGCTTTCTTTGGCTGCAACTTGAAAGCCATGTATTTCAAGCAATCATGAGAACGACCCCAATATTACTTAGAAAACGTCACAAAGATATGCGTGGCAATGTTGATCTTGTCGCATGACCACACCTGAGTACGTAGTTTCCTAAAGTGCAGTGTTTTGATCGTCTAAAAATTCTTACACTTTGCGTACCTATTGAACACTAAGTAGACAATGGCTGGAAGATACATAAAATTTGTCATTTGAAAAAGCGCGTAGGCGTTCTTGGACCAGGGCGTTAGGATGAGAATTTTGTAGAAGTAATTGTAGACAATCACTGTTAGAAAATTGCACAAAAACGTCAACCCTGCTTGGATTAGAATGCTCCTTTCTGTCTTCGTTGTGGACGTAGTTTGCCACAAGAATTTTCTGTAGATCAGGTAAGCCGCGATAAGAACATAAACGATAAGAGCTGCACAGATCACTACTATGCAGTAGTAGAAGCGAAACATGCCGAAATTGGCCGAGAACCAAACTGTTTTGTCATAGGAAATTGAGTATTTGTCCCAGCCTAGGGTGATCTTTGCAAGAGGGCTGAACATGATGCCAATCACGACTATAAACAGAATCCAAGTGTAGAGTTGCAGAAGCTACAAGCAACGTTTTAGTTAAATTCCATCGCAGAGATATTCTTACGGCAGTGAACCATTTAGGAATCGCGCATCGGCAGATAAGACAAAATCGATTGAACGCGAGAACCAGGGTCATTGTTACTATAGAAAGAAACGAGGTGATGCAGAGAAAGTGAGCAGCTTTAACCAATACCCAAAGCTCACTGTCCAGGATTATGCCAAAACCGTAGAAGATGTAGCAGATGCCGCAAATCACGTGGAGAATGATCTGTTGAGCGATGATACGGTAGCACTCGTATTTGTAAAACTCTTTGTTTGCGATTAGAATCTAAAGCACACAAATCAATGGTGAAAAGCTAAGGAGTCTTATGGCCCTTACGTAGACCATTCGAGCCAAAACAGGCGTGAAAAACACAGCAGACACAATATGAATAAGGCCAAGAATATTCTGATTTGTCCGTTCGCTCAACATCTTTTCTGTTATTTCGAAAGTAGCCCAAGCGAGACAGGAAGAATTACTCCGACTTGAATGAACGTTGTTCCGCCTTGAACGATTATCCGCTTCACAATTCTGAGTTTTGAGCTCTTAAAACTCAAACAAAAGAGTGCGTGAAAAGAGTGAATAATGAGAAATAGGTGCTTTTCGAGAAAACTGCGTGATTCGTATGAGGTCAAGTGAGAATGAATGTTAAAAGAGCTCATGTAAATATGTACACACGAGAAGAGAAGTGAAAATTTTGCTTCCGGCTTCAGCTAGAGATGTAAACTTGGCTTGACTATATTTTGACGTTCAACACACTTATTGTAAGGTTTGAGAAATAGCAAAATGGTGAAAAATACAAGTATAGAGATGCCCACACACTTGTTGTACCAGTTAAGCCGTGTATAGCAGTACCGGTCAGCTAGTGTTCTTAGGTCGTGAGAGTGTTTATGTTCTAGAGTGAAGTGAATTTCGTGCATTTGTTACTCATTAGAGTTATGAACACTAGCTGATCTGTACAGGCAGAGTTTGCTTCATTGCGTTCTGCATCATTTTACAAAAATTGGACTAACACAAAATGCTTTCATGCGAAGGAATGTTTTCGAACATGTTAATGATTAAGGTTTTGTCTTAAAACGTGTTTTCATTTCTTTACGTCTTGTTTTTGTCTTTTTTAGTTCTTCTATACCCTGTATTTTCTTTTCGTCTTGTTCTTGTAACGTCTACTCTTCATTTTTTAACGTTCTAAGTGAACAACATCTAGTTATGTAGCCTCCTTTTATTTTAACTCGGATTTTTTCATGTTTCTAACGGTAAGCAGCTCACGGTTTCTCCTCAAGATACGTATTTTCATACAAACTACATATTTTCAGCTTTTAGCCACTGTCTATAAGAGTGGCTTTTTACACTCTTTAGGTTCAACTTTCGATGTTTCTAACAGTAAACAGCTCACGGTTTCTCCTCAAGATACCATTTTTTGTACTGTTTTTGGTCACGTCACGTTTGTTTTCCATTATCTGCTCTCCTCTACGCGTTGTTTTTGTATCATAAACCTATTCAACTCCACATCAGTTCAGATTTATAGCCACTGCCTAAGGGAGTGGCTTTTTGGGTTCAACTTTAGACAGTCATATCCATCTACAGCTATGCTCAGGATCGTCGTTCTCATCGAGTTCTTCGTTTCTTTGCTTTGCTGTTTTTCAACCGTTCTCTTCCTAGTCCTCATATTCCTATCAAAATCGCCAAAAAAACTGTGGCAAGAGTCTCCGACGCTTGGACTATACTTTACCTCCATTGCTCTAATGGTCCTGATGTCAATTTTCTATGACATCTCATGGATTCTCTACGCCTTTGATATTGTCGAATCTGGTAAAGCCAACATCTATTTTTATCTGATCGGTGGGATCATCTTCGTCTCATCGCAAATTTTTTACATAACCACTACTTTGGGCATCTTTGTGCATAGGATTTTTATTGTGAAGATGCCTCTGGGACCCATAGAAAAGTTCAATAAAAAGATTCCTTCTGTCATTGTGCCGTTTATCCTTGGAGTCTGTCTAGCTATGTTAATTCTTCATGTGGGTCACGTAGCCAACGATGCAATTATTGCTCCTGCAGGTAAAAGTCGGGTGTATAGTTAAACTTGAATTTGATAAATGCAGGCTGCTACTCATTCAACTGCTCCTCCCTACTCATCTATAGAAAGTATATATCCATGTTGATTCTAGCATTATCGCTAACTACCGTAATCGTCGGGATTGTCTTAGAAATTATGCTTTTCCAGTACAAAAAATCCAATCAAACAATGAAGAAAACAGCCAAGGTAATTGCTTCTTCTTGTATCTAATCTCTCACACTTTAGCTGAACAAGTTCGCGCGGCTCACGTTTTATATCCGACTACTATTCGAAACTTCACCTTTCCTCATCGATGTTGCCCTGGCTTCAACCGTACGTTATTTCCAGTTGGAGAAACGTTATAAGAATTTATTTAGATGGGCATAAACGTAGGTGCGTATCTGGGACCTTATGGAGTGATCGGAGCGTCGATGGACTTTTTAGCGTGTACGTCAGCGTATTATGGTATTGTTGTAAAGCCGAACAAGCGGGTGCTGTTCACAAAGACGCCATTGACTAAATATGAAAGTTCAAGAAATGTTTGATTCTGTACAACCTTTAAAACGTCAATGATAAGAACAAGGTCGTAATTTCAAGGCACCCTTTTTACCTTTACGTTCATTCTCTGTTTGACTGAAGAACAAGCAAATTTGTGCTGAGATTGTTGTTTGCCTACACCTGTTTTCAAAGACGATGTTTATAAAGACCTTCAGTTCATTCCGGTTTCATTTGCAACAGGACATCTCTGTCGCTCTTCCTCCTTGGCGTCTTGATCGGTATGTCTCCATGAGTCCTATTTAAAGTAAATTGTCTGTTCAGCCCTTGCTGACGCTGCCAAACCAAAGATCGCTTTCGAGCGCGATATTTACTGGTATCTGTGCAAACTTATGGACCCTGAAAGCAGCTTGAGCAGCATTATAAGGAAGACCAGTATATGTCGTTTGAGATGTGTGAAGAGCTGCTGAGCGATATGCACACGGATATGATCAGCCTTGGACCTCATTGCTCAAACGACAAGAAAATTGAGGATATTCGAGAGGAGGCTATGTCAGACGGGCTATGTCAGAAGTGCCCGAATGGAACCAAGGCTGTTGGATTTGGATATGGAAAGAACTTCAAACCTCTTTTGGCTGGTAACTGCTAGGGCATGATTTGTGATAAGAAGTGTATCCAGGTCAACAAGTATTTCGCCAAATGTTGTAACTAGAATCGTGCAATAACTTCAAGTCTAAAGAGACCTAAGCTTGATTGTTAATTTTGACCATCTGCGCCATTCCCAGTCTTTGACTTTTTGACATCTTGCAGTGAACACGTAACCACCCTTACGGCAGGTGCAAACCGCAGCTTACGTCTTTGAACTAATACCGCATACTAAATTATTCATTGTAATGCTGTTCTGATTATTGACAACTTGTAGGCACTTATATTTTGGTATGGGTATCGATTGATCTGACTAAGGTGACTGAGCATCTGCTTTTAAAGGACAAGAAGTAGTAAACAGCCGTGCAGGCGAAGAAGTCGATAGATCCGCCTATAGCTCCGTATGGGCCTATGAACTTGCCTAGGTCTTTTTGGATCTAAATGAAATTAATGAGTTTTAGAACATCGAGGAGTGCGTTGCCGTCTGTTGTAGGACAAAATCTGTAAAAAAGGGGAGCATCTCGAAGACAAGCCTTAAGCAGAATGTGTAGCCGGCAAACTGGTTTATCTGAACAGCAGTTCATATATGTGTCTTAAAATACAGCACGGCTTACCCTGGTCTCAGTAATCGACTTTCTCCTAATCTTGAACTTTCTGAGCATAACTAAAAACACAGATCCACATAGAACCACAACTGCAGTGAAGATTAGTTTGATAATTACTGTGGACAGTCGACGTGATTTGCCAGTGCTGACTATGCAATTGAAGGAGTAGCAGCCTACAAAAATGTTTACTAAGAACTGCAAAAAATGATGCCTTGTCTAAATCTTGCAAAAAAGTTTGTAGCAAGGATTGGTAAGTAAGGCACAAGCTGTTCTTTGGATGTTCTTTATTCAAACAATGGTTGTTTATGTTTCAATCTACCTGTAAACGTGACATGTTCGAACAACAAGGGAGTGAGACAAGGCAGAGACGAAATACCGAATTTAATTCACCTTCACAAATTTACGCTTCGTTGTTGTAGAGCTTTTACAAATTTACGTTTTACAGCTCACGTAATGTCACTTAAAACAACAGAATTCCGTGTGTTATGCGAGTACAATAGCACCCATAAAACTCCCTAAGAAAAATAGCGCGTGAGAAATTTGAGGAACCAAAAGCCAGACGTGGCGAATCGGCAATCGAGCCTAGGAACGCTACACTACAAAAATACGAAAAAGTATTTAGATTGTTTTATACGTGTGGTGAAGTGGAAATAGCCGAAGCCACGTTCGGTTCTTGATGTAAAGCTTATCTAAGGTATTGAATATTAGTGTAAGCTTATCTAACGCAAATTGAATGCTAGTGTAAGCACCTTTTTTAGAACCCTTTTAGTGTTTTGGCTTTCATCAGTTTCTGTTAAAATCTGAAACCAAATGTAGAGTTTTGGCGGAATGGGTTTTATAATGTTCGTGTCCATTACACTAACCTTCCGGGATAGGATTACCACTCTGAGGCATCGTGACCAAGTGGAAATACACCAAAACAGCCATTGCCGGAACCGCTGTCCCGAACACTCCTCCAATAACAATCTTATTCATCGAATTAGTGGATCTTGTCGGAAACTTCAAATAACAGATTCTCTGAACATAGACTCCAATATGTGCAGCATCATAAAGCGTCCTAGTTGTCACCAATGCTAATCCAGGCAAAAGCAAGAATACGGCATTCTTGGGAACATTGTGAATCTGGTCAAATGACACCAAGATCCATTGTATCGAAAAAACGAAGTAGACAATTGAGGTGACGAGGGTGACGAGGAACAGCAGAGCCATGACTGGAGAGTCACTCCAATGTCGAGGTAATGATTTCCTATGGAAAAGTAGGACCAAGACGAAAAGGCTGGTTAGGCAGAGGGCGGCAGAAATGAAGAGCAAGACCATAGCAAACGCCATCAACATTAATACCACTTCTTCGACGGTCCTTGCGCTGTTAATTAATCCTGGGAATGCGCTAGTTTTATCGCGCCAGATGAAGTATCGATCTGGGCTCGGTGTTCTGCAAACAGGTGATTTTTGAATGTTGGGACATTAATATGCGAGAGGGTGAAATAAACTTTTGGCGTTTGACTTTTGAAACGCACTGACCTTTAAGGCGTTGAGAGACCGAGAATAAGCTTCTTGCCCACTTAATAAATGCTGCAGTAAATAAGGCTGTTAAAGGAAAAATTAGATGCCAATGGTGAAGACTAGAGATTGACCATGCTATAAATATTTGAATTGTCAACAATAATGGAATCTGTCGCATAAAAGCAATTCTAAACAGCCAATATGAGTTAAAAAATGAGCATAGGACAAATACTTATGCTTAGGCCCTTAGTTGCGTCGTGCAACAAGGTGCGGCACCGATTGCGGCGTTATATGGCCACCCTTTGCGGCGTGCGATTGCGTTCTGCGGCAGAGGCGAGAGTGCAGCACTGATGAAGAAGCTTATATGGCCACCCCTTGCGGCGGCACCTGCGGCGTTCTCTTTAAAGCTCTGTAAATATTAGTCCAATCACCGGAAAACACCATGAAAAGCGCTAGCTTCACAACTATATTCGCAAATCTAAAAAAACACATTGAAAAACCTTTTTTGTCAGCTTCACAGTCAGCTCTGAGCCAAAAACCCGCAATTTCGCTCGAAAGCAACACACCACGACGCACGCCGCACTAATTTCCCTTAACAAATGACGCCGCACGCCGCAGGTGGCGCCGCAACGTCACGCCGCAACCCAAGGCCGAAACATTAAATACAACACCAATTGATCAATTTTACGTTTGAAATAGACCAAACGTTACAGTTTCCGTTGTATTAGGATAAAACGTTTTGCTTGTATTGTTGAGCGCCAGGCGAAACGCATGTTTCGAGGCGAAAGTTCCCGGGGCGAAAGAAAATAAGTACTGTAGTGTATGAGAAAATATGAGTCTATGAGTAAAAGATAAAATTACACCGAGCTCAAACGCGCCCAGAAACTCGCCAGCACGGCGTAGAAATGAGCATTTATCCGGGCTCAACGAGTACTCCAAAAATAACGATCCGGTATGCGTTTCGCCTGGCGCTCAACAATAGCTTGTTTGCCAGGTTTAATTTTTAGATTGAGAACAAATCTAGTCAAATTCATGGTCGTTTTCAAGACAAAACATGCTTTTAAATGACATGACGTCTGGAAAAGCATTCTGAACAGACAGCAGTTAACAGTTACAGTAATTAATTTCAAGCTTCTGTTTAGCCAAAGAGTTCAAGATTCAGGCAAGTGAGAAGTTTAAAGCACTTCCTTGAACCTCTCATATTTTGTGGAACCTCATTAAACCTGGATTTCAGGACAAACGTGAATAATCGTCAAACGACTAGGAAATACACTAATTGCAACGTACTTTATCATCGAAGAGCTCATGACAAATGAAACAGAGGAAAAAGTTTGGCTTTAAGAGTTCACTGAACTTAAGTAACTAGCATCAATTTAAGCATGATGTCTATGCGCGCTACAATAATGGCGAGTGTCCTCGACGGATATACGTAGTTTTGTGACATTAAGAAAAACCCGCACGTTGTTTGGTCGCTTCCGTTGAAATTTTTTGACGCGTATGAGAGAATTAATTTGCCATAAAGATGACAGAATTTGAAAATGGACAAAGACGGATTCAAAAGAGAAAACTGCTCAATAGAAGGTTAAAAGTAAACAAGTTAAAAGTGACGTTTTATCTAATTCTAACAGCAATGTTTTTCTCCACGTTGTTACCGTATTCGTTTTTCAGGCTGAAGCAAAAGCCAATAAATTAAAGGGAGAGATCAGACTAATTGCATTTTCACACAACGCCAATAACAATTTGATGAAACTAGCTTAGTTAACCTGTTTTGCTCCTTTCGGCGTTATGAGACTAGAAGCAAATGTGTAACACATGTGCTAAAAACAAGCGTGAATCGAAGAAACTGGCCAGGCTTGCATATAGCAATAGCCGCTGCAGAACATCTTTCAGCCGTGCTTTTTTCGCTTTTTACAGTCCTTCTAATCCTGTAAATTTTAAAACGAAAATGTATCAAAACTATCTGGTACGACTCACCACCCCTGTTGCTGCTTTTCGTTAGCAGCTTTTCATCAGCGCTTAATTGTGTTGGTTATAGCCTTGAGTGGTTCTTGATTTGTGTTGGTATTAACTCAACTTCTGAGCTCTATTTGAAACTCTTAATCTACTCATTCTGTTCTAGTGCTTGCACAAAACTGCTCTATGATTGCGCAACGATTGGTGTGTTTGTCCAAAGAGCTTGGGTGTTGAAATTTCCTTTAAAATCTTTGAATGGATGTCTTAGAAAGGTCGGCGACTCAACATGACTCAACATCCATCACCCCAATAACAATTACATTTAGCGAGCGTGAACTTGTTTTCCGTCTTGTTCCTAATTTTTCCAATTACAATTATTAACTTGGATACGGTGTGGAACACGTGTCCAATATCGCCAGCAATGAAAATTTCCGAAAGCCAGAAATTCGTTAAACATGCGGTGGTAGCTACCGTTGAATATATTCTAGCCACAATGTTCTCCCTATTCACTGTTCTGTTTTTAATTGCCATTTGTAAGCGCAAACCTATTAGAGAGATTTGGAATGATTCTCCACCTCTACTGCTTTTATTAGTTACAATTTCATTCTCAGCTCTTCTTTGCTTTTTATACGGCTTAGAATGGGTTCTTATTTGTGTTGGTATTTTATCCATCTCTGAATTGTATTATAAGCTGTTGATCTACACATCGTTTGCAACATCATGCGGAAAAGTATTATATGACATTGCTACTATTGGGGTGTTTTTACAAAGAATTTCGGTCTTACAACATCCGCTTAAATCTCTGAATGGATAAGTTATGGGATTGTGACAGTGTGTTTTGTCGCCACATCGGGAATAATTGCGAGTGCCCTTTCTGTACTGGGACTAAAGTACTTTTTTGCAAGACAATTTCGCCTAACCCGAGGTGAACTTCTGACTTATTGGTCTAAATTTTGAGCATAGTTTGGTGTGTTTAGAATGTTACTCTCTGAATTGCATGAAAGACTTTGTTAATGTCCGTGTAGCTGGCGATATTACCCAAGTGATTATTTCGGTGACAATTTTTTGAATGGGCTTATACAAACTTAAGCTCTTGTACAGCTTAAAACATCACCAGTCAGTCGCCAATGCAAAGGTTTAGGCAATTTGATTATTGCACTTTTAAACTCCGCTTTTAGATTAATGGATTTACAAGGTGCATGTTCTGCATACGAATAGTTCTAGAAGTGATCCCGTTTCTAGCCGACTTCGCTCTCTATGAAGCTGTAAGATAATTTCAAATCCAGTATCGTTTCCTACTTTATATGTTTTTTAGACAACAATCAATCTTGGGGAGTACCTCGGACCTTATGGCACATTGGGTGCAGCCATTGACTGTCTTGCTTGCACACTGATTTACTTTGGAATGATAAGAAAACGAAAGGTTTCAGTGATTGTTCCTTTAAAATGAATTGTGTTGGCAATGTTTTAACTGTGCCATGTATCGAAATAGATGGTCTAAGAAGATTTAGAAAATTTCTGTTTGGTGATGACACAGAGAAGGCTGCTGCTGCAGATGGCTGTCACGACTATCATAAGAATCAGCAGATCAGCAAGTTAAAAAATAATGAATTCCAAATACTTTGTACAGTGTGCTCACACAGGACTCGATTAATCTTGGTAGCTGAGGGGAAACCTGGGACGACGATTGCCATTAGAGCTGTTCTCAGACATATCAGCGTCACGTGGGTCTTCTCCACCTGCTAGGCACTTGTCCACCAAATGCGAAATCACGCGGAGGCCGATTCTACACGTGTGTGCCGCCTCGTTGTTCACAGTAATGCTTCCCACGGCACATTCGTCCTTCACCAGTTCTTCGATGCCAGTTGCTCGTTTCAGGGCAGTTTGTAAGCATTTCACCATGGTTCCCACCTTTCTTGGACAGTCTTCGCATTTTTCCTAAAAGCTTCTTGTAAAAATTCCATTAAAATGGCTGAATTACCTTGCAGAAAACGGTTCCAAAGAGGACGGTAACAGCGATTAAGGTCAGCTTCATTGCTATGGTTCGAGTGAGCTTTAAGGAGCACAGAAGATGAGGACTGGCATCAGAAATTCCTGGATCTTAAATATACGTGTCAACTGCACCATCTGCTATTTACTAACAGAACTCCGCGTGGCGTCCGATCGAACATGTGGCATCAGCAAGGCTGCAAACTAGTTTTTGAGGAGATGCGTCAGACAAAGATTAATTAGCATAACTTCAAAGGTTTGCGGGGGTTGACACGAGGATACAAAAAGGTGATCAGCAGAAATGTTATACAGGCCTTAATTTTTGACTTCAGCAAGCATTTTGACTTCTTTCGTTGATTACTTTCCCTGTTTTACTTTAAGCACGACATTGTTGACTAAAAAGCGATTGGGCGCGAAAGAATGTTGAGCCAACTGCACTTAAGATTAGATGAAAATGAAAGAAATTCATTTTTCAATCCTTTATAAAATAAAGGAGAACGATCCAGACGTGTCGGTCTGTCCGTCACAAAATTACTAGACGTGAGTTACGGTAGCGAACGCGGGTTACGGTAGCGGCGCAATTTGAGTTTGCACGCGTTTCGCCGTCGCCGCGGACCGGTCGGTTTTGCAACCGCGTCGGCGCCTAAATTGGTGCCGCAAACGCCAATTTCGCTTTTGCACAGTCCTAGTTCTGACCACGATAATTCAACGCTAAGACGCCTAAAAGCGGCGGAACCTAAGTTGCGAGGACAACGACACAGGGGATAAACATGCAAAAGCACGTTGGTTTTTTGCACCTGTTTGCTTGTTTGTTTTCAGCTAGCATGCAGTACTTTACGTGCTTAATCAGGTTAGGCTACGCAAATGTCAAAAACACAAAATAATTAAGTTCAAGTGTGTTTGCATCTGCTGATCAACAACAGCTTAAGGCCAAATATTAAGAACACCAGTTTCATACTGTAAAAATGCTGTTGACTCCAGCCATAATTGTGTATTCCTTAATATTTTGTTTTTGCTTTGTTTCCATTGTCGCCCTTGCAATTGCTCTTAGGAGAAAACCCCCGAAACGAGTTTGGAAGGACAGTCCAATTTTACTGTGTTTACTGATTATAACGCTAACAAACGCCAGCGCCAACATTCTTATATCAGTTGAATGGGTCCTTGTAGCGATAGATGTCATCCCAAACCAGCCTGAGTACACCGGCATTCTGCATTTTAGCAGAGTGGCGGTTTTTATCCTGGCTTGGTTCTATGATTCTGCCTCTGCGGGAGTTTTAGCTCAACGGATCTTTTATCTGGTGTACCCATGGAAGCCGGCAAGAACGTACAGCGGCAAAATAGTTGTGATTAGTATTGTGCTGCCCTCAGTTTGTGCTTCTGTTTTTACAACATTGAACCTGTTCATCGCTCCTCTACATTCCGTTCCAGTCTCTTCAGGTATCTAAAAATTAACCTTAGAATTTTATTGACTTTTGGTTTGTTAAGGTGCATGTCTATAAACTGCATGACGTCGCACACCCAGCTCATCCATTTACTAGGAATTGCGAGCAAAATGTTTTTCTCGGTTGTCATCTGTTCTCTTGGAATTGCGTTCAATGTACTATTGGCCAGACATCAGACAGTGTTCAACACTGGATCCAACCAAAAGGTGAATGAATCTTTCTGAGTAAGTTGCTAATTGGAGTTTAGCTGAACAGCTTCACAAGAAACGTTTCGTTCCTCAGAATTTTTCTCGAATTCCTACCGTACATGGCAGACATTGTATTGTCTGGATTCGGGATGAGATTTGCACTAGTAATTGGTCTTTTTGGAGCGATGGCTTCTTCCATTAATTTGTGTGTTTCTGCTTTGCTGTATTACAAATTTGTGACAAAAACTGAAAAACAGGTTGTCAGTGAGAACAAATAAAGCGGCTCAAATGTCTGCAAAACCTAAACTCTCTTGGTCACCCATTTCCTTGAACGGAATAAAGGGAAAATACAATTAATCCAAAATTTTATTTCATCAAAACACGACTTTAAGTAATGTTTGTACGCCATGTTTGTAGAACATGGGCTTTGTTTTGAAGAGAGAGAGACGCTTGGAACACAATCAAGAAGTGTGCGGCTAACTATTATCTGTTTAAGGGATCTTATTAAATTAATTACTCTGTAATGGAGACTCAGACAGATCCTTAAGATCCAGATGTCGAAAAACACAAAGTAATTAAGTTTCAGACTGCTTCCATGTGAAAGTTTAAAACGGCTTAACGTCAAACATCAAAAGCATCAGTTTGAAGTTAAAATGCAGTTGACTCTCGTTATAATTGAGCATTCGGTAGCAATCTTACTTGCCTCTATCTCTGTTGTTGTCCTTGCGATTGCTCTAGCGAGAAAACCACCAACACTAGTATGGAAAGACAGCCCCGTCTTATTATGCCTGCTACTTTTCACGCTTGTCTGTGCGAACGCTGCAATTCTGGTTGAAATTGAGTGGCTTCTGGTGACGATTAGTGCTATTCCAAACAAATCTGAGTACACCGCTTTTCTGCATTTTAGTGGAGTGGCAGTTTTAAATATTGTGTGGTTCTATGATTCTGCTACTGTTGGAGTTTTAGTTCAGCGGATATGCTTTCTTATTTGTCCACTGAAGCCGGCCAGATCTTACAGTCATATAATTGTTGTGATAGCGATGGGTGTGCCCTTGGTCTGTTCTTTGGTTTATATTGCCTTCAACTTGTATGCGGCCCCTCTAAATAATGTCCCTGTGAAAACAGGTATATCGATGTAATCTGAAAAAGTTTAACTATTTTTAAGGATGCATGTCCATGAACTGTATGACGTCGCACACCCAGCTCATCCAATTGCTTGGAACAATCATTAAAATGTTTTTTTCAATTCTCATTTTTTCGCTTGGAATCGCGTTTAATGTGCTTTTGAGCAGACACCACACATTGTTCAATACTCTATCTAACCAGAAGGTAACTAAAATTTTTAAATTGTCATGTTAAATTCAATTTAGCTGAACAGCTTCACAAGACACGTTTCGTTCCTTAGAATATTTCTCGAAATTCTACCATACTTGACAGACATTATATTGAGTGGTTTTGGCATAAGGCTCGCAGCGATTATTGGACCGTTTGGAGCTATCGGCTCTTCCATTGACTTCTTGCTGTTAGCTTTGTTGTATTACAAGTTTGTGAGAAAAACAAGGAAGCGGGTTACGAGTAAGAGTAGAAGTGAATGTTGACAACAAAATAAATTCAAAAGCTGCGTTAAGTTTTAAATCGTTGTGGTGGTCGCATCCCCACCTACTCCCAGGCTCTCCTCCTTGCTATCTGTTGAAAGTCTGCCAATACGGCGACTCATAGCAATGCTGTCGATAACTCCTAACATGTTTCATAGTAAGAATACCTTTTCTCCAGATCTATTTTTTACCACTCCGCCTTCAGTTACCCAACTGCGGTCTCGGGAGTTGTTCCAAATTCAAACCGTTACTTGTAAATCCGACCTTTTTCGTAAATTCTTTTGAAACTCAGTTTCTCCTATCTGGAATCACCTTCCTTTATATATAGTCCAATCTAAAACGACACGTCCCTTTCAAAGTAAGCTGAGAATGTGGCTAGATTCAGCACAATAACACTTAAATGCGCATTTGCTTGACGTAGACTACTAGGGTGATGGTATAGTGACACTGCAAAGCAGGTTTCTGCCTATAGCTATCAGCCCTTCCTTCTCACGTGTTTTCACATATTTTGTGTACTAGAATTGTTATCCTCGAAGACGCTTTTGTCCTGATACTCTGTATTTTGCATTATATGATCGTCACAAGCACTGTGCTCGCAGGAACCCCATAAAGATTTGGAGAGAATGTCCACTTATTCGGTTCTTTTTGCGCCTCGAGGAGACGTCTTTGGGAAGAGTGGAGAATCGGAGTTGCGTGTGGACGTCCTAGGCGGTCGGACGTGTAGCGTTTTCATTACCTTGGGGTTTCCTGTCTGCCACGCGGGACTTAGTTAGTTGTGATTCTGTAGGGATACCTCAAACTGGCGTAATTAAATTGTTATTCCCGGAAAAAACGTTAAATATAACACAAACAAAAGTACAAAAGGACAAAAAGGTGGGAAATGCGCGGCGGGAAAGACAAGTAGGCGCGGAGAAAGTAGAGAAGCGCGCGCGGCCGCAGTCTTGCCACGAACGAGTGCGGCTGCGTCCTCGTGGGTGGGTTCCCGGCCACGAGTACCTGCAGCTGCGGAGTCCATTTGCTGCGCCATCTGCGGCTGCGGCAGCGGCGGGAGTGGCCACGAGTATCTGCGGCATTGACCGCGTTTTTACGTGCGGCAGCGGCAAGGGTGGCCACCAGTATCTGCGGCTGCAGCGTGCGGAGTACAACGTCTCCTTGCCTGTTTTTGTAAATTTAACATTTTTTAAATATTTTTTTGTTATTTTTAGCCTTTTTGTGCTTGATAATCTTGTGCTTGCGCAGTTTTCGAAGGATTGAAGTTGTTTCAAAGCATTACTGCAGCAAATTAGACACCAAAAACCAAAAATTTGTGCGACCTTTGACACATAGGACGACTTCGAACATTGCTGGAAACGGACAAATGAGGAGTTCACCGATTCTTTTGAAAAATTCAGTTTATTTTGAATGCCTTTTGGCTAAACCACCCATTCCTTAAAATAGAAACCGCCGCCGCAGTCGCAGCCGTCGCCGTAGCCGCAAGTACTCGTGGCCACCTTTGGCAAAAACGCAGCCGCAGCCGCAACACGATTAGGTCCACGCCATCCCCGCAGCCGCAACCGTCGCCGCAGCCGCACGCGGAAATCCACTGTCACTGCCACCAATTCACTGCCACTGCCACTGTTTACACCTGTCCAAAATTGTCCTTTATTTTACATCGATAAAATCTAGATTTGCTTAGATCCTATCGAAGAAAGCGTCCCTACATACATCACCTGTTCTCGATTGAACTTTTCTTCAACTTCAATCAAATTAGTTTCGTAGCCCATTAGAATTCTGAGCCTTTAAATGCTTTCAACTCCAATTTAATTTCACCTTTACCAACACCTGTAGTCAACGTAGCTTAACTTGATAGCCTTTCCAGTCTTTGTACCACCTGTTCTCAATAACAAAATTTAATCTGCCAACATCATATTTCAAAGATTGATTCTCCCTTGACGTAAATGTGGGCTTCTCTTGCTATAGTCGAAAACGACCGTGATTGTTATTTCTGTGTTCGATCTTAAGGCCTCTGTATAGTTCGCGCGACGCGCGACCCGACAAGCTAACGCCATACTAATTCAGCTGTTTCGCGGTCGCGGCGCGACCGCGGCCACCCACATCGAATTGCGGGGGTGGTATAGTTGCCAATCGCGCGTACAGTCCGCGCGACGGTCGCGACCGCGACCGCGACCGAGACGGAGGGCGAACGGTCGCACGCGACCGAAATTCTTGCAGCTGGTCGGAACCAGCTGCAAGCATTTCGGTCGCGCGACAGCTCACGAAAGATGGTCGAATTTTTGGCGTTTCTAGGCATTTTTAAGGGTTGCTGCTGTGTTTGGGTGAATTCGACTGTTTTTCGTGGTTTTGAGGGTTGTCGCGCTACATTTATCGATGAATACGGTGCAGAGTCTTCATTTAAGCATTTTGCGACGATTTTATTGTCGGTTTTGGATGAAAAATTAATGTGGTTTTTTGAGCGTCGCGTCCACTATCCCACCGACTATACCACTGAGCTCGCGACTGGTCGCGTGCGACTGTCAATTTTTGGTAGCGACCGGTCGCGTGCGACGGTGCGACCGGTCGCGAGCGACAATTGGCAACTGTCGCGTGTCGCGCGTCGCGCGAACTATACAAAGGCCTTTACAGTCTTAGCACTAACCTTCACAAAGAAAACGCCTAAAGCCATTTGGAAAGTTTGTCCACCACTCGCATTTCATTTAGTTTTGAGCATAATTCCGACGCTCTTATCTGCTTTCGTCTCTATCCAATGGCTTTTGATTCTGATGGAAGTCATTCCCAAGACTTCCGGGAACTTTTTGGTAATGCTATGGTCAGGTATAGCCGGATTTATTGCGTTCTGGTTCTACGACTGTGCTACAACTGCCGTTTTCGCTCAACGAATCCACGTCTTGATAAACCCTTAAGATCAGAAGAAACTTCAATCGTATGTGATTTTGGTTTTAAGTATGTTGATTGCTCTAGCAGCAACAGTTCTGTTCATAGTTGTTGTCACTGCGGACCCTTCTCAGATCACTACGGACCCTGCAAGAAATGACCCAAAGTCCAGTTCATTTTACTTCAGTTTACATATTTTATTGTGTCGTGCCCATATCTCTGCAACCTTTAGCATGCTAAATTTAGTTACATCGGATGCTTTGAATGCTCTAAAACAAAAACAATGGAAAAAGGAGTCAAGTGGCACGACAATCAAAGACGTACATGTTTTCTACCAATCAATAATTAAGGAGACAGAGCACAGCAGACAAACAAGCGTTATAACCATCGGTTGTAAGTAAATTAGCGATTTTACCTGCATTTTTTCAATCGTCTAGGTACAAATATAATTGGTTCCTGCGGACTCATTGGCTACAATCGACTCGTTTGTTTGCGTTTTGCTCTACTTTGTTCCCGTCAGAAATTTAACGCAACACACCATGTCTGTTGTTTTAAACCCGCAGAGATCTTTGACAATCTTTCCGTCATCAAAATATTCTACAAAAAGTTAATGTTTACAAATGTTGTTGAAGCATGAAGTTTAACAACATGACATGGATCTACAGACAGAAACTCTGAATTTTACGAACACATTGTTTTCAATTACAGAGTGTAACTGTACTGCAGCTAACTGTATAGCTCTCAGCATATCTTCTTGGTTGATGGTTCTTTGTATTTGTGTAATTCTAAGGTTAAGAGCTTGGGATGGTTTTAAACCGTCTGAATGAAAAGTCGTTTGTTTTCAAAGAAAAACCAGACCAATTCTTCCAAATGTTTTGAAAACTACCTAATTAGCCTCGCAACGACATCTGTGGATAAGGCATTTACAGTGTAAAGTAAAAAGTTTTCCAGCCCTTTTTCATCCCGGGGTCCAGACTGAGTGGTCAGCGACAACGAGCAGAGGAAGCTAAGCGAGGCGGAGTCGAAGTCCAGGTGGAGTCGAGGAGTGGCGGGAGGCGAGGAGCGAGAATGACTGAGGGTTGCAGCAAGACGTCCAGGATTTTGAAAGTTAAAGGTGTGGGGAGTGATCCGGGAGAAGTGGAAGAGAGGTCGAAGGAGCAGTGAGGAGCTGAGTGGGGTTGGTGAGTGAATAGGAGCAAGGACGACGGAGGCGAGAAGTAGATAGTCAGAAGAGCAGTACTACACCACCAATCATCAACTTTCTCCATTGTCTTATCAACCCAATGTGGGCTGCTCTTGCTATTGTCGAAAACGTAGCTGTAATTTCCGTTTCTATCCTAAGCGGATATACCTTAACGCTAATCTTTACTAAGAGAACGCCAAGAGCTATTTGGAAAGATTGCCCACCACTTGCTTTTCTGCTTCTCATAAGTACGATACCAACGTTGTTTTCGATTCTAGTTTCCCTTGAATGGTTTTTGATTTTGATTAATGCAATTCCTGAAAGCTCAAAAAACTTCCTTACAATTGTGTGGTCAGCCTTAACAGGGATGATTGCAATTTGGTACTACGACTGCGCCACCATTGCCGTGTTCACACAAAGAATTTATGTCTTACTGTTTCCTTTGAAGCAAAAAAAGCTCCACACAATTATAATTCTGGTTTTAAGCATGTTAGTAGCTGTAACAATTACAGTTGCTTTTACTGTTATTCATTGTGTGTACCATCTCCAGATTATAGCCACATTTAAGCCTGGTAGTTTTTTATAATCCCACTTTGAAAATGTAAGAACTTTCAGGGTGTTTTTCGCTGAATTGCATGGTCCAAAATCTGACAATGCATCAATTTCTTTGGGTCTATATCAAAATATTTCTTGTCTTATTAATTCTGCTTCTTGGGACCATTTTCACGTTACTGCTGAGAAGACACGAAGCCAAGTTTGGATCAAACCTTAACGTGAACAAAAGGGTAATTTCATGTTACTTGACGCTGTCGTTTTTTAAGAGCCATTCAGGTGAACACTTTTACAAGGTACATATTCTATCTGCGCTTGGTTTTGGACATTGTACCTTATTTTTCAGACGTTATGCTTAGAATGACGGTGAGTAGACAGGTGATTACTTGTTACAGGTGCTGTTTTCGATTAAATTCAAACTGGGAGAAGCCATTGGCTCCTATGGCGTCATGAGCTACACAGTGGACTCATTTGTTTGCGTCGTCCTTTATTTTGTTATGGTCAGAAAATCGTCAACGCAACATGTATCGCAAGCTGTTTCAAATCCGCAACATACACCTGTTATGCACTCTCGTCATCACACTAGTACTTGAAAATAACGATTTTTTGACCTTATATGATTTCACGTTAATAAAAACGAGGGCATTTTTAAGTGTACGCCCTAACAAAGGATCTAAATGTCAGGGTCAGCAGCTGTCTTTAGCCCTCAAAGCTCTCTGACGCCTATCCCGTCATCACAGCAATTCTAAAAAATGTGTATGCTTTTAAGAACTACCTGCTTGATCACAGTAACTCTTCCTTGACAAAGCCTCACTTCATAATAGAAATGCTTCTCTCTTATACAATGTGGGTTAGCGTTGCAGTAATTGTAAACGTACCTTTCATTGTCATATCTATAATAGCATGTGCTATGTCAGCCATGTGATTTACCAAGAAGAGCCACAAAGCCATTTGAAGAGACTGTCCTTTAGTTCGTTGTATTCTGTTAGTTACTATACTACACAGGCTTCCGTGCATTGTTTCATATTCAGAATGGGTTTTGGTGGCAATACAAGCTATTTCACTGAGTCAAAGCTTCTTCCTTGTTTTGTTTACAGAAGTGTCAGATTAGTAGCTGGATGGCTCTACAATTGTGCAACTATTGCCGTTTTTGCTCAAATGATCTACGTTTTACTTTATTGAGTTAATCAGAAGAAAGTTGTGCATCAGCTGATCTTGGCAATAAGTGGAGGAATGGCGGCAACGGTCGGCGGCTTTGGCGGCAACGGTCGCGCTGTTTATTACCTACGCCTTGTATTTTCCACAGCAAAATGCATCAAGTAAGCTTTTTTGCAAAGATTGCTCAATATGCGAATGTTGTAGGATGTTCCTCGTTTAACTGTTTGACCTTGAATGACACGTTTCGCCAGCAACTGATACATTTTATTGAAGTCTTTCTTGTAATGCCAATCCTAACGCTCGGAACAACTTTAGCTTTCTGCTAAGATGAAACGAACGGAAATTCCGGTTTAATGCACATGTGAATGATAAGGTATGAAATTCGGCTAACAACTTAAGTCATTTATGATTCAGGTCAACAGCTTTACAAGATACATATTTTACCCACGCTTGATTTTCGATTTCAATTTTTCAATTTATTTTTCTGTGCTTCTCTTTACTTGTCAGAAAAGCGACTGAAGCGATCACACCAGACGTTTTAAATCTACAGCGGTTTGCACCGGCATCCTAGTAACCGTGTCGTAGAATTTATTTATATTTAACTCAAACCAACAAGAAACCAGACGAGAGCTGAAAGAATCTAAGCGTTGCCAGCACTTCTCAGCAGAGCCTCTCTCAACCTCGTCCTTCTTGAAACGTAGTTCTAGGACAGATTGAAAAATTCTTAGCTTCTTCTCATGTGCTCACATCTTCTCCAGGGCTCTCGTCGGACGGTCGCTCCCCACTCGCTTTCTCCGTCATGTTGTAACATTGGGGAACCGTCGGAAAAAACCGTCTGAAATGTTAACTTCTTTGTCTGAGTTTATTTGCCGTCATGGCCTTTTTCGGTCTGCTCTGGTTATTCCACAATGCTAGTCTCCTGGATGTCGTCACCGTTCCCGGAAACTGGATCTTTCGCTTCTGTCTTCTGTCAAAATTCTTCGTTAAACTGCAGTTAGCCCGCTGATGTTGCTTTTTCGCAGCAGATTCGACCGACGAAAACGACATTCTGAGTGGCGGCTCCAACAGCGCAACATCTCCCGATCTTTCCCAAGACTCACAAGACACTTCCCGCATTGTATTAGTACCTTCAACCACATTGACACAAACACCTATGACCTATCCTCATTTGTGGATGCATCCTCGTCATCGCCATTCTGAATTGAAGCACTGTTTGCTAGCTCGGAGACCTGACATAAAACTCATTGTGTACGTCTAAGTAACTTTTGAGAATGAGCCACAAACGTCTTGTACAATTCATATAATTTTCCCGACATGTTTCCCACATTCACTCTTTCCTACGTTCTTCTTTTACATCCCTGTTTGTAATCACGTAATGTTGTCTATGTCAGATGGGGAACCTGAAATCATTGCCACAGTTGTTGCTGTTCATTTGGGAACTGATTGTACTGTTGGGACTTTTATATGCACCTTAACCACTCACTTTATGTGTATTTCTATGCCATACAGTTAAGATAAATCAAACGTTTCAAAAGAACTAAATTTTTCGGCTTGAACGTTTGCCATTGATCTTTGTTTTTATTAGCTAGTACATTTGCCGTTGAAGTCTGCGCTTACAAATGGTGTATTACAAGAATTGATATCGTTAGTTCGTGGTAAAGTCATGAGTGTTTTACGAGTGAGAGTAATAATGGATACCCCTGGACACCTGTCATTGACAAGTGAGCACTTGTCATCACACTGGTACATGAAAACATGAGTTTTTCATGAGAAGCTGTTTTGTCATGTTGCAGATTTGAACACAATAGAGTCTCAAAGTGCTGGGTTGCCAGCTGAAACTGCTTCAAGATCAAGAACAGCTTAGCGTAGTTTATTGCCAAAATGCTGTTCACTCAAGCCATAATTGAGCATTCCGTCATAATTTTCCTATGCTCTATCTCTATTGTCGTTCTTGCAGCTGCCCTTAGGAGAAAACCACCACGTCGAGTGTGGAAAGAGTGTCCTATTCTATGCTGTTTATTGTTAAGTGCGCTAATTGATGCCAGCGCCAGCATTATTATATCGGTTGAATGGGTCCTTGTAGCGATAGATGTCATCCCAAACCAGCCTGAGTACACCGGCATTCTGCATTTTACCGGAGTGGCGGTTTTTAGCACGGGATGGTTCTATGATTCTTTTACTGTTGGAGTTTTAGCTCAACGGATCTGTTATCTGGTGTTCCCATGGAAGCCGGCAAGAACTTACAGCGGCAAAATAGTTGTGATTAGTTTTGTGCTGCCCTCAGTTTTTGCTTCTGTTTTCACAGTAATAAATCTGTTCACGGCTCCGGTACAGTCCGTTCCCGTACCGTCAGGTATCTAAAAATTAACCTTGAAATTACGTAGTTTATTTGATTTGTTAAGGGTGCATGTCTATAAACTGCATGACGTCGCACACCCAGCTCATCCATTTACTAGGAATTGCGAGCAAAATGTTTTTCTCGGTTGTCATCTGTTCTCTTGGAATTGCGTTCAATGTACTATTGGCCAGACATCAGACAGTGTTCAACACTGGATCCAACCAAAAGGTGAATGAATCTTTCTGAGTAAGTTGCTAATTAGAGTTTAGCTGAACAGCTTCACAAGAAACGTTTCGTTCCTCAGAATTCTTCTCGAATTCCTACCGTTCACAGCAGACATCGTTTTGTCTGGATTTGGAATACGACTTTCGCTACTGATTGGTCCTTTTGGAGCGATGGCTTCTTCCATGGATTTTTGTGTTTCATCTTTGCTGTATTACAACTTTGTGACAAAAACTGCAAAACAGGTTGTCAGTGAGAATCCTTCTTAAAATATAGGAGAACGATCCAGAAGTGTCCGTTCGTGCGGGCGTGACAAAAATTCTAAACACGATGACCCTGATTGAATCAATAAGCGGGTTACGGCCATTTGCGTTTGCATGCTTTTCGTTGTTCCCTTAATATTGTTGATTTGACACGCCGTGTCGAGCGCTGGTGGATTACTATATAGTGGTTGTTAAGTAATTGAAGATAAGTGAGGGAAGATTGGTTATGTTGGATTAATGCGCATGAGCGCAAGAGTTCGATTCCACCCGGTGACTGAACTTTTTTGTTGTAAAGAAAGCTTCGCTTTGGACTGTTTCTAGTCCTCTTTCTTTCCCCAAAACAGCAGCTTAGCAACTTTTAGTATTTGGAGCCTTCGGCACCCAAGTAGCTTTGCAACACGGGCTTGGCCCCCGGCATCGTTATCGTTTTGGCTGTCTGTATAGTAATTGCTGTAGCATTAGCAGAACTGTTCTCGAGGTTTTATGTTGAGTTCCATCCGCTGCGAATACCAGATCTGTCAGATAAATATGACTGAAACGATGTTAAAAGTGTGTGCGAAAATTTTGGTTGCTACGCCTTAAATTGCATGACCTAAACTATCACGAGTCACCAACTCATATCTACTTATATCAAACTTTTCCTCGTATTGACAATTTTGATTTTTGCCAGTATTTTCAGCATTCTGCTAAAGATGCATGAAACACAATTCGGGTCCAGGTTACAAGTAAACGAAAAGGTGCAATTTTAACAAGGAATTCTTATAAATTTTGTTCAATTTAGGACCAGATATTTCTTCTACTTACGCTTGATTGTAGATAATGTGCCGTACTTGATAGATCTTCCACTGAACATGCGTGGGAAAAGTTTTATGGTGCGATTGGTCACTCAATTGATTCGTTTTGTTGTGTTGCTCTTTATTTTTCAGCTGGCGTGAAATCGTCACAGCAAATTTTGTCAGATGTTTTCAGGCTAGCAAAATTTGCAATGCCTGCTATAAAATCCTCTCATCGATAGCGGAGAGCTGTGTGTTTGTTTTCCGTTCGCTGAAGTTTGTTAACGAACAGAAACAGTACGCAAAACATAGGCGGCCGCCGAAACTCGAATTCGCGACCTGCAACACTGCAGTCCGTGAGACTAACTAACGACTCACCACTCAGTTCAGCTTTTTTGGGACCTGTTACCATGAGCTCTATCACACAATGCAAGCAACATACTTGAGCAAAAGTCACACCAAAATTTCAGAAATTCAGCATGCAACAGAGTAACGCTTGAGAGCATCAATGTGAAGTAAATGTTCGAAGCTGCATCTGTGTTACCGACAGTTTTACCGTCACCTTCACCGCATACCGACACGTACTTTCACCAAAACATACAAGAAAACACATGAAACCTAAACGTCAGCAGTTTTAATGTTTGGTCACAATTGTTCGGGTTAAACGTCAGCGATTGTTTTCTGTTTGAAGTTGCTGGTACAGAATTCTCTGCGCTTAGGAATGGCGTTTTACACAGGTTGGTTTGGTTAGTTCATGTATAAGTAATAATTTTTTTACGCGTGAGAGTATTTATGAATACCCCTTATGGCTCTCTTGTCATTACAATAGTACATGAAAATAGCAGTTGTTTATAACAAGCTGCTCGACACGTTATAGATTGGAACACAAAAGAAAGTCTCAAAGTGCTAGGTTGCCAGCTGAAACTGCTTTGAGCTGTTGATCAAGAACAGCTTCACGCCAAATGTCAAAAACACCAGTTTATTGCCAAAATGCTGTTCACTCAAGCCATAATTGAGCATTCCGTCATAATTTTCCTATGCTCTATCTCTATTGTCGTTCTTGCAGTTGCCCTAAGGAGAAAACCACCAAGGCGAGTGTGGAAAGAGTGCCCTATTTTATGCTGTTTATTGTTGGATACGCTAATTTATGCTAGCGCCAACATTCTTATATCAGTTGAATGGGTCCTCGTAGTGATAGATGTCATCCCAAACCAGCCTGAGTACACCGGCATTCTGCATTTTAGCAGAGTGGCGGTTTTCATTGCGGCTTGGTTCTATGATTCTGCCTCTGCTGGAGTTTTAGCTCAACGGATCTGCTATCTGGTGTTCCCATGGAAGCCGGCAAGAACTTACAGCTTTAAAATAGTAGTGATTAGTTTTGTGCTGCCCTCAATTTGTGTTTCTGTTTCTACAGCACTGAATCTGTTCACGGCTCCTCTACATTCCGTTCCTTTCCCGTCAGGTATATTAGGCTGAAAATTTAACTGTAATTTATCTTGAATTTGTTAAGGGTGCATGTCATTGAACTGCATGACGTCGCATACTCAGCTCATCCATTTACTAGGAACAACAATCAAAATGTTTTTCTCGGTTGTCATCTGTTCTCTTGGAATTGCGTTCAATGTACTATTGGCCAGACATCAGACAGTGTTCAACACTGGATCCAACCAAAAGGTGAATGAATCTTTCTGAGTAAGTTGCTAATTGGAGTTTAGCTGAACAGCTTCACAAGACACGTTTCGTTCCTCAGAATTCTTCTCGAATTCCTACCGTTCACAGCAGACATCGTTTTGTCTGGATTCGGAATACGACTTTCGCTACTGATTGGTCCTTTTGGAGCGATGGCTTCTTCCACGGATTTTTGTGTTTCATCTTTGCTGTATTACAACTTTGTGACAAAAACTGCAAAACAGGTTGTCAGTGAAAATCCTTCATAAAATATAGGAGAACGATCCAGAAGTGTCCGTTCGTGCGGGCGTGACAAAAATTCTAAACACGATGACTCTGATTGAATCAATAAGCGGGTCACGGTAACGGCGCCATTTGCGTTTGCAGCCCGTTAATCAATCAATAATCAAGAACGCTTATACTGAAAAGTGCGCTTACCTGTAAATTGGTGATAAAGTGAGTCGTCAGTGGAAAGTGTAAAAAGAATTCTGAACTTTTTAACTACAACGTAACTATGGTGCACACTCTACTCTATTTCAACCTAAACAAACGACAAATTACATGAGCTCAAAGAATCTAAACGTCGTCAGCCCTCTCACGTTTCTTGGCAGACCCTTCCTCGCCCTCATCCTCGGCCTCCTTCTTCTTTTCGTCCTTCTTCAGCGGTATCTTGAGCCACCCCGACATCTGCTCGGCGGTCTTTCCTTCCAAGTTGTTCGCCGTGTACTTGATCAAAGTGTCGATCAGGTCCGGCATTTGAGCAGGTAATAGGCGGCGTTGATCACGTCGGCCAGCTTGGTTCGAGGGAAGCATTCGTCCAATAGCGTCACGTCTTCTTTCGCGACATTGCGGTTGAAACGGTGCATCTGACGGTGCTCCTCGGTCTTCGGTTTTTCGGCCTCGTAGAGGGTTAGCCACTCGACGATCTTAGAAAGAGCTTCGCCAGCCACCGAGCGCAGCGGGATTTCTTCGTCAGGGTAGTTACCCTTTTCCTACGAGTAGCCCAGGTCAGCCAGCATCTGCTTCAGCATGTTCGCCTTGTGCACAAACTCCTGTTTCAGCTCGAACGTCTTTCCGTCCGACGCGATCAGCTTGATCGGGGTTGAGGTCAAAGCAGTGGGCATATTTGAGAACAGGAGAATTTGAAGCTCAATGTTGGAATATTAATCGAGGCAAAGACGGGTTCTTATATGCTGTTTTGGTTTTTAAGAACACATCGTTTTTGGGCATGTAGCTATGCTATTGAATATCTTTTGTCACATCGCTGATTGATCATCTACTCTAACCTGTGTACTTCCAAAAATCTTTAGAATTTCAAACGTTATATTTTGGTTAACACAGCACACAGCTTCAAAGATCAATCACGATTTTAATAACTCCAGTCATCACCAGAATTCGGCGGATTCTCCCCATTAGCCGGCATTACCGTTGTCATCTGCTTGTTAATCTTATTTCCCAGCAGAAGATTGATAAACCCATTTCGGATCTGTTTGTTAACCTTTAGATACAAACACGCCGGTAACCCTGAAAAGAGCTTTTCAGTAAACAGCCTTTGTTATAGGTAATACCGTTGCTACACTGCCAGATGACGTATACTCCAAAGCTGAGAGGCGTGGGAAGAGAGGGAAGGAATTGCATGTAGACGCCGATGAAGGCGCTTAGCATGGTGAAGACGCAAAGGAAAAAGGCTTGCAGGGTGATCTACAAACACGCTTTCATAAAATTTCCTAAAATGTGCGATTTTCGCTGACCCTGGCCTGCATACTAGGCGTTTTGCTTCCAGCTTTCCTGTTTTTCCACCAGATTGAGAAGCACAGGATTGTATACAACGTGGGAAGGGTGATAAGGATGAAAATGTTGTGACTGGCGTGCTTGTCGTTTTCGTACTAAAATGTCTTAAATTAGGCCTTAGAGCAAAGTGAGGGTATACCTGCTTATGATCTATGAACTCAAATCCAGGGAGGTTCACATAAGGGTCGTGGAACCATGCGTATCTCGTAGAACTGAACAGCATTCCTGGAGACCAGATCACAAAAGCAACACTGTAAAGAACACATCCCAAAAGCCAGAAGTAGGTCTTTGCGCCTTTGAAAGAGTTGTAGAGGTATTTTGGCTTCCAAACTTCCACACAACGTTGGAAGGCGAGCAAAACGACGCTCATGGATTGACTCACCCACAGGGCTAGATATATGTTAGGTTATGAATGCAATAATATGGCTTACCTAGCAACATGATTCCTAGGATGTACTGAAAATCAATATAAGGACAGGCGAGAGCTCCTGTGACAATAAACGACCCTGTAAAAACTCCGCTGACAATGAGACATAAGAGATCTGTAATCCCAATGTAGAGCATAATTTTGTAGCCTGGAAGGTTACACAGACGCGACTTGACTACGACGATAAGGCAAGGGATGTAGGGGATCTAAAGTTCGCCATTTTTTGAGATTTAGATTAAGAGCTTACCGCAAAGAAAATTCCAACAGTGATATAAAACAGTCCCAGCGTAGGATTAGGATGTCCTAGCTGGAACCATTCCTCATCCGTCAGATAAGAACAGTTGTACAGTCTCTTGTATTCGTCACGGCGAAAAAGCATCAGCTCCATAACAGCGGAGTGTAGACGTGTAGGTAGGTCTGTGTTTGATAGAACAGCTGGGGCGAGGCGGGCGGTCTGTTTAAGACGTCTTGTTAGGGAAGCATACAAAAAAACGTACAAATATGGCAGCATGGAAAACATGTAATTGTGATTGGGTGAAGAACAGTAAACGTTGGGTTCAAATGAACTACAACGCCTTCGGATCGCATTGCAAGTGTAAATTTAACAACACAAGTAGGTCTGAACCATATCAACATGTTGTGGTTCTTGCTCCTACAAAAAAAAGAATTTTTCCAGCCGAAAACAGTCAACAGCGCTTTAAAAGGAGCGTTTGGTCTGATCCAAAAGGGTCTTATATCGGATTTTCATAAAGGTCAGAATAAAAACAGTTTTGGCTTTTGACGTACCTAGTTAGTCATCCTAATGGTGGCCACCCCTTAAGAATATCCAAAAAAAGGTTTTGCATGAGATGAAAATTTTGCTTTGAAACAAATGCTTACGAGCGGTGATCTCTTGAGTCACACGAGACGTGCTTCAAGCAGGAAAATGAAAAAAGCTTTTGTTCATTTCAAACGTCGTCAACGCAAAGCTTTATATGAAAATGGTGGATGTTTGGTGAGACTCAGACAATTAAGTTTTCAGATGTCTGGGATTTTTTTCAAAAACAATCGTTTGAGAGTTTTATGATGAACCTGCAAATGATGTCACAAACACAAATCAGGTTGCGCCACAGGTGGCTAATAGATATTCAACTAGAAGCAGCCATAAACATGTCCTAATGAACAAACGCAGGACAATCACAAAGGTAGAACGATCAAAAACCTTGAACATACATGTTAAAAACACCAAGAACACATGAAAAAATCTCTGTCGTTTACAAAAAAGTGGAAATTAAACGCTGGAGTGTTAAAAAGCAAGCAACAGGCGAAATTCTCCTCTAATCTCTCCTATAGTCAAAAGTGGATAGGTGCGGCTAATATTGAATACTGCGTCTCAGCGGCACTCTGTTCCTGTGCTATATTGTTTTTAGTCTTGACCTTAAAAACAAGGTCGCCGGTGTCCGTTTGGCTTCTTTTTGTCCTGTTGTTCACAACCCTTCTCTTTGCCTTATGTCGCTTCACAAATGCCGTTTTATGAATCCTGTTCCTCACAGAAATTTTACTAAACACCACTTGTTTAACAGGACCTCTGCACTTTGCAACGGCCGTCTTATTTATTGCTAGTCATTGTTTCTATGGCAGCGCCACAGTCAGTCTTTGTCCAAACGATGTATTCTCTGATATGTCCATTGAGGTCTAGTCTCTACGTCAACGTTATTATCGTTTTTTTGAATTCGCTGCTTTCGTCAACGTCTTTCTTTTGGTGAACGTTTTTAAAATTTTTGAAAAGGTGGCACCTGTCGTAGAAGGTAAAAACAGTGATTCTAATAACTCGCGGATGCTTCAAACAAAATACAAGACAAAAAGACGAAAATCGGGTTTTGAAAAGTCCAAATTTGGGTTGCTTTCCATTCAAATGTATGGCTTTTTACAACGCAACTGTACGTTACTACGCCATCTGCGTGTGGGAAATGGGCTTAGAGTGCGAACTCTGGCCACAATCCTGATAAAGACGACGCCTGATGTGGCGGGAACCGATCTGCAATGTAGGGACACGAAGGACATACGAACGGCGAAAAACCTTTATTACGAGCGACCGCTCAAGACGAGCGCACACGATAACACTAACACTACAGGGCGAGGCAGGCGACGCCGAGACACACGTGTCTGGAGACGGCGTCGCTCGTCCAGACATGTCTGGGCACTTGACATATTGACATATTCCGCTTTTATCTTTGTTGCTAGAATTTTTTTCAGTAGAAGCTCTCCCTTTTTCAGATTCAATACCACACAAATCTTGATGAGAGAGTAATGTGGCGTTCAAACTCACCGGCAACAGCAACGGCAACAGCAACAGCAACGACAACAGGGTGTTCAAACTCGTGTTGCCGTCACCGAGGTTGTTGCCGGCCTGTCGCCGGGCAACACGACCGGCAACACGAGTTTGAACACCCTCCGGCAACAAGTCCGGCAACTGTTGCCCGGCAACACGTTTGTATGGAAAGTTGCTGTTGCCGACAAGCCGCTTTGAAAAGTCGGCAACAGCCCCGGCAACACGTGAGGGCGATGAGGGGTATTGGTCGAATTTTGCATCGTATTTGGGCATTTTTAGCTGGATTTCTCAGGATTTTTGATGCGTTTGCTGTTTTCGCCTCTGTTTCAAGATTTCGAGATGTGTCGCACGCTTTCGCTGTTTTTCAAGGTGTTTTTACGTGAATTTATGCTCTCTTTTGCGTTTTCCAGCAGGGCGAATGTTGCAATGTGGCGATGGTCGATTATAACAGCAAAAAATGCGCGAATTTCGCCCAATTTTAGGTGGATTGAGATGGAGACTGCTTGTGTTGTTGCAAGTTATTCATGTCTTGGCGTGCATAGTTGATTACAATTACGATTATTATTTGCAGGCAGTATGGATGCAGAGGAAAAAGAAGCCAACGTCGAAACTTTAATCGAACTCATCCGATCCCGTCCTGAGCTCTACGACCTACAGAACGTGAAGTATAAGGACACCAAATTGAAGAAGAGAATGTGGGATGAAGTCGCCCGAAATTGGAGGATTGAAACCTTCGAAGAATGCACCGGAGAGGCTGCAAAAAAGAAATTTAAGAACCTCCGGACTCAATACCAGAGGACGAAGAAGAGACTTCCCTCCGGAAGCGGCGTCGAAGAAGCTGTGCATTGGCCTCATTTTGAATCGATGAAGTTTCTCGATGGAGTTTCGACGATGAAAAGCTCGTAAGTCGAGCGTTTCAAAGCACGATATTTTATATATTGATTTTAGGTCATTCAGCTTGATCAATATTGTTTCCGAGGACGAATTCGGGATGGACTCGGACTTTGACAAGGAGAACACTGCCCCGGAGCCTGCTGATCGAAGCTCCGAAACGCCAAGGTTGAGGAGAGGCGGCCGGAACGAGTACCAAAACTCGCTCTTGAAGCTCCTTGAGAAGACGGACGCCGCTCTTGACAAGGAAGAAGCGAACCAGAGTCCAAACTACCACTTCGGCATGGAAGTCAGCCGAACTCTGGACGGACTTTCAGCAGAAGAACAAGCGCGAAAAAAGATGAAAATTATGAAGATTTTATATAAGTTATCGAATGATAATTAGGTTGTGGTTTGGGTCAAATAAACGTTGAGGGTTGCTAGCAAATAGTGTTCATGGTTATGTTCTAAATCATACGTCGTTACCCGGTTTTGTGATGTGCGACGGTGGTAATCTAACGTGCTTCTAGAATGCGCGCCCAACGGCTGCTCTTAATCAAAAAGAGATTGATTTTGAGAGCTCTGCTTGCTAATTCCCGGGAAGCGGACAAGAAGAAGCGAGGACCAACAAGAATCCTGTGCCAGAAGAGGCAAGAAGAAGGGGAATACCAGACCTTCTCGCAGATGATACTTCCTTTTTTGAATACGCGGATGAGAAGATCGACGTTTGAGAAACTGCTGTCGAAGATCCGGCCACTCCTGAAATCAAAGCGAATGCAGAAGAACACCGTGAAGCCGGAACAGATGTTGCTGATCACTTTGCGATTCTTGGCAACCATAGTCTTCGTTTTTCTTTTCGAATAGGAGTGTAAGTTCAAATATTAAGCTTTCCTTATTTTAATTTTGGAATTGCAGGGCAACCGTATTGAACGTAGTCAACGATACGCTGAGGGCAATCACAGAAGCCCTTAAGAAAAACGTCGCGTTTCCGGAAACTACGGAAGATTGGTTGGCCATAAGCGCGGAATTCGAACAACGATGGAACTTCCCCCACGTTTTGGGTAAGTTGTGCACGATACAAAACACATTCAACCGTCCTGCTCGGGATTTGCGACGCCAATTACCGCTTCCTGTATTACGACATTGGATCCTACGGGCACGCGCATGATAGCCGAGTCCTAGAAAGCAGTTCTTTCGGCCAAGGACTTCGAGAAGATCGCTTCCTCTTCCCTCCAGCAAGTCAGCTCCATGGATCCGGGCCCGAGCTTCCATTCTTCTTCCTTGGAGACGGAGCGTTCCCGCTATCGGAGATACAAGTTTCAAAAACGCGGCGTTCAATTATCGACTATCGCGTGCTCGCCGAGTTATCGAAAACGCCTTTGGAATTCTCGCTGGACGATGGCGGATCTTGTTGAAGGATATCGAAACTTCCCCAGAAAGCGCTGACCGGATCGTCAAGGCAGCCGTGCACCTCCACAACTACCTGAGCGACGAAGAACCGTTTCCCAGATCCCAGATCCAGCGTGGGGAGCAAGGCGACAACCTGGATTCGGCTCGGGTGGCATCCGATCACGCTCTCCGAAGCTCCAACCGCGCTCAACAAGTGCGCAAGCAGCTCGTCGACTACTTCCAAGCCGAAGGAAGCGTCCCGTGGCAGCTAGAAGGAAGCCAGTCGCACTTATAAATTTGTTTTGTTATGTACTATGCGTGATAAATGGTTGGAACTGTTGGTGTTGCCCCCTGTGTTGCCGGGAAGTGATCAAACTCACTTTTTATCTGGTTGCCGTTGCCGTCGCTGTTGCCGTCGCCGTCGCAGTCGTCGGCTGAGTTTGAACACGACTGTTCAAACTCGTGTTGCCGTCGACGTTGCTGTCGCCGTTGCTGTTGCCGTTGCTGTTGCTGTTGCCGGTGAGTTTGAACGAGGCATAAGTCAACAGAGAACCCATATTAAAATGTTTGTTTTTAGATCAACAGTTTCACTCGCTGTCTCTTCTTTCTGAGGTTCACCTTTGAAATAGTTCCACATTCGACTAATATGGTCATGCAAGACTTTGTAAAGTATATTTCTTAAATTTCATAAATTTGTTTTAGTTTTGCTTAACATAAGGAAGCATTAGGCGATTAGGAAGCTTCGTAGATCCGAAGGGAGCGCTTGGAGATGCTGTGGACATGTTTGTGGGCATGTTGGTCTAGCTATAGCTTAAACAGTGTTGTGACAGGTGGTCTGTAAGCCTGTTTTTGTAAAAGGAAAATTGTGTTCCAAATGAAATACTTTACAATTGAAATTACCTAATTGTTCCAACACAGTTGTGTAACGGGCAGACTCTTGAGAGCGTTGCCTTCGACGTTTCCAGTCTGGAATTGTTTCAGACATCAGGTAAGAGACCAAATTAATTGTAGACTTCTTTGTTTTTTTCCTGTCTGTCTCTTCACGCGGTTTCAAATGTCATTATTACGCCTTGATTTTTAAAATCTAATGGCATAGTTTACTTCGCTTTCCTCGATGTTCGACCTTATACTGCGTTTTGAGAACTTTGAATTTAGTGCTTGTTCAAGTGTTTTAAGCTAACTACAGAATTGCAATTCAGACCATTTTTCGCTACTACAACTTATTCTTCCATCTTTCAAACGCTGTACGTTAAGAGTCGCTTACGCCGAGTGCAGTTTCTGACCAGCTTTATTGTTGCTGTGGAACACGTTTGAAGAAACACTGTTTGTCTCCTTGTCATAGCTAGGAAGCTCGATTATTTATCGAATGCGACCAATACTTGTGTAGCTCAAATCGCGAGTTTATGATCAAAGTGGTTCTAAGATTGGAAAGTTTTTCGACGAGTTTTCATTGTAATGTGCCCTTTAAAAGAGAGCTTTAATTGCAAACTGGGTTTCTTTATTGCCATTTTTTGAATTGTGCTGCCAGTATGGTTTTTTTAAAGTTTAGAGCACATTGAGTGGGATCAGGCGAGACACTTCAAAATTGGCTTTTTCTGAAAGGTTGGCTAAACTTAATGTATTTGAGTTTTGCACAGGAAATTAGGGTGCTACGTTTTTGTTTGTGTCTTCAAAGACCATTAGATCCACTTGCCCGCTCAATGGCTTTAACTGGGCATAACCATTCAGGTTGAGACTATTGGAACTCTGTTTCTGTACATTATCCACACACGTAGAAAACTAATACAAGGTGCCATTAGCAACAATGTGAGCTTTGTTTTTGCGCTTTTAGAATGGTGTGTCTTTGTTTAGCTAAACCTGTTTTTGCGCTATGTGTTCTGTTTACGGATCCTACTAAAAATGGTGACCGTGCTCTGCATTTACTTGGTAAGCTGGAGTGCTGTTTAAGCGTCGTACGCACGTGCAATATACATGAACGTATGTACGAAAAAGCAAAGTTGTGGAACAACATATGAACTCGAATAAATCTTAGCTTACTATGTCATTATCGATAGCGTATATGGTGAAGCACAAATTGTAGTATTTTCTTGGAGGTCAATAAAAAAGCGGTAGTGCTGCTGAGTCACTGAATTTCTGTACGGAAAGGGTTACTTTTCGGACCACGAGAGCAAGGATACGCTACGAAAAAACTGTTTGTTTGTATAACTGAAAAATTCTTTACAAAATGGAAATTTTGAGCTAGTTTCTTTCACTATCAATCGTATACAAAAGGGTTAGAATCAAAATACAACTTACTCTTCTCTCGCTTGGTGGTTTTTTATGACTAAGGAATGACTAAAAGAAACTCTTGTATCAAAATAAGAGCAACGAAGCAACCTAAAATTAGCAATTCAACTGTTTTAAGGTGATTTTTCGACTTATTTCTTTGCACACCAAAGTTTGGAAGGAGACATCGGCCAAAAATTCAAATTGAACTTGTGTCTAATTGGATGGTAGCCGTGTTTCGGTTTTTGACGTGTACGACAAACGAAGAAAAGCTGTCAGAAGAATTCATTTTCGTCCAACGTTACATATTTATTTTGCTTGAAAACGGCTCTTGAGTTATAAGGAATCTGTATACTTGGTTAACTAGCTAAGCGTCAATGAAACTGCTATTATCATCCTACAGGAACAGAGAGCGTCTGCTCGTAAGTGTAATTTGGCAAAACATAGAGCACACTATAAACAACTCTGAAAAATTTAACAGCCGTCGACGAGATTCTGTATCATCAGCTCATACTTGAGCTACCTGATTTGTTAGCCGTAAAAGTCGTATAAACGTCATTATCGGTCCACTGATCCTTGATAAAAGAGATCCAGGCGTGTCTGTTCACCACGAAAAGGAGCTAGCGATGACCCTGATTGGTAAGGGGCGGCGACCTGTAGTTCTGCCGTTCTGGTTTGCTGCATTTGCGCGTGCGGCCAGCCACACTGTTGTCAGTTGTGTAGAAGAGCACCGCAGAGATTTTTGAGTTTTGAAAACATTTTTGAGGACAAGAAGCGCCGAGTGATCGGTCCTATAGCATTACGGGCGCTATGCGCAAATCTCTATTCTCAACAATCACATTCCTGCATTCCCAATTTAGAAACGATAAAAAACGATAATAGCGCCCGACTTTTGGTTTTTAATTGAATAGACTTCAATTAGTTTACAACGAAATTGTTTGTACTTTGGGGCCACCTAGAAAGACTGCTATCCAGCGAATCGGGTAACCGTTTTTACCATACAACTTTACGGACTACCGGAACTATTCCACCATTTAACAGCCTTAAATTTGTCAATAAGTCAAAGTAATCGTTTCTTGAAATAACCGGAAATGATTCACACGTCGTCGTTTAATCGCTTCCTTGCTATCACAATTAAATTTTTTTCAGAAAAGCTAAAACTATTTTTTGTCAAGTCTAACAATCTAACAAGCTTTTTTGTTAGACAAGCTCACATTTTGACCTGTTTGAAAACCAACGGATTGTTGTGCTAAGCTTTTCAACGTTGAGGCAAGAAAACGATTTTAAATAATTTGGTTAGGCGTTAAAAAACCTTGCCTCGAAAAATTGAGACGTATTAGAGTATTCAAGTAGGCGTTAACATACGTCGCAAAAGGACTTTTGAAACACAAACCTTAAGAACGAGCACTCTTATTTCTATGTGATTTCATTTATGAGCCGTTTTCTTAAATTTTAGTGAGTCAACTGAAAACGGCCAGACTCGTGGTTGCTATGTGCTATTTTCAACCGATGATTTTCTAATGCAACGCACAACTGAGATGTAATTCTGGTGCTTGATGCACATAAGCACTCAGTTCCTCTTTCCAATAAGCTCAAAAATGTATTTTTACCTTTTGAACTTGTTCATTTTTAAACCCCATCATTTACCTTATTGAACCCCAACAAAACCCAACCCCGTTTGTATCCCACACGCAAATTTCAGAGAATTGCGTGCAAAGACTACATTTCCTATGGCCAAGATGGCAGAAACCAATTTGCCGGTCCAATATTGTATTGTTCAAAAAAGTCCGCGGTTCTGAATTTTCGATTAGTGCAGGCTATAAAAACACAAACGCAATTTGAGAAACTAAAAAAAGAATTTCGCCCGTAATCACTACAATTTATGTGGCACGTAAAAAAGTTGACCTGCCCACCCGTGCGTGGTTCGTGGAAGTGATATTAAATTCCGTGTCAAAAACCTCTCAGCTCATTGCCGATTTCCAGATGCTGATTGAGGTGGTCTACGCCGAATGTGCCTTTTCGGCTTTGGTCTACCTCATTACCGTGGTCCTGCTGTTCTACATTTTCAAACTCAAGTCTGTGAAGTCGCTATGGAAGAACTCGCCTCCTCTACTGATGCTGTTTCTGTCTACTTTTATCTTAGCCGTAGAGCATTGGAAGACTGTTGTTCTGTGGATTTTCGTCCTTGCTGGATTGGTCACTTATCCTATGGACCCGGTTTATACGAGAATTGATCAGATTGCCAGTTTTTGGTCCAAGTGGTTTTATGATGCAGCCACGATTGGGATATTCCTTCAAAGGGTGTTTTTGTTGGTGTATCCTTCGAGGCTAGTCCTAAACCGAAAATTGGCAGTCGTGATAGTTTTCTTGGAAGTGCTTATTCCGATCCTGCTTGTGGGCGTGTTCCAAGGCTTGAATCTTATGAACGGCGCTCGGAAGACCGCTTCAGGGTCAGGTTCAGGTTTAGGACGAGAAGGTGACTTTTTATCAAAGATCGTAGATTTGCAAATAAGCTTTCAGGTTGTTTTACTTTGAACTGCATCTTTGAGAATCCCATGGACCATCTGCTCTCTAAATGGCTTCAACTAGGCATGTCAGTTCAGATCGTTATAGCTGGAGCTCTCTGTCAGTATATGATCTACAGATACAGCCGACTACTCCAGTCTACCATAAACAACAACGTAATTGAACCGCTCATAACCCATCCTTTTAAATCTCATCATTTAGATTAACAGATTCACCCGTTTTGTGTTCTGCTTCCGAATCGTTCTAGAAATGGTTCCATACACTGCTGACGTTATTTGCATCTTTTTGGTAATTTGTGACCCATTTTGTTATTATGTGATCTTATTTTAGCTTAACAAGTCCGTAGGTTTGTACATTGGAGACTACATTACCGTAGGGGGATCCATCGACATGCTTTTATGCACCATTGTTTATCTAAAAATTGCAAAGAAGAATTCAGTGATCGCTTTGAAGAATTCCAAGAATCGGCAGTGTTTCACTTCAACTAATCATTAAAAAGATGTTTTTGAAATTGGTAAATTTCATGCTTTTGTCGCTGTACGCTATCAAGTTTTTGTGGTTTTATCGCTGAACGTTAAATAACGAACAGGCACTTTGTCGTAAATGACGTTAAGTTCCGTGTGATCATTGGTCAGAAAGCCGCAAAACCAAGAAAGTTCAAAACCAATGAAAACTGAAAAAAATAAGAGAACTGTCCAACGCAACCATAAGAGAACCTCTTTATTCTGTAGACATCTTTTTGTGTTTAACGACAAGTTCATCTGCGCATAATGCGAGCCAGTAATCTTACAAGCGTTAACGCTATAACCATCGAAAATTTTATAAAACTTTGTTAGATAAGTAAAAACGATGCTCCAGTAGGGTTGCTTGCGAATCGAATCACTATTGATCTCGACTGCCACTCGGTTTGCTACCCAAACGACAAACACAAGTTTATTCGCTGTTAACAAAACATTAACGTCGCATTGACGCGCACACAAGTACGAAGAATTCAGCGACCGTCCCTAATTTAGCGATTAGGCCGCTGGCTCCTGGCGAGAGTTTTGCGCCTGCCCTGCGCTTGAATCCTTGCAATCACTTCCGCCCTCTCTAGCTGCTGGACGAACTTGTGGAGTCGGACGAAGAATCGTTTTCGCGTGCGTCAGACCCGGCCTGATTAACTCGCTTGGCGATAATAAGGAGTAATAAAAGCCAAAGGTTCAAGATTTGATGCAACTGGAACACTCTGCAAAACAATAAATAGAACCGAAAGAATGAACAGTGAACATGTGAACATGGACAATGACGTTTGTAGTACATGCCGAGAAAGTTAAAGCGCACAAACAGACCTTTTCTCAAGAGGTGAATCTTAAGAGAAGACTCTCAAAATGCGGCTCACGTGATTAAAGTTTGAGCGTCTTTTGAACGCTTGATATCAAAAAACCTTGATATCAAAGCAACCGATGTTGCCGTTTCATGCGTAGTTCAACTTTCGTGTTTGTGTTAACCCACTATTCCTTTCCCAGTTGTTGCTTTTTCACCAAATTGAGGACAAGCGCGCAAACGTCGGTTTTAAGTATAATCCTCAACCTGAGCAATTTGTGGTTGTCGGATAAAACCTGAACAACAGTTGGATGCATGGTTCTTTGGCGCTACCTCAAAAATGAAAATTAAAGTCAGTTCTAAATTTGACCTCCTTCCTCTTTTGACGTCTTTTTGTTCATTTCTAATTATTGAAGTACAGCGTTAATTAAGTGGCTGACTAAGTGTCTGTACGCCAAATCACAACGTTTCCGTAAAACACCTGTTTGTCTCAAACGTTGTCGCCAATTTTTCACTAGCATTAGGCACAAAACTCTGGGCGTAAATTAGTCACCACTTGTTTGAACGGAATGTTCTGCAAACAGCCTCAGAGGTGACTGAAAGGTCTTGCTCAAAATATGAGAACTGTAAGGACGTTTCCTGCTTTTTGATAATTTTTGAGATTTCGACTTACGTAAAATTTAATTTCACATTTCACGGTCACCGGTGTTTTGCACGATAGATTACGCTTATCTTTAGAGGAGGAGGGTTTTCGGAAGAGCTGATCAGCATCCCACCGTCAGGATTGCGGCAAACGGTCTCAGAAAAATTACTGCAAAATTAAAAAAAGGTTAAAAAAAGAAAAATTTGATTTTCCCCAGAGTTGCAGTGGTCCCGACGCGACTGCCCTACACAATGGTGATCGGATGACGTTCCCACAACGCAAAGAACACAAAAATTCTACCGAAAGCCGTATTTCCCCGTTTTGACCCTAACCGGTTGTAATTTGTGCAGGCTTGTCGTATCCACTCAAACTCAAAATTTGGTAAAACTACTTTTTTCCTTACCTCAATTACGGTGTTTTAAGGAGTCCTGACGCCGTATTTTGTAATTCTAATTGTCGAATTGTCTTCTCCGTCTCGAAATACCCTTCTCCAGTAAAAATAAGTGCCAACCAAAAACTCATAAATCGGCGTGTTCCTTTGAAATGCTTTTTACGTGCGAGTTTACGTATATACTTATGAATGTTGAGTACATGAGCATATAGAGGAGTATATGAACTATAGCTTAAAGATAGTTTTATGGCTTGTCGCCAAAGCTTAACTGACTTGACATAAACCGACTAAAATCTGTTTTCTGCAACGTGTATTTTCACTACTTAAGAGATTTATTGGCACTTAATGAGAAAGTTGTGGTTTTTCTAAATTTGAGTCGTGGGAGACTTTAGCAATATTGTTTGTGCAAGAAGGTCTAAAATTAAGTTTGGAAAACCGAAGTTCTTACATTAGTTACCACTCGTCTGTGACGTTCATTGCTGCTTGATCCATTTGACCACTGACCACTTAAGTGTTTTTCAACTGTTACGATTTGTTTAGTTTTTCTTTGTTTGAAATACTGAGTCTGTCATCACGCGGAAACAGCCGCCATCGTAAATTTTCAGCTAAAAAGCATGTTATATTAGCTCTGCAATTTATGGTCACCTGAGCTTTTCAGAACTGCTACACGGTACAAACATGTGTTGTAGGTGACGTAGTGCCTAAAACGAGTCAACGCTTTTGTCTAAGCATAACAAAATCAAAGTTAGAAAGCACAGTTGGTCACACGGCTAGTTTTTATTGTGTACGTGCGTGTGGCACAAACCTTACAAAAGTTTAACAAAGAGATTCAATAGAAACGTGTTAAACGTAAATAGCCTAGTTCCCTGCATCGCTTTTTGAAAGCTATTCACAAAGTTTAAGGGAATCTTCGTTCTTACGAGTTTGGTTTGTGGGAGACCTCACATGTGATTTTTTTGTAAGAAGTCTAAATTTAGTGGACAATGTTGAAAGAAAGAACCCCAAATGGAGCGTATCAAAGGTCATTTATCGCTGGTTGGGATTAGCTTTTGCTCAAATCTTTTACTTTTGAAACGTCTTTTTTAAGCATATGTTCTCCGTTTGCTTCAGAACGTTTTAAGGTTTGGAATGGTTTTCTCACTATTTAAAACCGTGTAGCTGAAATACGGATTTGCTCACTTTGAACAACAAACTAAGACTGACCTTCCTGGAGTTTGAATTTTGCACGTTTGAATCTGTTCACCATTTGTTTTGAAAGCCCTAATCCGACAAACATTGTATCTACGTTGATCCTTGGTAACTAGCCTTCAGAGAAATCAAAAATACTGTGAATATGAATTTTGAACCTAACGGTGATTGGTCTCTTTATTCAGTGCACTCAGACTTTGCTCATTTCCTAGTGTCAAAACCTTCAAAAATCGTATCCACAAATGTCATTCCTGAACCCAAAAAACGGAAGAATCCCAACACTCAGCACTTGTACTTTCTATGCTTGACATTTCCGGCTTTCTTCTACCTGCGATCTTTCTCGTCTGCACGTCTCCTACGCATTTAGCGTCAGAGAAATACTCGAATGTCATGTTTGACGTGAAAACATTTCAAGTGTTCTCGCTACTCCAGTGCTCTCGCTCTTTACGACATTTGTGTCTTCACAGAAATCTCAAAATGTCTGCGGATAAATCTGAACTTTTTATCCGTTCCTCATGAGTCCTCCAAAATGCCAATTTCTGTAAATTTCGTGCGTACCACAATTACCACGACAACCTTTAAATCAACCCTGTCCTTATACAAAGAGCGGGGTTGAGGGTACAATTCCAATTACTACAATTTCCCGGTCACGGAACTGCACGTGTTGGCCCTGCCCACTTTCAAACAACACAATCTTAATTCGGATTTTTATTGCAAACTCTCTTTAAACTTTAGACACGTTTTTACAGATGCTGATCGAAATCGCCTTTGTCCAGTGCGTCCTAGCAGCCGTGGTCTACCTGATCACTGCCGTTCTCCTCTTTTTCATTGTAAAGCTGAAATCTGTCAAACAGCTATGGAAGGACTCTCCCCACTACTGATGCTATTTTTATCCACTTTTATTCTAGCTGTGGACCATTTCAAGACAGCAACGGTGTGGATTCTGGTCCTAGCTGACGTGGTCTCTTATCCCATGGGCCGGGTTTACACTCGCATTGATCAAATTGCCAGTTTTTGGTCTAAATGGTTCTATGATGCAGCGACAATTGGAATATTTTCCCATAGGATGGCTTTGTTGGTCTACCCGTCGAGGGCAATGTTGCATAGAAAGCTCGCTCTTTTTATTGTTTTTGCGGAGACGGTCGTTCCCTTTTTGATGGTCGGAGTGTTCCAAGGGTTGAATCTTATGAATATGGTTAGAACGGCTGGTCCAAACGGGTTGGGACAACAAGGTAACCTCAAAAACACTTAACGGAACATGACAAAAAATCGACTTCAGGTTGCTACACGCTTAATTGCGTCTTCCAAAACCCCAAAGACCATCTACTTTCTAAGTGGCTTCAGCTGATCATGTCAGTTCAGATTATCATCGTGGGAGCGCTATGCCAGATTATGATCCAGAAATATAGCCGGCTGCTTCAATCAACGTTTAACAAAAATGTAACTTGCCCTTGGGCAGAAAAAATGACCAGAAATTGGTTTTAGATTAACAGGTTCACCCGTTACGTGTTTTGCTTCCGCATCCTATTGGAAATGGTGCCTTACACTGCTGACATCCTGCTCATTTTTTTGGTGAGTTGCTTTTTAACAGGATATGTAAGTGTGCTTTTCCAGGGTAACCAATCCGTGGCTCTTTACATCGGAGACTACATCCTAGTCGGCGGATCCATTGACATGCTTCTCTGCACAATGGTTTACCTGAAAATAGCGAAAAAAAATGCGGTCAACTCGATTAACTCAAACACGCGACACGCCTTCACCTCAAGCAAATACTAATCTTTACCCGTTCATGCATTTAATGTCACTTTCCGCTCTTATTGTGTTTTTCGAATGAAAGTAAATAGTGCCCTGTTTGGTATATGGATACCCTTTTCAAAGGATGCCTTCTTAAAACGAAGACCAAAAGTTTAAGCAGGGAAGTCATGCAATGTTTTAAGAATGCGCATGATTTGACAGAAAAATGACAACAATTTGCGATCAAGTGGAAAAGAGCATGGCAACTGAAAAACAGCTGCTAGCAGATACTGTAATTTCAGTGGTTTCAATTTCTAGGAATGCACTGTAGAACAGTTCAAGTTCGCAACATTAACCAAGTGTCTCATGTCATATCCAGTAATTTGACAAGATTAAAAGTATAAGGTTACATAGGTGACTTTTTAAATTAGCAGCTGCTCGACTTGCTAATTTTCTTGTTCATTTGAAACATGAAATCGAAATATGGAATGCATAGTCAATGGCAAAAACTTAAACTAAGTGAAGACTCGTGTTCCGGTGCTCTGAATTTGCCCGTTTTACATAGACAGAAGCTTTAGAGTGCAGATTATACAGCATACACATATTTGCAGTTGAATGACCTTATGAAATCCGAATTCTCCAGTCAGGAATGTAGGTTCATATTGTTGCGCGCCCACCAAATGGCCGGATCGTGGCGGAACCCGAGCGGCCGTAGCGACCCGAGATTTTGAGCGCTTTCGACGTCCGGATAACTGCTGATTGCTCGGCCGTGCTGTGCGTAAATTAACCTGAAATCTCAGAGAACTGTAAGATGCGCGGAAAGTTTGCCGCGCGGCGTTGGTTGGTTGTAATCAGCATTTATCCGGGCTTTATGAGCGCTCGAAAAACACGGATAATGGCGCGGCTTGCAATTCGGTCGTCGCCCGACAATACTTTGGTGAATCGAAACTTGTAGCTGTCAGTGGACTATCAAAATGTGTAGCGTGTACGCATATATAAGCATCTTGGTTTCGAATGGCAACGGCCGGAATCGCTTTTTGGAAGCCTTTTCTGTCGGTTTAAAAGTTCAGATATCAAATAAAAATTCTGTGATTCAGAATAAGAATCGCTGTGTAAAGCTAACTGGTTCTTTTACCTCGAACAAGTAAAGTTGGATAATTTAGTGGCACATCATCAAAAACTCAAAAACAAGGTCATTGATCACCTAAGCTAATGTTGTACATAGCAGTCTCCAATTGGAGTAGTACATAGATGGTTGTATTGATATGAGTAAATTATTTTTAGTCAGTCCTATCAAATCTAGTTTTTCAGTATGTCGAAAGCTGCTTACTTGTTCACCTACAAAACTTCTCAAATGGAAGCTCTCTCTACAAAACATTCCGTTTCGTTATTCGTTGAGCAGATGTTAGAACTTGTACCTCGCTCAGAAATAACATGGAATTTAGTCGTACTCTATTAGGACAGGTGTGAAATCCTTTAAGGATTCACAGCTTGTAATTTAGAAAAATCGATTTAGTTAGTCGACCTCTTAAGCAATCTAATTCCAGGAAAATTAACTCGCCTGATTGTGTTGCTAATCCCTCACTGCTGTGTCAAAGCGCTTAAAGATATGTGGATAGGTGTCGCTTATACCGAGTATTCTGTTGTGATCCTTTTTCATATTGTCACAGAAATCGCCATTTTATGGACGTTCTACCTGAAATCGCCAAAAGTCATCTTTCGGGATTCTTCACCTCTGTTTCTATTGCTTTTGGCTACATTTCTTCTAGCCTTGGACTACTTCATAAAATCTCTATTTTGGCTGGCTATCTTGTCTCCAGCTTTAGAGTTGAAAACCACGGTTGATCTAATAAGAATTATTCAAATCTCAAATTTCTGGACCAAATGGTTCTACGACGCAGCGACTATTGGAATTTTCTGTCAACGAATTTTCATTCTGAGTTTTCCTCTAAGCTCTAGGAACAAGCAAGTGGAAATAGTTTTGGGAGTTCTCAGTTTTGTTGCTCCAACAATTCCTGTGATCGTCATAGTGTATTTCAATCTGATGAATACGACTGATATGGCTACGGCTATAAGTAGCGGTTAGTTTCAGTTGGTTGCCAATGAGGCTAATCTTGTTTTCAGGTTGTTATGCTCTTAATTGTATTCTAGAGGAACCTCTCCATAATCTCATTCCCAAATACATCCAGCTGCTGTTTTCAAGCCTCATAATTGTGGCTGGGAGTGTACTACAGTACCTGATTTACAGGTTTAATACTAAAGTGGAGTCCAATGTTCAGCAAAAGGCAAAGGGATTCTAGCTCAGCTTTAAGATTTGTCAGGTTGTTTAGATTAACCATTTTACTCGTTACGTATTCTACCTGCGTATAGTGCTGGAGGTTCTTCCTTACTCGGTGGACGTGTTTTTGCTGATACAGTTTCAAAAACGGCTTGGAATTTACATCGGCAATTACATAGCTGTCGGAGGATCCGTAGACATGTTGATTTGCACACTGGTTTACTTTTCTATCACTAAGAAATCTAAGATTGTTCCGAATCGATAGTCGATGATTAAAAGTCTTGCTGCTTCTGTCATGTTGCTTTGTTCCCGTGGTTCATGTATATGGATCTTATCATATCATAGTCAAGCGTCACAGAACAAACGTCAAAATTGACATTGTTTCACTTGAAAGTGAAAAGTCCTATAATTCAATTCTCCAACGTTTTTAGGGTACAGAGCGTACTCAGAATTCATACGCTTAGTGATCAATTAAATTAGCGCTATGAATGAACTGTTTATTCTTGGCTAAGATTCATTCAAGAAATGAAGCTTTCACAAACAAACGGGAGCTTATTACAACAAGTCTCTGTTTTAAATTCAGAGCTGACCTCGCTTTCAGCAAGGCAGTTGTTACCAAACGTGTACGCGGGCAGATCCGAGCGAGTAATGTTCATTCCGTCAGCCCATTTCCAGGTGAAGAAATCTCCTTGGTTGTTGCTTCCAGTCCAAAACTGATCGTTAGAGAATTGCTTGCGGGCTTTGGCTGAATTTTAACTTTAGACTTAAGACCAAGTTGATCAACATAGCTGCAATAGCCTGAACTTGTCGTTTCAGCAAACAATAATTCAACGATTTGTTTTGAATACTTCCGGAATGTCAACCTTGTTTACGAATTGAACGTGATTCTCATTCCCACAAGAATAAGAGCCACGCATTGCTGCTGGGAACAAGTGTCTCACCAGCAATTTCTCCCAGTTGTTCGACAGAAATTACTCTTGCGCATTACCAGTGTAATTTTTGTATTAGCAGTGTTGAGGCGTGAAAAAATGTATTTCTTTGTAATATGACTAATTAGCTTACTGAGTGGAAAGTCTGTCAACAGCTATTGTTTCTGAATCTCATAGAAGCCCTCTTGTTTTTAGTGTTTCCAATGGAAGACTTGTACAAGACCCAGTTTACATACCTCAGAGTTCTCATCATAGTTAATTCATAGCGATATGGTGACCAGTATATCCCGAAATTGTCGGAACTTCTTGGGTTTTCAGGTTTTCGTATAACAGCGCTCTAAATTATTAACGAGAATCGCTTGATTGAAGATGCGCTATTCTAATCCTTAAAAATTTAGATCACTACGGAACCTATGCGATGGGAGACTGGTACGAGACCCCCTACAACCGTATCCTAGACGTGACTGCTGCTATCCACTTTCCTATCAAGCTTTTCGCAATCTACATTGTGGCCTTTAAGACGACACCACAATTCCGGCATCACTCTTACTTTGTCCTCAACGTGCTTGTCTGGAATTTTCTTGGCAACCTTCTTCTCTCATTTATGCATCTCTACCCAGTTTATCCAAGTACCTGCATCCGACTTGACGGTCCTTTGTCTTACCTTATCCAAAGTGAAACATCGGGACACTTCGTTTTTGCCTTGATGTTCGTTTGCGTTATCAATGTCTCTTTAGCCCTGGTGATAACCTTTCCTTATCGGTATTTTGTCCTTGTACGACCGCAAGCGACCAAGGTCTGCACTGTAAGAATATTGAAGATTTGTGTTGTGCTACATATTTTGGCTACTGGTTTATTCTTTGCGACGTATTTTTCCTGGCCGGAAACTCAAGAAAATCTTGACTTCTCAAAGTTGGTTTGCTTTCATTCCCATGGATGGCAGAAAATGTTACCCGTAACCAGCTTCTATGTCTATTTAGCTCTGCTTGTCTTGATCACTCTAATCTTCACGATTGTTCTTGTAGTGAAGCTGTATTTCAGTAGACTGAGCAACAACATAAAAACTCTGAAAATTCAAAGAAAACTACTTTGGAGGTTAATCGTTCAAGCTGGCATTATCATTGGTCTGGGAGGGACTCCGTTATTGATAGCTGTGATCACCGTGGATTATCCTAATATGCCATATGCGAAGCCAATCTGTCTTGCGTGTATAGTTGTTGTGGCTAACCATGGAACGGTCTACTCTCTAGCCTTGATTTCTATGGTCAAGTCATACAGAACCGTATTGTTAGAATTGTTTGTTATTTTCCGAAAGTCGAAAATAACGTTTGTGAAGTCTGCTGGTGCGGTCAATAAAAATCCGATATGAAGACAAGGTTTTCAAATCAATTGAAAAAGACTGAATTTCCTGTGCTTTTCGACCAACCAATTGCATTTTCTACCAATTGCTTGGTCCAAAAACAAAGCTCTTTGACGTAGCTAAAACGCAGGTAGTTTCCTGTTGTTTTGACACATCTACAACAATTATATTCATCAGCCCCGTTGAAAACAACTTGCGTTACTAACGTTGAAGGCAGTAGCTGACTATGCTTGGATACAAAAAACGATGGCATAATGACTGTGAAAGCGGCTGACAAGGCTCATTCTCTTCAAATGGCCGAGTCTCACGGAGATATCTACAATTGGCTTTTCAACGCTACTGCCATTATTCACATTCCCGTGAAGTTGTTCACTATCTACGTAGTGGCTTCCAAAACGACTGCCAAGCTGCGCTTCCAATCTTATTTTATTTTGAACGTGCTCGTCTGGAATTTTCTTGCTAATTTACTTGTTGCCTTTGTGCATGTGTATCCTGCATTTCCAAGCTTGTGTTTCCGACTCTCTGGACCTTTAAGTCTTCCGGACAGCGAGCTATTCGGACACATTTTCTTTGCTCTTGTCATAATTAGCTTGATCAATGGAGCTGTAGCTGTTTGTACAAGTTTTCCTTTTCGGTACCTTATGCTCAAATGTCCTCAAATCGGAAACTCTCACAAAAAGGTCATTCTTGTCGTTAGCGCTAGTCTGCATCTTATCATCACATTGATCTTTATGGCAACCTACATGAAGTGGCCAGTCATGTATGACAACTACCCGGAACCGGCGCAACTACCTTCAAGACCTTTTTTGTTCTGTTTACATCCAAATGGGTGGCAGAAAGCTGTGCCAGTGCTCTTCTTGTTCATTGGCTTAGCAATAATTATTGCTATTGGCCTTTTGTTCGCAGTTCTCATCTTCGTGGAGCTCTATTTTTTACGTGAAATCACAAGTCAAAATACGCTCACTTTACAAAAGCGACTATTGTGGTATCTCGTGGCTCTTTCTGGTATCAGTCTTATTATGGGAGGTGTGCCTTTAATCGTCATTATTTTTACTACGTTTTACCCGAAACTACACTATGCTCCACCTATGTTTTTAGTCTCTACGGTTATTGCAGCTAACCACGGAACCATTTACGCGATTGTATCTCTTGCCATGATGAAGTCATACCGAACTGCGGTCGAACAAATGGTACATAGACTTTTCAAGCTACTAAAAACGTCTGTGAAGATGACTCAGTCTGTTACTCCAGTTGTAACTAAGCTAAAATAAACATTTACACTGAGCGTAGATATGCAACACACTCGTAGCTTTCATAATGAAACTAACAGGCTTGAAAGAAGCGGGTAGGTATAATCGCTGGCGTTGGCGTTCATGTTGGAAACGGGTGAACGCGAAAAGTTTATTCTTGTCAGAGATGGGAAGCTTGTCAGAGAAGCTGGTGTCTCCAAAAAACATAAAGAAAATGTTCAAGCTTAAGCCTAAAGGGGGTTCTATAGCTTGTGTCGCGCGCGCAATTTCATGCTAACGCCATACAAATTTGGGAAAATCTTGTCGCGCGCGGAAAAGACCACCATGACGAACCGCACGGGTTCTATAGTCGCAAAAGGCATGGCAAAACTTTCTTCCAGGAAACAGAGGTCGTGAAGCAGGCGCCTAACAACGTGTGTCGCTGGCGATTCGAACTATGGAGACGTGATTTATGGCTAGTCGCGATTTTTCGGTTTGCAATTTTGGCGCGACAGTCGCGCGCGATGTATTGCCGTTAGCGGCAAATTCAAAAAATCGCGAGTCGCACACGACACAAACTATATAACCCCATTAAGATGCTCCAGAGGACCAGCCCCAGCTTACTATCCCCGCTGCTTGAAAGAGGCAACTTCAATTCTACTACCCAGCCGTGGTTGTATTCTAATCGTTTTCTCTATTCTTCTATTCCGCTCTCTTTGCTTTTCAGCAACATCCAAAACAAAGCAACGTCCAAAATGCAAAGGAGCCGCCGAAAACTAATTGTTCAAACTTGCATCATTATCAGACTTGGCGGCTCTCCTCTTTCGATAGCCCTTTTGACTACTGTATTTCACTACGTACAGTACTCACGACCAATCTGTCAAGTGTATGTAGTCCTGATTTCAAACAATTGTCTAGCGTCACTGGCTATGACCAAATATTAAAGAACAGCTCTGAAACAAATGATTTGCAGGAAAAAGGTCAGTAACCATTTGACTACCAATGCAAATTACTTGTGATAGTTCTATTCCCAATCCTTTATCAAATAAAGGAGAACGATCCAGACGTGTCCGTCCGTCTGTCCGTCCGTCACAAAATTTCTAGACACGAGTTGCCTGATTGAGCGAACGCGGATTACGGTAGCGGCGCCATTTGCGTGCATTTTGCCGTCGCCGCAGACCGATCAGTTTTGCAACCGCGTCGGCGCCTGATTTGGCGCCGCAAACGCCGCAAACGCCGCATTGGGCACAGTTGTGGGTGTGTTTGGGCTCAATCGAATGTGCACAAAATTTGGAACCGAATAATACATAGTTTGCAGTATTTAGAAAGCATTTATGAAACTGCCAAATCGGCGCGCTCATGCCTTTTGTGAGGCGCGGAATCGGTGCGCTTATGCCGCTCTGGAAACGCGAAGCGCCGACTCAGAACACATTTTGAAACTGAAACCTCGCGCAATAGCGCGCGCGGCCCCGTTAATCATTAATAAATATCAATAAAAAGTTGTTTATTCTCAAATTTTAGACAGTTACCGTACACTTTTCGTCACAAATGTGGCTTGAGATTTGACTATTACAACATTACTACGTCTGCAAACTATCTGAAGAAGTGCCGCTCTGTATGACTTCATCATGGTCAGAGCCGCAATAGAATACAAAGTTCCATGGTTACACATAAACACAATGGAAATGAGACAAATCTGCTTAGCATAAGGGAAATCAGGAAATGTCACAGAGAACACAGCAAAGATCATAGGAATGCCACCTAAAATTAGAATTATAGCCGTTTGGATGACCAGTTTCCAGAGCAGTTGACGTTGCAGTTTTAGGGTTTTCTCGTTTGTGATGTCTGTCTTGACATAAAGCTTCACGAACAATAAAACGGCAAAGACGATTACAATCGAAATAGCAAGAACTATATAAGCGTAAAAGCCAAGAACAGGTAGAAGTTTGTGCCATCCGTCTGGATTGAAGCAGAATATGTAGGCACTAGAAGCTAGACCAGTTCCACCAGGGTAAGCCACATAGGAAATCGGCCAGTTGGCGGATGCGGCGATCCAAAATACGGTAGCCAAAACGTGAAGAACCAAGCATATTTTAAAGAGCTTGTCCTGGTCAACCTGTCCAGCAGACTGAGAATTTTTGACCATATAGTAACGGTAAGGGAACGTAATTACTAAAGCTGTAGCAGCATTTACAACGCACACGAAAATAAGGATGAAAACGACGTGACCCACAGTTTCGTTCTCCACAAAACAGCTCAGAGGTCCATCTAAGCGAAAGCAGGCTAGAGGATAAACTGGGTACAAGTGGACAAATGAGAAAAATAGGTTGGCCCCGAAATTCCAGAAGAGAACGTTCAGAGTGAAGTAAGAGTTGTGCCGAAATTCAGCAGGTGTTTTGAAGAAAACGATGCCAATAGTGAAGAGCTTCAAGGGAATATGGATAATTGCCGTTACATCGAGAGCACGGTTGTACAGGTTCTGGTACCAGTCGACCATAGAACAAGCGGAACTTGGCGCATATGAGTTGCAAAGCGGAAAAACCAGGCAGGTCTAGACAGAAGCCAACCGTGGAAACTACAATTGCTTGCGTTTTTTGTTCAATTTGTAGTACAACGCTTAACATTTGCAAAAAATTAATTATTGCCACTTTGTATTTTTGTCAAATTCGTGTTGTACCATCTCTTTTACCATCCTCAGAACCGCCAAGATCAAGAATTCTCTACCACAACGCCTCGAGGGAAATCTGCTGAAGACCGACAGGGACAATAGGCCGATCGCAGTACTACAGCACTCCGCCATCACGATCCAAACTTCTCTGGACGGACTGCGTCTAATCTCGTGAATCGACTTCTCCACCTGTCAAGGCCAAATCAGTCTCTCAAGGCTGCTACGGTTGTGCAACGGGAGCAGTGGCGAGATACACCTGTCGGACAGATTTCGGCTCTACCACGGCTGTCATCGTCTGCCCTTCGACGCAGTTTTCCATCACCTGTAACTACGATGACGATGTCCGAGAGGCCCACGTCCTCCTTGCAAATCCCTTCGTCAATGAAGCCTGCGAGCTCCGCTGCCCGTCGCACACGTCGAAGATTCAGCTCCAGGCACAGCTACAGTACGTCCCACAAGGAAAACCCTGGACCAAGGCGGCCGAAACAGTTCACCCGCAGACCGGCGCTCTTCACGACTTCACAGGGTCTATGGTGGATCTTATGAATAATTCTTATTTGATCCCGTTTATTATTGTCTCGATCTTCGTCGCCATTTTTCTTTTGCGCCGCCTCTTGCGGAATTTGTTGCTAATCCCTCTCGTCGCCCTCTCTCAACTTCCTCTAGCCCCCGGAGTGTCGCCGAAAGGCGTAATTAGAGTACATATTTGTCCTCCTTTTCCTTCAAGATTTTCTCTGTTGTAACTCACATTTTTGTAATGCTTCAAATCCGGTCCACGCCCTTTCTGCTGTACATAAAATGCCTCTTGTATTACAATAAAACCATTCTACCATTTTGCCATCGACAGTTATTGTCCTAATCTGACGGCAATCACATTTTTCCAACGGAAAGTCAGACACAGTAACTCTGTAACAAAAAAGCAACACATCTGTTGTGACTCCTTTTACGCAGTACCTGTCATATGATCAAGGGAATTTGCTCGTTCCATTCTTCTACCACAATTGCAGGTTATAATGTTAATTGTGATTGTTTGAATTCTTCCTTAGCTAATCAGCGACAACTTAAGATTGATGCTAGTATTATAGCTTACAGTCACACCTACACGAAAATTGGATCAGTTTTCCATCTTTGGTAAATAGGATGCACCTTCGTATCTGTACTTTTGGCACTAATTAATTTTATATGCATTGCGGTTCCAAGCGAGGGCTGAAGCATCACCAAAGCCATATTTATAGGACGACAAGCCAATTCCAATATTGCAGTTTGGTAAGACTTCATTACCAGTGAGTAAACAGTTCCAGGATTCTGCATCAATACAAGCACAGACTAGGCCCACGATTTTCGCGCATGGAACTGTCGGAAGTGCCATAGCCAAGACAGCCACTCGGATTTTAAAACCTCTCTTTTGGTCGACTACAGTAGTACTGGTAACAATCACAAATCGGTAAGAGAACTCAGCGCTACGCTATTCAGGGTTATGCAGCTCAGCTACACTCAGAGAGCGAAAGTACGACGTTTACGGGACTAAATCCGCCATGCGTCCGACAAAATTTAGTCCAAGGCTCCCGAAGCGATTTGCCTGGACTAAATCTGGACGAAAACTGTCAACACCTCGCTCGAATGTGAGCAGGGCGGCGGCTGGCCACTTACAGACCGGTCTGGGACGATGGCAAAACGCGAGCAAACGCAAATAGCAGATATAGTAATTATTGCGTCTGTAAAAGCGTATGAAACGGGCTTCAGATGTAGCCATTATCCATGACTATGGTTAATATTTGTCTGTGCGACGTGACGCGACGTATCCACCAACGCTTCCGCCTTCCAACGACTCCACTCTCGGCAGCTCCGCAAAACTGTTAAAGCTAAAACAAACTTTGGCTGTTTTGATTTAATTTTGGCTGTTTTGTGCAGCGCTGAAATTGCATTGTCGCCTTTTGAGAAGTGTTTTCCATTCCAACTCTACACACAATGTGGAGTGGCGTTGTGGTCAGCGAATACTCCTTAACTGCTCTCTTATCATGGCTCACCATTATCATGTTGATCTTGACTATTAAACATAAGAGGTTCTCTGTGCTCTGGAAGGACTCTCAACCCTTATGTATCCTTTTCATCGCAGAAATCTGTATTGGTCTTGGCTACAGCATTGTAGGAATTCAGTGGATTTTGGTCGCTGAGAAGATTCTCCTTAATGTTCCTTCTAGCACGCAATTTCTGCACTTTGCTGGTGTTCTGTCTCTCGTGGCTAGATGGTTTTACGACTCTTCGACTTTGTCTGTCTTTGTTCAAAGAATTTCTTTTCTTTGTTTTCCAGTTCTAAATGGCAAGCTTATTAACAAATGGCTGTTGACGGCGAATCTAGTGACGACTTTTGCTGTCGGAATTGTTTACGTCGGTTTCAACATAGCGTTGGCTAATTTAAAAGTCATACCTGCTAAGGAAGGTGAGAAACATGCTGCGGTAAAATATACATTAGTCCCAAAGAACTTTGTGTTGCCTTAAAATAGCACAGAGTAAAAACGCGACCAGACATTTGGGTAACAGACAGTTGGGTAACAGACAGTTGGGTAACCGGACATTTGGGTAACAGACAGTTGGGTAACAGAATTGCGCGAACATTGCGTCCATTTTTTTAACAGCGGGATGGTAGGCCCACAGCGGCCTCTTTCAAACAGTGGGGTAGTAGGCTGGGACTGACCTCCTGGAGCATCTTAGGCTTAAGCTTGAACATTTTTGTTTTAGTTTTTGGAGAGCGCCGAAGGCGCGACATTCTGCATTACTGACTAATCAGACAGGCTTCATTGTTCAATGTTCGGCAATCCTGTTACCCAAGCGTCCGGTTACCCAACTGTCTGGACTTCAGAAAAAAGTCTTCCTCTTTGCATTAGTTAAAACCCTAAATCGAAAAATTCAACTTTCAAAAAGGTTTTTAGGTTGCTTCTCCTTCAACTGCATGTCCAGTCACACCAAGTTTCTCAGTTCCCTGTCCAACTACATAGTGCTCTCTTTCTCATTGCTGACTTTGGTACTTGGATCAATACTACAATATTTGATTAGACGCTACAGGGCTAATTTCAAAACTGTTGCCGAGATTAGAGTGAGTTTTCAAAAGTTCATGTTTTCTTAACAACGACTTTAGATAAACACATTCACCAGCAGCCTGTTCTGTCTGCGACTTATTTTTGAGTTCCTACCATTTACGGTAGACACAATAATGAGGTTTACGGTAGGTGCAAAATTTTTTCATTTTTTGATTTAAGTTGTTCAGCTAGGTGCAGGCCTTGGAACCTACATAGGTCCATTTGGAGCTGTAGGAGGAGCTATCGACATTTTTGTGCAGTCCTTTGTGTATCTTTATATGCTGAAAAGAGCACAGAAGACAGTTGCAAGGCAACAACATGCGACAGGGTCTTAAAGAATTCTGCGCAGAGGCTTTTACATAACTCAATAAGCCATAAAGCTGCCAAATTAGGTTATTTTATAGCCATTGACAAGGCTGACGCCGTAATGGTTTTTGAGCAAAATGTGGAAAGGTGTTGCCATAATCGAGCACGCTGCGACTGGCATTTTTTGCTTTCTTGCCTGCATTTGCTTAATTTTAGTAGGCCAACAGAAATCTATCTTCGCTGTATGGAGAGACTCACCTCCGCTTTTAGTTCTGCTGTGCTCGAGTTTCATGCTTGCATTTACTTGTCTTATCAATGGCGTCGGATGGATCCTACTGACTTTAGAGCTTTTTGAAAAGAGCTACTGGACTACCGTAATCCTACATTTAATGGGAGTGACGGCACTTTGCTCACAGTGGTCCTACAATTTTTCCACTATCGCTGTTTTCCTCCAGAGAATTTTCTTCTTATGTTTTCCGGCGAAAAACACGAGACGGCTTAATTTGATTTTGCTGACGTCAAACCTCAGTTTGTGTGTGAGCCTTACCGTAGTCAATTTTGCTATGAATATTGGACTGGCTAATTTTAACGTTAAAACAGTGGCACCTGGTAGCGAAATTGGCAAAGAATTTTAAATAGTTTGAACTTCAGGATGCTATTCCTTTAACTGTATGTCCTCACAAGTCCGTGGTTTATGGATTTTATTCGCCTACACGATTATCTCCTCTTCGATAGCAATTGTCGTTCTTGGCTCTATTCTTCAATTTCTCATGCGACGCTACAGGACTCACTTCAAGTCGTCCGTGAACGTGCAGGTCCTAAAAGCTTTCTGAGATTAGCCATAACTGAAATCTTTAGATCAACAAATTTACGAGTTGCTTATTTTATCTTCGAGTGGTTTTGGAGATATTTCCGTTCCTCGTGGATGCAGTTCTATTGAAAAGCGTAAATTTCATGTTTTTTCAAAGTGCTTCATGTTTTGTTTTAGGCAGGAATATCTTTGGGAAAGTACATAGGCCCATTTGGAGCCTTGGGAGCATCGGCTGACGTCTTTTTCTGTACATGTATTTATTACTACATGGTAAGAAAAAGCGGCAAGAACAGAAAAACCAGCCACACAGCCAGTCGAAATCAATAATTCCAGTATTTAGATTGTTTGAAACCACTGATTTGATTGATTCTTGAAATAAAAAACTAGCATGAATTTTGGTTGTGGATCTCGGATCCATGACATAAGCCCGCCAATCATAAGCCTGGCAGAAGAGCGAAGCCTACCTGCAAAGTCAGTGCCGCCAACTGTCTTGCCTTCGGCGCTTCCAAAACCCATCGTGAGACTGTTTTTGTGGTCACACAATTTTTCTAAATCCCGGACATTTCAGCTAAAAGTCTTAGCTTACGGATACCTCCTCTAAATTACACCTAATCTTAAGCCTGTCATAAGAGCGAAGCCTACCTGCAAAGTCGGTGCCGCCAGCTGTCCCAAAAAACCATAATAAATATGCTCAAGCCTAAGCCTAAGATGCTCCAGGAGGTCAGCCCCAGCATACTGTTCCCGCTGTTTGAAAGTGGTATCCTCGAGCCTACTATCTCGCCTGTTCGAAAGTTCGGTTCCGCTGTATGCTACTATGAAGCTGAAATGTCCTTAGCTGGAATGTCGGCCAACAATTTTTCTGTGTTTGAAATTTTATTATTGCCCAGTTCTCGTAGACCTGAAAGCACTTTTTCACGAACGCCACACACAACAAGTTTTCTTAATATTCGATTAGCATCACCTGTCAATAAGCAATTAGCAATTTTCTACGCACGTAAAAATCTAGCCTACATGTAGCCTGCACATTCATCTTTCCACCCAGATGTGGAGAACTCTTGCTATTACTGAGCATACCCTCACAGGTCTTTCTTGTTTCTTTACAATCGCCTGCCTCTTCCTGATCTTCAAACAAAAACCTATTGTTTCAATCTGGAACCCCCATTAATAATGTTTCTATTTGGAAGCTTTCTCCAGTCTCTGATTTTGGCAATAGCTCAGTTAAAACGACAATCTTGCATTTCCTTGGAATTGCGGCTTGGTCCACCAAATGGTTCTATGATTATTTGGCAATTTCACTTTCGTTCTAGTTCCCTGGTAGAAATCCAAAGCGTCTCAATTGGACTTTAATCATTGCAGCTGCTGTTCTCAGTCTGGCGCTGACAACGTTCAATTTTACAATGAATATCGAATTTGCTGATTTTGGGGTTGACACAGTAGCTGAAGGTAAACTAATAGTTATGACTTCAAATCAAAGTAAATTTCGTAGTCTTATTTACGCTTCTTAATTAGAGTTTTGACAAAATGCTACTCGTTTAATTGCATGTCTTCTCAAGTCACTTTTATTTGGACCTATACAGCCAACATCATTTTGACCTTTTCACTTCTAATCGCTCCATTCTTCAACTACTAATTTTCCGCTTTAAATTACGGTTCCCGGAGGAAAGAGCCAAAATGAAAAGAGCCAAAAAATCCTCAGCCTGCACACACCGCTATCTTTGAAACTGTCGACCACAGCCTACTCCCGGTGCCAGGCGGCTTAGCCGCAAAAACCATATTAAAAAATGTCCAAGCCTAAGATGTTCTAAGAGGCCAGTCCCAGCCTACTATCCCCGCTGTTTGAAAAGATGCCGCACAAACACCGAATCATTTGACAAGTGAATATCTCAACTTTAAACTCTTTGGCTGTTTTAAATATTCTGATTTTGGCTCTTTTGACTTTGGTCATTTTTTGGCTGTTTTGTCCGACAGCGTTAAATTACAGTTTAAGTCGTCTGTGAACATTTATGTAATTTGCTATCCACACATTTGCTATGTAAGTAAAATGAGGTTTTTAGATCGACACATTTACAAGCTGCCTGTTCTACGAACGCATAGTTCTGGACGTTAGCTCCGTATTTGCTAAATACAATGCTTGTTAACACGATTAAAAAAGCTCATTTTGTTCACAAAAGTGAATTAAATTTTAATCTTTTTAGCTCTTGGAAACTACATCGTCTCTACGGATCTCTGGGTGGATCAGCTAACGTGTTAGTGTGCACTTTTGTCTACTACTACATGACTCAAAAGTTGAAGAGGAAAGAAGCGCCACACCTTGTCGCAATCATTAAATTTTAACGTTATAATTTAGAAAACCGCCCGCCTAATGAAAGAACCCAATTTCCGATGCTTCATATCCATTCAGGTGGAGTCAAGTCAAAAAATGTTTACAAGTGCCAAACTTAGTTTGATTCATTAGTCAAATCAGCTGTTCACAATTTATTCCTTCAGTGAATCTACACGTCATCTAAATAACTGTTTTCAAGGTAATGTTCTCATTCCCACCTTCAAACAAATATTTTGCGAAAAAATTGCTGAAAAATGAAATTTTTAGTTTGGAGTTTGAGTCTTTGATCCCTTTCAGACTAAAAATGGTTGCATGTGCCAGCCAAACGCCAACCGCCCATTAGACTTGTCAATTGTCACCTGTTTCAGGCATCAATCAACAGGTGATTAAAAAGCTTACTTCCATGCAACATTTAGCTTTAAGGTTCGTAAGGACACATGTTGAGAATACTGGCGATCGCTGAGCATGCCCTTACTGGGCTATTTTGCCTATCTGCCATCGTCGGTCTCCTATTGATATTAAAGCGGAAATCCATTTTTAGAATTTGGAATGAATCGCCTCCTGTTCTGATGCTCCTACTAAGCATTCTTCTGCTGTCACTGGTTGGCGTGGCAATGGCTCTGGGATGGATTCTATTTGCTTTGAACTTAATCCAAAACAGTTCTGTCACTACTGTTGTCCTACACTTGATCGGAGTGACTGGTATATCAGTAAAATGGTTCTACGATTCTTCGACCATCTCTGTTTTTATACAACGTATCTTTTTCCTGTGTTTTCCGGCTAGAAATGCGCATCGTCTTAATTGCGTTTTACTGGTGTCCACAAGTGTCTCGTGTGTAGTGTACACCGTATTCAATTTTGTCATGCATCTGAAATTCAGTTCTTTTGGGGATGAGACAGCGACGAATGGTAAGACATCTGGCTTTTTTGCTCATTGCCACACCTCATTCAGGCTGCTACTCCTTCAACTGTATCTCTTCTCAAGTCCAATTTATCTGGTTTTATACAGGTTACATCATTCTGACATTTTCAATCTTGATCGTCGTCCTCGGGTCCATTCTTCAATGGTCTATTTGCCGCTATAGATCGTACTTCAAATCTTCAACAAACGTGCAGGCCAGCCAATAATCCTTTTATTGAGTGAAGTGCAAATTTTAGATTAACAAATTCACTAACTGCCTATTCTACACCCGTGTAGTTTTGGAAATTTCTCCGTATCTTGTGGACATAATTCTCGCTAGCACGGTAAGTGACTGGCTTTCTTGATAAAGGTTAATTTCATTTAAGACGAAAATAGAACTTGGAAGTTATATCGGTCCTTATGGAGCTCTGGGTCAGTCTGCAGACATGTTTGTGTGTACTTTCGTCTATTTCTACATGACCACAAAGCACAGAAGGGATGGCGGAGGTAGCCACTAAATACCCGAAGTGTTTGTGCTCTATATCACAAGGATTGACGTATCTGTAGTCAAAGAAACACATCAAATCGGTTAGCATGGCTCGGCACATGACAAAATATTTTCATGGAGTTCTTGTAAAATTTCTTTAAAGCACCTGCGTGATTGAATTTAGAATTGCGTTGATTTGTTAAGCGCCTCGTAAAAGAGACCTTTGCAAGGAGTCCCTTTGTGTAGCTTGCAATGGAGATGTGGAGAGCTCTTGCTGTCGGTGCACTCACAGGTATTCTATGTTTTGGATCTATTATCTGCCTGTCATTGATCTTCAAAAACAAGTCAATAGTTTCGTGCTTCTATCTATGTAAAATTTTTGCTTTTGGTGGTTTGTTTTAGGCAAATATCTCGTTACAAATGGATTGGTTTGTAGAGACCCTTGGGTGAATTATCTGATGTGTTCGTTTGTACATTGGTTTATCACAAAATCACAAAGAATCACAAGAGCAATGGCTTCACAAGCCTTTCAGCAAGCCGTATTCCTCCCAATAACCATTTGCTTGTTTTTCTGGTGCTTGAAAATGTGAAAATTGTAAACGAATTAAATCTGCGACAACAATTTTAGAAAAACCAGACAGTCAATTATAAGCCCCGGTAATTGTGATGGTGTCTTACACCTGTTTTCCCCATTGTGTTCCAGCTGTCTTAAGTTTTTTACTTCTTCTTAGTCTTAACTTACTGCTATTGTCAGGGTCAAAAATATTTTGACGTGAGAAAGATCACTTTTTTTTCTCAGACCCACACGTTTTTGCGCCGTTAATGTGGTTAAAAATACCAACGACTTCCTTATTCCCTATAGCGTCGTTTTTCTTGTTTAACGCACACCTGCTGATTAGCCTATGTGCGTTGTCAGGCCATACAAATAGGCCAATATGGGTATTGTTCCTTATGTGTCAGAAACGATGCTCAAGAGCATAGCGCTTATTGAGCAAGGCGTCGCTGCCTTAATTTGTTTTCTTACTCTCTGTATTGCGGTTTTGATAACCCACAAGAAACCTTTGAAAGCGATTTGGCGAGATTCACCTCCGCTGTTGATGGTCTTTCTATCAAATTTTGTGTTTGCTTTTTCACTGCTGATTCTCTCTGTGGAATGGATTCTTATGATCTGGGACTATTTGGTCGAATCTACTGTAAATACCGCGATTCTACATTATACTGGAGTAGCTGCTATGTCTGCCAAATGGTGGTATGACTGCTCAACAGTTGCTGTCTTCTTACAAAGAGTGCATTTCTTGCTCTTGCCTTTAAAGAACAAAAAGAGTCTTAATTTGGCTTTGGTGTCAATCAGCTTTGTAGCGTGTGTAACGCTCGGTTTTGCTAATTTTGCTGTTAACGTGAAAACGGCGAAAACTGAGCAAATGGCTCCAGATGGTAGGTTCGAGTCTATAGTTCAACTTTAGCTAGATTCGCTTTTTAGGATGTTACTCCTTTAACTGTATGCCTTCTCTTGTCCCATTTGTAAGGCTGTTTTATGGCTACACTGTCCTCACATTTTCTGCCACTATTATAATTCTTGGCTCTATTTTGCAAGTTACAATGTATCGATTCAGGCTTAAGTTTACGACTTCTGTGAGCTTAAAAGTAAAGTTTTCGTCTTCTTTGCTAATTGGTGTACGTTTACTGTTTAGATTAATAAATTTACGAGCTGTCTGTTTTACCTTCGAGTGCTTTTAGAGATATTTCCTTATCTGTTTGACACTATTTTCAACAAAACGGTTTGAGTCTGTCCAAAAGTTAAGTGTAAGATTTCGAGATTTAGACCGGTACGTCCATAGGAAAGTTTATCGGACCTTATGGAACAGTCGGTGGAGCAGCTGATGTGTTCATAAGCAATATTGTGTACTATTGTGTGGCTACAAAATTCAGCAAGATGAGTGGAAGCAGTCTTTTAACTTGACGAACTCTTCAAGCAAATATGTTAAACTCAAACGTTTGAACTGTGGAGAACTGTGCAAACCGACTGCGTCATCAATCAATATTGAAGTGGCAACATTCTGCAACCATTTTTCCTGTTGAGAAAACAGTCGGTCGCTCAGAGATAGGGTTTTTTGCGTCCCGCTGACGGACGGCGCGTTCCGAGGGCAATTGATAGTGCTGCGTCACTGCGCCTCGCAGACGGAAAAATGCGGTCCGATAAAAATACTTGTTGTAATAAAGAGTGCGATAATGTGTACTACTACGACGATTCTCACGCTTATTTACAGTTTTTAAGGTGATTTCCTCTAATTTTTTGTTGAACTGTCAAGAAGCTGGAGAGTAATGTGTAATATAAGGTTAGGTGTTTTGATCTAACTGCAAAAATAAACTTTTCTATCCTTTTTACAGATGAAACCTTGCGAAGAATCGGCCAAAAATCTGACTATCCGTATGAAATGTACACGTCTTAATCGAGACTAATCTTCAATTCATCTTTTAAAGAAGTTAGAAAAGTCATCTAATCGAAATGTGAGCTGATCAGCTATCGATTTAAGAAAGGCAGTGGAATATTTGGTCATCATTTGTGTGACTCAGGAAAACGTCATTGATCGATATTGAAGTGGCAACATGTCCGCTGAGGAAGAGAATTTTTTCTTGTGTTCAGCCACTACTATCGACCTCCTTTGTCGATAACGACTGCCAGTGGGTACGTCATTGCGTCTGACAAGTGAAACTCGCGGTTTGTCATATGAATGCTCTTGTCGAGCGCACGATCGTGTGAGCTTCATTCATGTATCTGGGGTTTCAGGTGATTCTTCCGGCAACATTTTAAAGGCAAACAGAGCAATAATGATATTTAGGATAGGGTAAGTCGCCAGCACAATTTGAAATTTTATGTTTTCAAATTAGTGATACTGTTTTCCCAAACGTTCAAGGCTCTATTGTTTTAGTGCACTATTGTGTGATTCTACAATTGGTAGCGTTTTTAAGTCAGTTTTCATTGCCGAAATGGCCAATATTGCAGAGGGACGAACAGCTGAGCATAGCTAATCGCTATAATTATTTACATTGGATATATCTGAAATTCGACGGGGTGGCACCGTCGCTGGATACTTCAATGACGCATTCTTCAAATTGTGTGTCCAGGTAATCTGTTAAAAGTGAAAAAAAATTATTCAAATTATTTAAATCCAAACTTTGCTTTTTAATCCCCTCTACAGGGTTAACGGAAAGTTCTGTGGAACAAAAAATTGTTTATAACTTTTCACAGAACGCTTCAATTTTGAAAATCTTCTAATCACGTAAAAGCGCGTGAAATTCTGCAATAAAGACAAACTTTCAAAATTGAAAAATTTGGACAATTTTGTGGAGTGGAAAGCGAAATTTATCGCGCCGTTAGAACCATTTTTACAAGTTTAAATTTTGCCATTGAAACACATAAAAAAATGTTTTAAGTTCTCGAAATTTCAAAAATGACCGCGGCGTTTGCTACGTTTGCTAGATTGCGAAACGCACGCTTTCGGAGACCATTTTTTATCTGAATAACAATGAATACAGAGTCAACAGCAATGAATATAGCGTAAGATCAGTCGCGAAACACGACTGAAACAAAAAAAAACACGCGGCGATGCGAAAAAACGCGAAAATTGGGCTGGTGAACGAGTTTACAGAACTTTCCCTGTTTAATCACGAATAGCTGTCTCTGAGTGTGTGTTTTCTGTTCGCCAAAATTTACCAGCAATCAGAAACAGCACACAAAACAGAGGAACTTGAACCCGTGAGTCTTCGTTGGTTAGTCCCAGAAACTAACCACTACAGGTTACGTGAGTTGCTCTAGTTAGCCATGCCAAGACTGAGTTCACTGTTTGGCACTTTTTAGCATGGGATCAGTTGCAACATGCGCCCAAGCAACCCAACAAAATGCCCCATCAAAATTTTAGAAACTAAGCCTCGCAGAGCAACGCGCGAGAGCGTTAATTTTTGATACTGTTCTAAATTCTTAATATCAAAAAAACAAGTTAAATCAAAGTTTGTTTTCAGGCAAGTCAAAATAGAGCAGAAATTCAACATGGAGATTGAAGGATTTAGAAATCAAAGGAATTAAAAGAGTCAAAGTTGAGTTTAATCACTCTAGGACAGCAACGTACTGGCAACATAGAATTCGCCAGCACAGTGAACAAAATAGTGGGTCATTCATTTTACTAATACTTTAAAACTTCATCTTTTGCTAAATGAAGATGATTAGCTAGGTCAAATCTTCGAGCTATCTAATGTTCTTCTTACGATCCTTGTTCATTTTATTTTCTAATTGTAGGAAGACGTGATACCATTTTCTCTTTCTCATACATTTTGAGCAGTTTTGCCTTTTCCTTATGATTGCAACAAAAGTTTTTGGTTTGTCAGAATTTGAAACGTAACGTTGAATTGTTGTAAATTTCTAGAAGCACAGTTTTTTTTCTTAGTCAGCTTTTCTTTTACGTTCTAAAGAGGGACAATACGTAATCATGAGCAATGTAGACAAAATATTTGCACATGTTTTGTGCCTTTTTTCAAATTTTTGAATGTAAAAAATGGCCATTTTTCAGTTTTAGCTACATGTCAAAAGAGTCGTTTTAGCAATTCAAATTTAGCTTTTATGTACATCTTGCATCCATATTTGGTTGAGCGCTGATAACGGGCGACAATCACAAAAAACGGTTCATTTCAGCTGTGACAACTGATTGTGCTATCGATGGGCGATTTCTCTTTAATAGAATCTTTAGGTTGTCGCGAAATGTTTCAGCTGTGATTGCTTTCAGATGAGGCCGACCCTCCTCATTGTTGCTGCGGCCAAGGCAGCCAAAATCTTCCATTACAAGGTAGCCATTCAAACCGCCATCGGTTTGAACGATCATGATCGTAGACGCCTGATCCAGCAAGTTCATTTCAACGTGGAAGTTAGGACAAGCGCAGGCAAGAAGGACTACGGGGAGTTGCGTCTTGATCAGTTCAAGATTAAAAAGTTGTACGGTCCCGTGAAGCACGACTGGATCATGATTGCGTCAAACGCGTCGTTCGTTGAGATGGAAATGGATTTTAATCATCTGAAGCTTCCGGCGATTATCACAAATGAAACGCTCCTGTTCCATGTCAACGACACGTCCATTACGAAAAACCTCAAGCGCGAAGTTCTTTCGCAAGTGTAATTCACCGGCGCGCTTTAAAAAGCCGTGGAATCACCGTTGAGGAGGTTGGTTCTTTACTGCTCCAAATCGTATTAATGTCTTCTACTGTCTTTCAAATAACACTTTTGAGTTTTTTTAAATTGTTATTTTTGCGCCTTGTATAATTGAATCTTGTTTACAACACGCTTTAGCCACCCAAGGACCCGTCGCCGTTTCGTTGATGCTGCACACAGGAGCTTTCAACTTTACAAAGGCGGTAAGTTAATATCTTGGCAATAGGACAATGCAAGTAACGATTTTAGGTGTTTGTTACAATCCCAAATCTAGCAGTGAGTGGTTTGGAAATCACGGCATGTTGGTTGTAGGCTACGGGACGGATTCGGTCGGAGGCGACTACTGGATTGTGAAGAACTCCTGGGGAATGAGCTGGGGCGAGAGCGGCTATGTCCGCATGGCCAGGAACCGGAACAACCACTGTGGAATAGCGACTAAGGCTACAGTTCCCCTATCAGAGTGGTGCACTCACCCTCACAGTAACTGACGTAAATTGATTGCAATCGCTTCCCAATTTTGTATTTGTTTTGTACTTTGTAGAAAGCGATCTATTGATATCTATGTCCACACAATATTTTGAATCCACCAGAAAAAACTGACACTCTGGCTATTAAAAAGGCATTCTGAGGCAGGAATGCGAGGCGAAATCCATCATTGAAGCCTAGAATCGCATAAGGAAAGGACAGCGACAGAAAACAAAGTTTGCAAATCATCATCATCAGGAGGGAAATCGAGGTGGAATCGAGCAAAGAAGAGTACGTAACTGCAGGGGTTGGGGGTAGAAGTGGAGAGCACGCTTCAAGTCAGATCCTCGTCCGGTCGATTTTCTGTTGTGATCTTAAAAAAGTGATCGATCTGTAGTACTTGTGTAAACATCTGCGGTTCGAGGGTTGCGTTCGCAGTTCCTCGGACTCTCCATCGCACACCAAACGCTGCATCACGCGCTCTCCGATCGAACATAATCTAATTTATTTTATCATTTATTTTAACAATAAAAAAGCATTACAGCGAAAATTAGTGCCACTAGGCCTGCTGCTCCTCTTCCTGAGCGGAGTCGTCCAAGAGTTGAACCTTCGCCATGTCTTCGGCGCAGGTGGTAGCGACGAATTCGGCGCGGGTGGAAGCGTTCTTCAGCTGCACGAAGGTGTCCAGCAGCCCTGTTCCACTGCCGTACTCCGCGCGCTTCAAGTCCTTCAGGAGCTCCTTCATCTCTTCCGATGTCAGCAACTCGTCGCCTTCCTCTTCGCGGATTCTGTTCTCCATTTCCTACAATTTCGATGCTTACAATCGAGCTAACTTCGGAGGTAGGCTTACCATGCGCTTGGTGAGGTTCTCGCGAGCTATCTGAGCCCTGAACGCGTCATGGGAGAACTTGCGGTGGTGGTTGACGACTTGCTGCATGATGTCCACGTCCTTGACCATCAGGCGTACGCACTTCTCGATGTCGTCCAAGCGGCTCATACGGAGATTCGTGGGCGCAGGCTGGAATCCTTGGCGCTGTTCCATCTTCACGATTCCTGACTTAGCCAGCTGCGCGAGAAGGACGTTCGCGAGGTGGCTGTTCTTGATTACAACCTCCAACTCCTCCAGGAAGTTTCCGAAGTCGATTCCGTTAGCCATGACGCTCGCAGGGCTCCAGTCGCCGTTTTCCATCAGCCCTTCGGCGTTCTCGCTCAGGACGTACGCGCGAAGGGCGAATTTGCCTTCTTTGTTGCGCAGAGGATCTGGAAATGAGGGCTTATCACTATAGGGAAGAGAGGATAAGGCGTACCGTAGATCAGAGCAACGGCATGCGTGCTGGACTGCTGGAAGGCGAAGAGCATCTTGATGAGGTCGGCCTTGAATCCAGCGCCGTACTCGTACGACCTGTAGAACCCGACCAGGTCCCAATCAAAGTTCTGCTGCCCGAAAAGAACAAATGAAATACCGAAACGCAAAAATAAGCGTCCTTACTTGTATCGATTGATGGTTTCAGCGACGAGGACCTGTTTCGCCTGGGTCGTGCGTATCCGGAATTCGTGGTCGTCTTCGTAGGCGCGTGGAGAGGGACGAATCGAGGGAAAGCACTTGGTCACTTCGACGTAGGGGGCGCTTTCCTTTTTGTCCTTATCGTGCTCCATGTAGCCGGTCAGATACCCGTGGACGGCTTCGCTGGTGCAGAGCTTCGTGGTTTCCAGCTCGCTTTCGATGTGACGAACAATTTGCATGATGACCTGGAATAATTGAAGGTTTGGGGGCGTTAAGGAGAAGGCGGAACTCACCGAGCCATCGATCTGAACGAGCTTCTTCGGCTGGGACGCGTTCTCCATTTTCGCGATGACGTTTTCCGCCTGAAATCGGGAATAGAATGAAAAACCACGGATTTAAGGATTTTGCTCGGAAATTTCACTCGGAAAACATCAAAATGCAGCAAATAATGGCTGTCACAGAGCCAAGGAAAATCCAAGGCGGAAAAGCCACGTTTTGGGCGAAATGCGTGTGCAAAACGACGTCATTCTGCTGCCAGAACGCGGAAAACGAAAACGCGAAAATTTGAAAATCGTTTAGTCCCCACGTGGCGAAAAAACCACATCATACAGGGTTGTCGTGGCGGGACCCAAATGGAATTTGCTTGTTTGGTGTTCGTCCGCGTTCGTTCTTCAGACGATAGGCGCGTTTTGGCTCAAAAAGGCTGAATTCGGCTCTGATTACCTCAGCTTTTAGTCCTCAAATAGCGACTTTTCCCTGTTTTGTGATGTCCTTTTAGTTTCAGCTTTTGTGAGCTTGGTTGAGGGCTTCGAAAAGACGAATATAACGTGAGAATGCCGCCTTATCCTTAGCGTAAACTGCCTCAATTTCGAACCAAAAAAGTCGAAATTTGTGTCCAAAATTTCCTATTTTATGTCCTGGAAAGCGGCGCTCTTAGTCTCAGGATTCGAGCGGACCTTGTGCGCAATATGTGTGAGCGGTATTTCGGGCTTCACAGTGCGTGACTCCTTTGTTCGAATTGCTTCAAATAAGGCTCAAACTTCGCCTCTTCCGTGATGCCTCTTTTGCTCGAATCATAGCTAAATCTACAGCAATTTCAGGAACACAAGATCCGCGAAGATGCCCAAAAAGCGGCGATCCGCTTTGAGAAGGCGGCGTCGATGCTTTTGTCTTTGTGAAACCCGTTATAAGACCACCCAGATGGAGAAGGACAACGGCAAGGCGATCAAGACTGCTACATGTCCAACGAGAATCTGACCATAGCGTCCAAAACCAGCGATCTGATTCCATTGAACCAGCGATGTTCGATGAAGATCCCGAAGACGGACACCACTTGTCGCCTAAAAAGGCAGGTCAAAAAAGGCCCTCCAGCCTCGGAAACTCCGTCATCCTCTTCGCCCAACAGCTGATTGGGTCCTCTGACGCGGAAACCGACCTCGAAAAGGCTTTCTACTTCCCTCCCGAGCAGGCTAATGTGAGCTACCGTACCCGTCAGGAGGGAATCCGTCCTCTTCCTGAGACTCCTAGCGAAAGTGACCTTAACAGCATGGCTCCTGGGAGGACTGAGGACCTGAAAGGGATGCTCAGATCGCGATCAAGGCGATCGAGAAAAGTCGTAACTATTTTGCGGAGAAGAGTCGCCAAGAGGAGTTTGAATTGCGCTCGCTATGCATTTTTGAGGGTTGCTGCTGTGCATCGGTAAAAATGATAGGGTTCGGAGCCAATTTAGGCATTCTTTGTCAATTTTAAGGACTAATTTGCGTGTTTTTCGTGGTTTTGAGGGTTGCCGCTTAACATTTAGCACATAATACGGTGCAAAGTCTTATTTTGAGTTGCCGTGGCGTCAGTATGCGTGAGTCAATAAATGCAGTTTGCTGAATGTCGCGTCGACTATCCCACCGACTATCCCCACCGAACTCGCGATCTTGCTTCATTTTTTGGTCGTGGACGCTGAAAGAAGCATGGAATAGGGTAAAGTGCAAGGTGCTGTGCTACAAGAGAATTTTAAAATCATTTTATTGGAGAAAAGATTTTAAACACGACGAGGAATCATAGAAGCCTTGGTCATCTTCCAGCTTTTCTTCACGAGGTGACCGCGAGGCTTTCCTCCGTTCCAGGTCGGCTTCAACTCCTCTTTCTTGGGTTTGAAGGATCGACGAGCCAGTTTGGGAGGATTTCCGGCCTTCTTGGACGGCAGAGAAGAGATGGACTTGGCGGTCCTAACGTCCGCCTTCGCGTCGACGACCTTCTTGTTGATGCGGGAGATCAGCGCGGTCAAACGCGCATCCTGGAGCCCTTGGAGGCGTAGGAACGCCTCGCACCATGATTCAGATTCCAGGCGCTCGGCTTTTAAGCCGCTGTTGAGCGTCTTCTCGCAGTGATTCTTCCAGAAATCCACCGTTTCCGGCTTCAGTTCAGGGTTCGAGAGCTCGAAGGCCTTCAGCTGATCCGCAGAGGCGTTTTCCGTTCCTGGATTGAATGTCTGGTCAGGAGATTAACATTCGATCGCTTTCTGGACCCATTTAAGGTGGCATGTGGCTGACTAGGACAAATCGCCACTTTAAAACAATGTTACGCCCTCCTGAAATCCGCTTCCAAAATTATTATGAGATGCCTTATGCTATTGATCGCCCAGTTCACGCTATTGCTGACTATTCAACATGATCTTAGTTTTCGAATTCGTCGAGACAAAAAACAGCAATAGGAGAATTTATGGCGTAGGTTAAACCAAAACAAAATTGTGAAGCAATTATAATCAGTGAGTGCACCACTCTGACAGGGAAACTGTAGCCTTAGTCGCGATTCCACAGTGGTTGTTCCGGTTCCTAGCCATGCGGACATAGCCGTTCTCGCCCCAGCTCTTTCCCCAGGAGTTCTTCACAATTCACTAGTCGCCTCCGACCGGGTCCGTCCCGTAGCCGACCAGAAGAACAGCTCGGTTTCCTGGTCACATCGAATCTTTGGTTCATAGTAAATACCTGAAAATTCAATTTTGTTATCATCTAATCGATTTGTTTATTCTTGCCGCTGGAGTAGAACTGGAAGCTTTTGTGGTGAGCGTCGATGACGATCGACATTGGCCCGTGTGTCGCAACCGCCATTTTCAGCCATTCTTCTGAAAGATTCCCAGGCGCCGCCACTCTGTAATAGCCATGACAATAGCCCCATGGTTGCGTGTGGTTGAAGTGCTGGCAATGATCATCCTTAGCCGTGTAAGGGTACGTTTTCTCATCGTATAATCCGGACGTGCGCACTGCATACGAGTAAGCGTACTCCACATCTAATCGATTTGTGTATTCTTGCCGCTGGAGAAAAATTGGAAATTCAAAAGTTCATGAGTTCCGCTTTGAGACCGAGTATCGCAAAAATTGCGATACGCGATATTTTGTATCGCAAAAATGCCGCCATGCCGCGGCACATAATGACATACATCAAGAAATCGTAACCAATGAAGCTGTATTTTTTAAAGTCGTAATTGAGTAACATTGCTTTTATCTCCTTTGGAGCGTTACCTTTAACACACTAAAGAGCACTTCCCGTGATTTGTGACCTTAATGTGCTGCACAGGTACTGCGTGTAATCTCTTTGTGTACTGCCTTCGTTGTACTTTTAGTAACTGAAAGGGACAAAAATAGCAATCAATTTCCAGATAAGATCACAGTTTTCAGATCATTTTATGTGTCCTTTGGTGTGTTTTTCTTACAGAATCAATATTATTGTAGTTAGGTTGCATTTGTTCACAAGGCTATTACGAAAGAGAGTCATTCATTACTTTCATTTCGTCCATATTTTTCGGTTTTAGCACTTCTTAAGATTAAAAAACCTGTAGTCAAAAAATGTGGAGTTTGACGTGTCAAGTTAATCTGAACACGTGTGGGTGATCTCTTTGTGAATCCATTAATTTTGTCATAGCTATGGCAGACCAAGAAGGCTTGTGAAAACAAACCTGACCTAACCAAAACAAGCGCGATCAATGGATTATAAATATGAGATGCAGAATTTTAGCTTTGCCACTTTTTGACTCTAGAATGATTGGTACGCAACTCAAAAAACTTTCGAGGCGGTTGAAACACAAAATTTTGGAAGGTTCTTGGTCAAGTTAAAAAAGATTGGTTGATCATGCCTGACTAAAGTCCAATATGTCACAAATTTGCACTTTTGATGTAGCAATATTGACGTTCCCTTGATAGTGCCATTTCCTTACAGAAGGCCATCACTGGACTCTTAGGAAAGAGGACCATCAATTGCACTACACTTTTATCTTGTTTTTTCAACTTTTCACTTATTGTATTTTGTCGGCTGTGCATTTTCTAGCGAGTAAGTCACGTTTCAAGCCCCTTTTTCTTGATGCATATTTCTTAAACTCGTTACGTCCGCGTATCGCTTCCTTGTCGCACAAATGTTGCGACCTTGAGAAAGGTATTTTGTTCCTGAAAACTCGTTTTTTTGTTGACTTTTGAGTAGTTCTCAGAATAGGTACAAGGTTTGCACGCTTCTTCAAATGAGCTTAGAACCCTTCTCACAAACTCAAAATGTGAATTATTGAGACAACCTGTGAACTCTTTATGAGCTAGTTAACCCTCATACGAGACCGGTTTTACCCTATTTCCTGTGCCATGAAATCGAAAAATAGAACGTGCTCAAATTTCGTTCAATTCCGGAATACTTCTGGTTTGGTTTCGCTATCCATCACCCGCATAATCAAGATTAATAGCCTAACAAAAACCTAATCCTTAACAGCCCCTCCTCTTCGCAGAGACCACTTTGTTCCTCTCACGTCCACCCAGAAGTCAATAAGTCCATTCAACCACCCGCAAGGATGCGTTAAATGCGTGGTCACCGCACTGTTTCATCCCCAAACTTTGCATTGCCGTCGCGAAGAAAGAGAAATCTGCTTCTTCACATATCTTTCGACAGTCGCTGCCGTGGCAGCAAAACAATCGCCCGCGGCGGTCTCCTCCACCTCCTCCCGGGTTCCCGAAGAGGAGAAGAACACGGGAACCGTGAGCTTCGACGTGGCGGGAGATCTTGTCCGGTTCTTCCGAACCCAAGCGCTTCTCCGGTTCAGATTGTAATCCTCTTTCGAGGACTCATAATCGGCACGTATAGTCAGTCGATCCGCCTCTGCTGCTCCAAGGGTGGTCGAGGGAATGGCTAAGCGGCCTTATTTCGATAATCTTTTTTGAATCGTTTAGTTGACTCATGGGGGTTGTGGAACGAGTGGTTGATGCGTTACCGTATTCCAGCAACATGAATTTTTGTAATTTTGCATTTTTAACAGTTTTTGGATGCGTCAAAAATACGTGTTCTTCAATTTTCATAAACTTTCTTTAATTGCAACCAGTTCCTCCCGAAACCGGACAAGTGCTTTCACTTCCACTTCCAAGTGCAAGAGTAATTTTGTGCTTTGAGATCGACGACGATTACACGTGCGTTTCTTACACAATCTCTGATCAAAGCCTCACAACTGAATCAAAAATTGCCTCACCTCTCTGTCGCGTTTCATTCGAATCACATCTCAAAAAATGGACTTCGATCACTCAGTGGTTTTTCAATTTCCATATTTTCGCTTTTTATTGTGGCTATGGCTCAAAAACGTGCAAATTCCTATGAAGTCTGCCTCTGTAGTCCGTGTCGCCAGATCAGTGACCATGTTACAATGCTTTCCGTCGCGGCTTGGGGTGTGTTTTGGCTTCAAACGTGCGGTGTCTTTGGAATGCTTGGGAGGCTGTGGTTAGTGCTTTGTTTTGTGATACGCCAAGACAAGCGGTTTTAGTAACCGCTTGTCTTGGCGTATCACAAGCTTGAAAATGTTAGTGTAGAAACTCATTTTCCGAATTTCGCAGACCTTTTTTGATTTTTTGCAGAAGAAAATGGACGTTAATTTGGATTAATTGCTCTTTGCAGGAAACTAGCTTTTTCGATCCTTAAAGTCTTTACAAGTTTCAACGGGTTTTGAGGCTTTCTGTTCGTAATTTGCTGTGCAGACGCCTTTAATCCGACAAACAAAACAGCCCAAATCTGGCCGTTCTCTCTATTAATGTCAAGGTCAACCCAAACTTCCGAACCTCCCGCACGTATTGTTTTTGCTCAGTTACCCGGAATTTTACACTGATTGTGTTGTCTTCTTGTTTATGTCTCTCTTCTTTTGTGTGCAACTTATGAATCCACACAATTACACGCGGCGGAAAACCGGAACGGTCTGAGATCGAGGTTGACAACGTTTGATTGTCGCTGTCGCGTTGAGTTTTTGCTTGCGCTCCCTTTCGCGGATGCACCATTTTCAATTTTGAGTTTCCGATTTGGGTATACACAGTCGATGCGTGATGGTCAATCATAACTGCCTCCTTTATGAATTTTCACAGGTGTGACAAGAATGAGAGTCGCTGTTATTGGCGCAGGAGCCAGTGGTCTCCCGGCTATTAAGACTGCTATTGAGCACAAGGCTGAGGTGGTCTGTTTTGAGAAGTCTCATGATATTGGAGGATTGTGGAGATTCAAGCCGTATCCGTGCGAAGGTGAGTGCCATCTGAAATTTAGTAAAATTCAAGTTGAAATTTCAAGAGACTGAATACGGTTTTTGGCAAATTTGAAACCTGTTTCTTTCAGTCTTTCGGTATTCAAACCACTTATATTAAGTTGATTTTAGTAAATTTAAGGCCTGTTTTGTTTTATCTGGTAGCTAGTTCGGTGCATGTTACATACGCTACAAACGCTAAAAACCTATCTTATCTCTACGTCATTTTGTCGTCTTCCGCCGCATAAAACAAGTTTTTTTGCCTTATTTTGATTAAAGTACGGCTTTTGTATCATGCTCCCTTCTCTAAGCAAAAACAAGAGACCAAAAAGTGCAGTTTCAGTATTTTTAGATACGGGACAAATAGTCAAAATACACTTAAAACGTTAAATTTACAGTTTTGCGCTTTAGGTGAGGGAACAGTGATGCGTTCCACTGTCATCAACACCTCCAAAGAAATGACCGCCTACAGCGACTTCCCACCACCCAAAGAAGCCGCCAACTACATGCACAACTCCGAACTCCTCCAATACTTCCGTGCCTACGCAAACCATTTCGACCTCCTGAAGCACATCCGCTTCCACCACGAAGTTCTCCAAGTCGAGCGAACGGAGAAGTTTGCCGAGACCGGAAAATGGCGCATTTCTTACAAGAACCTGGATGCGAATGAGACCCACAAGGAGGAGTTTGATGGAGTTATGGTCTGTTCGGGACATCATACTGAAGCCTACTGGCCTGATCCCTTTCCTGGGCAGAATTCGTTCAAAGGGAAGATTATGCACAGCCATGACTACAAGATGCCTAAGGGCTTCGAGGATCAGACTGTCGTGGTAGTCGGAATTGGGAACTCGGGTGGAGATATTGCTGTGGAGCTGAGCAAGATCACCAAAAAGGTACCCTCATTCCAAAAAGGCCTATTTCAATGTTGTCTTACAGGTGTTTCTGTCAACCCGTAGCGGCTCCTGGATCATGAATCGCGTTTGGGACTGTGGAGAGCCGTCGGATTTGGCGTTTTTGAACCGGTTTACGTACTTCTTCAAGGGCGTCCTGCCTTTCAACATGCAGAACTGGTCAGTAATGGAAACATGGATTCTTTTGATAAGGTTAATTTTAGGATTCTGGAGAGAAAGCTGAATAGCCGTTTCGACCATGGACGCTTTGGACTGAAGCCCAACCATAGACTTCTCCAGGCTCATGTGACCATCAACGACGAGCTGCCTAACAGACTTATTTCTGGAACTGTTGTGGTAAGCGATCAAATCTTAAACGGTTTCTATTTTTGGGTTTTGATTGGTTGGGGGAAATAGTAAAACTTGCTTAAAGGGTCAAACATTGTGTGACTCCAAAAAAATGCGTAGCACACTTAAAACAGGTTTGAATTTAAGCACATTTGAGCTATTTTTGGCATTACATTCTTAGCCTCATTGTAAGTAAGAACGAGGCTAAGAATGTCATTTTTTTGCTGAAATGAAATAATCAGTCCAAACTTTTTGAGTGAGTTAGGTCACTTTTTTGAACTCATTCAGCAATATATTTTAGGTCAAACCCAACATCGAACGATTCACAGAGACGGGAATCGTCTTTGACGACGGCACAGTCGTCGAGAACGTGGACACAGTCATTTTCGCCACAGGCTTTTCCTTCTCCTTTCCTACCATCGAAAATGGCACCCTCGTCAACGTCGTCCAAAACAAGGTCAACCTCTATGAGCTCATGTTCCCAAGTCAGCTCGCTCCTAAGGTAAGCCCTCTTTTAGCCTTTATTAAAATTCATAAAATTCCTGTTTAGAACACCCTAGCCATGATCGGTCTTATCCAACCCACCGGTTCAATTATGCCTATCAGCGAGCTTCAAGCCCGCGTCTTCATGGGTCAGCTGACCGGCGAGACTTCTCCTCTCCCTCCTAAGGAGCAGATGATCAAGATTATGGAGCGCAGGAACAAGTTCAACCAGAAAATCTTTGTAAATCGGCCTCGTCACACAATCCAGGTCGACTACGTTACTTACATGGACGAGCTGGCCAAGCTTATTGGAGTCAAGCCGGATTTGTCGAAGTACGCTCTGACGGATCCTAAGCTGCTCAAGAAGTTGGTCTTCCATGGACTCGTTCCTTATCAGTACAGACTCAATGTAGGTTGTAGAGTCTTTTTAAGTCTTAAATGAATATTTTAAGGGTCCTCACAAATGGGAAGGAGCCAGAGACGCGATTCTTGGTTTCGAAGAGAGGGTTTTTGAGGCGACGAGAACTAGAAAGACGAAGGAGACTATGAAGTCGAAGCCGATCAGCAAGTTCTACCAGCTCAGATATGTAAAGTGATATTCTAAAAGTGAGATTTAAGTGGATTACGAGACATATGCAACGACGAAGTTTTAAGGATTTGTTTGTAAATTTTCTTGTCTCAAGAGGTGATCATGAATTTTATTCAATTACAACAAAACAGGACACATAAAACTGATTTACAGGATTGGCTTCGTCCGTCATGAATTGCAAACTGCTATTAGTGTTCCATTCCAAGCATATGAGATCGCGCACCGCTCCAGGATACGTAAACCGAACACTTCTGCCAATTTCACCATTGACCTTCAGAGCCGCACTTTCATCCAGACTGCAAATGTCGTCAAGAGTGCATCCGGTAAGACTCAAAACACGAATTTCACGATTTCCGTTTCTGTTTTGCCAGTGATGAAGAATCGCTTTGACGAACTCAAGCGTTATTTTTGTTCTGCTTGCTTCGAACATAGACCCCATACTGAATTATTGCGACCACTGCAGATAGCGTCACATAAAAGGGTCTCAGGCACATCATGCTAGGATTCAAGGATCGAGAATTGCACCCTCATTGTAGTCAGCAAATGAAGCATCAAGTTTGACATATCAGTAGGGTGTTCGCATGTACAAAACGTCAAAAAAGCATCTTGGAAACGTTTCCGAAAGCTCCCCATTACAGAGTTCAGCATCTCCCTATCACAGGCGTCCCCGATCAAAGCACAAAAAATGTCGTTCTCTTTTACATCTCTTTTACTTTCAGCATGTCGTTCCAAGCTATGTTCTTCCATTGTAACGAATCAGTCATATCTATGATTTCATTAAACCAACTCTTACCTTCCACATGATAAACATCAAATGTAAGGCGAGTCAAACGCTCTTAATGTATCCTAAGGGCCTTCTGGAACACCAACGGCTTGACTTCATCGAATTTGTTTTTTCGAGAGCTAAGAGAGATCACAGCCACAATAGATTCAGCAAAATTGAAAGGAACGCGATCTATGATTACTCTTTTACCTTCTTTTTGGTGTCTTATGTATATGGTATAACAGCAATACGTCCTGATGAGACCAATTTACTTCAATTGCCAATTAATACAACAAAAATCGACTCGGACAAGATACGATATAAATAGACCAATAGACTCTTGACGATAACTGGGGTTCATTTTACACAAGTTCGAAATGCTCCAGACATTCGCGTATATACACTTTGTTCAATTTTCAAAATCATCGGGCTTCTTTATCGGAGTATATGTGATTCTTGAATTACACGTCTATGTCGAGATCAGCAACGGCGGGACGGTTGTCGCCAACTGAAATTAGCGGTTTATAGGATGAATCTAAAAGGGCTACTCACAGTTTGAGATAAGCAGAGATTTGGGGGTGGCGACGTTGTTGTTGAGGATAATGAGTTGCTCGTCCGAGTTCGAGATTACGGAATCACTAAACGTGGACGAGGAGAGGCCTTCCGACGACGTGGCCGAGTGGTCCATGATGCAATTGCCGTTCAGGCGGTCACTGCCTCCGTTCTACAAGATTCCAGGCTTCACAAAATGAAACTTTGATTGAGATCAGAGGATTTATTGCACAAATTACAAAAATTCTAATGCTTTGGAGAGAGCGACGTGTTTTGGCTCATCTTGAGGTGGATCACACTCCTCCGCTTGTCCTTTTTACCAAAAAAACTCCTCCTAACCTTTCCTAAGGCTGCCACAGCCGAGGCGAGGGTCTCAGGCACCGTGGACGACCGCACAGGCTCCTTGGTATACTGTAGCTCTTCGTCGATTCCAGAAAGTCGGGCTTCGCTCTGTTCCACCAACGGACTCACGAGGCTGGTCACTAAAAAGTCAAAATTACGTTTGCTAGAATCCTAAGCCATTCAAAGCCACGAGATACCCATGCAGGAAGCGAAATTTAAAAGGTCGGCTACCGTAACCACACGACACACATTCCAGGTTTTGGGTTAATCAAAAAAAACGTGAGAAATTCTAGAGAACACGACACTAACACGTACTGCGACTTGCGATTAGCGGCTTCAAATCAAGGAAAGTAGGACGTGCTGAAAATCGACAGATACGATTAAAGAGAGAAACGGGGAACGCTCCCAACAGCCCAGGGCTTAGGGAGCGTGTTGATGTTGTTCGCACTATTAAAAGCGTGTTATATCAACGAGAGGCCGTTCCGTTAATGACAGCAGCGCGCGAAGAGAAAAGAGACGCCGACCGGACTACCGTAACCCGGGTGTTAACTAAGATGCAAAACGAACCCATCGAGGAGACGCCGGACGAGGAGCACGTGGACATTTCCATGATTTTAGCGTCCGCAGGGTTCAGCGAAAGACGTCCAGCGGAGTTGTTCATCGTGTTTGGGAGGCTTATGGCGCGTTTCATGCGCATGCTGGAGCCGTAGAAGCTGCCGTTTGGACGCAGACCTCGTTCATGCCTATAAGAGGGGTTAGAAAATGTCAAAGAGGGTTACGGTACCTGGTGAGCATGTTGAAAGTGGCGCTTTCCTGGCGTAACCTGTCCAGCTTCAGCATACACTCAACTGCTTGGATTCCCTTTGTGTAGGCTTCGATGTACGACGTGTCACAGCGAGATTTCGGGCTCTCGTTGTCATCGTCGGTGCTGAGAGCGTGCACGGCGGCCATCATTGCCAACGTTTCGCGGTCTTCCATGTCTAGGGAGGACTTGGGAATATGGGCCACGATGTTGTAGTGCACGCCAGTTCCAGCCACGGCGTCCGATCCCACAATCTTCTTGATCAGCCTTCCTGTCAAGCTCGGCTTCTTGTACACGTTCAGACAGATCCGTTTCCGGATTACGAGATCCATGGAAATCGGATGCGTGACCCGGACAACGATCTTAAGGACGGCGTAAACGCGGCCTCCAGAGGGCGTCACCTTGTTGAGGTGAACGTTCTCGTGAATAGAACTGTCCCAGGAACACATCGCGGAGGTCGCATCTCGCTCCAAGATCGGCAGCTCGAGCATCTGGACACAGTCTTCCCCAAAGAGGGTGGACATGGTGCCAGCGACCCGTCCTACGCTGATCCCAGATTCGTCCTCGGCAGCGATGTCGTCCGCGTTGACGTCGAGGAAGATGACGGGGACGTGCTGCTCGACCCCGGCCGGAGGGGACCAGTCCGAGAGGGATCCCGGGATATTGGAGTTGGGCGGAGGCACGGAAACGGCGTTCCTCTCCTCGGTCAACGCGACCCACTGGTTGATTAGCGCCTTCTCCCGCTCGATCTCCTTCTCGGTCTTCTTGTTCCCCTTCGCCGACAGCTTGTTGATCTGCTTTTCGAGGTAATGCTGCCTCGCTTCCAGGATATCGTTCCACTGTGCCCGAATCCGCTCCAGGTCTTCTTCCTGGTAGCTGTCCAAGCTGATCTCGTCCTCGTACTCGTCGTAATCGTCTTCGTCGCAGTTGAGGTCCATGATGCTTCCCAGGGAAACCGAGTGGATCGCTCCGAAGCTCAGAGGGAGGATTCCGTGGTCGTTGAGGTCTTGGATCTTGACAGAGATCCGGCGTTGTTGGCCTTGTTTGAGTTGGTAGATCCCTCCGCAGGGTTCGTCGTTTCGATTGGACACGTCGACGGAAACGTATTCGCCAAAGTCGTTGAGTTCGCGGATGTCCAACCAGAGTTCCACGCGGCGGGTGACTTCGGACCAGCGTTCCTGGAAATGAGTGGAATTAGATGGACAGTTCGACACAAACGAAGCCCAAAAAGCAGCGCGATAGGGTCGGAAAATGGAGGCTCAGCTTGAGCCCTGATCGAGAAGGCAATTTGCTCGAAAGAATGTCCGTCTTGAATATCCCAATGACCAATTTTTGTATCGAATTGATCTGTAATTTGGCACCAAAAATGGACGTAAAAATCCACATTCTGCTCTTCAAATTATGGTCCGAATTTCGCTTAAATGTTGCGCTTAATATTACTTCTGTAGAACGATCCTAAAAGCTACAAATTAACGCTCAAATGAGCGAATCTAAGGTTCTATGAGTAGCTTGACCACCATAAATGTGTTCGGAATCCATCAATTTAATTTTAACCAAAAGTTTCGCAGTTTTCCGCCAGATTCTGGCCCAGATTTCAATTTAAAAACATCGAAATTTGCACCCAAAACAAACCTAAAAACCCGTGAACATATCTTTGAAATCTGGCCCAAATTTTACTAGAATTGTGCGCTTATATTCAACACGCGGCAGAGTCGCCGCTACAATCCGTCGAACGTCCCGAAACAACCTTCTCCCAAAAACAGGTCGAAAACCGTGGAAACAGCGCCACAATCGCCTCAAAACGTGATTCTCCATACTAGCATCGGGCGTCGGCGGCGTTAGCATCGCTTTTTCGAATTTTCGAAAAATTTGTCAAGGTGATTGCGGTTCGACAATACTCCTCTAAAGCAATCAAAAATGCATCAAGTTGGTGCGCAAAAGCCGCCTCCAAAACGAGCGAATCTAAAGGTCAGGTTGAGGAGCTCGAATCTGACGCCTCATATGCAACATTTCTCCCTCTAATTTTTGGTTAAATTTGAGCCTAAAATTGCCACCCAATAAGCGTCAAAATAGCATCTCAATAAGAGTCACTTCTGCCTCCTAAAGTGCCAAATTAGAGGTCCATGAGCAGTCCAAAAACCCTAAATTTCGTACCTGAAAATCGGCACTTCCACATCAAAATACAAAAATTCATTATTTACCTGCAATCCCTTGGTCTTCTGCTGCACATCCAACGGGTCCTTGACCGCGTTCGGCACTTCGGTGTCGAATCCACTGCTTCGATGTCCCCAAACTTCGATCGAAAGCGCGTCCTCTTGCACGTATTCCAGGAATTCTTCTGTCACGAGAACGTCGAAGTCCTGAAATTCAAATTTAGAAACGGAAGAAACCATGAATTCCCACCTTCTCGTAGTCAAACTGGAAAATGGAGCTGTGGGGCTGGTGGATCTTGTTGGAGGGGAGCGCGTTCGGGTCGAAATTCGGGGCGACAACGTCCCCGGCGAGGCCGAAAAAGGAATATTGGCAGAAGACGAAGTGCGACAGCGAGGAAGGGAGCGACGTTGCCCTTTTGATGCGGATTCTGCAGCGAATCGTCTTTCCCAAAAAGGCGGAAGCGATGTCGCCTCGCGAGGAGCCGCTTTCGATGGAATCCGTGCTCTCGGACATCGCGTCGAAGGGGCTGTTCGGCACTCGGTAAACCTGAAAAATGCACTTTTTAGAAAGCCGATTTTTAGGTAAATGTACCTCAATATGAAGCTTTCCCGAAACCTCTCCTTGCTGGCTGATGATTGGCACGTGGTAATCGAGTTTCACGTCGTGGAACAGGACCTCGAGGAAAACGTTGGCCACGCCGATGAGGCTGTGATTCTCCTGGCTTTCGAGCACCAGTTCGCCCATCGGGAAGTCCTCGTCGGCTCCAAAACCGTCGTCGTCGTCTTCCAACGACAAATCCATCTTCCCGCACTCGTTGTACATCTCGCGCATGTCCACAAGGCTGTTCTCTAGCTGGTCAATGGACATAAACTGGCATCCGGCCATTCCCGTTCGTTTGACGACGATCACTGGCTCGCAGACCAGATTTCCGGCCTGAAATTGATGCTTAAAACCTCTAAAAGTGGCTCTAAAAGGTACCCTAATTTTCGAAGGCCTCAAATTACAGGCTGGAATCTGTAGAGTTACGTCGTAGTAAACCTGGCCTCGCTTTCGTCCTTTCAGCTCTGCGGACATCATATTGGCTTCTCGGACGAGGGCTTGGGCGCGGACGATTTCGGTCTTCAGCTTACCGAGGCCTTCCTTGAACTGGTCATCACGGCGTTGAGCCCAAGTGAGGAATTTCATGCGTTCGCTGGATTTCGGGGCCGTTGGGAAGGCGATCGGGGGCAGGTGGCAACCGGGAGTCGAAACGGTGTTCCAGTTTCCAGGTGTCACAGGCGTCGACGGCGTCATGCTGAAAAATTGAGTTTTTGGAGAGCTCAAATATGAGTTTAGAAGCTACAGAGCGACTGTAGAGAAACGCTTTCAGCATGGTTAACTTACTGATTTGGGAAGCATAAGTAGAAAGGGTTTATAAAGAGTCGAACACGTCATTTTTACAAACCAAAATTCGCAAGCAATACTTAATTTATGGTTTCGTGTGTTCATAGAGGTCATATTGTCGAACCGCAACCACCTTGACAAATTTTTCGAAAATTCGAAAAAGCGATGCTAACGCCGCCGACGCCCGATATAGTAAGGAGAATCATGTTTTGAGGCGATTGTGGCGCTGTTTTCACGGTTTTCGGCCTGTTTTTGGGAGAAGGTTGTGTCGGGATTGTATTGTCAAACGTCATGCGAAACGCATGTTCGTGGCGGGACCCGCGCGGTCGTCGCAACGCGAAATTTCGGGTCCTCGTGGAGCCCGAATATACGCTAATTTCTCGGCCGTGCTCGCGTGTTTTTGGGATTTTTTTTGGGAGACGCATTTGGGCTCGGCGAGACGCGTATCTCATTCCGCGTCGAATGCGCCCAAGAGCGCCGGAATCTGTGAGAAGTGGGCAAAGTTAGCCGCGTATCGCTGGTTGGGTTTTCAGGCAAAATCAGTTTTTTTTACGTTTTGCGGACAAATTCCGCTTAAATTCACATTTTGGTCCAACGCATCTCTTGCAAATCAGATTCTGCGTCGAATGAGCCCAGAATAGGTAGTGATCGCTTGAAAACGATGTTTCGCTTCAAAGAACGCACCAATTTTGGCAAAGGTGGGCTTAAAACACGCGGCAGAGTCGCCGCTACTATCCGTCGAACACAACCTTCTCCCAAAAACAGGCCGAAAACCGTGGAAACAGCGCCACAATCGCCTCAAAACATGATTCCCATACTAAATCGGACGCCGGCGGCGTTAGAATCGCTTTTTCGACTTTTCGAAAAATTTGTCAAGGTGAGTGCGGTTTGACGCGCGTTCCTTATCATGATTTGAGATGCGAAATTATTAAAAAGGTATCGCTTCTTGAGCACTTTTTGTGACCGGTGAAAAGTGAACCACTTACCACTGAGCCAAGCTGTGGATATACCGACTAAACTCCTCGTATTGCTTCTCCAACGCGGTCTGCTTGTCCTCCTTATGCTTAATCTCAATCTGCTCGATATACTGCTCCACAGCGTTTCCAATTGGATTCGCGTTAGCGTCAGAATTCGCTTCCAACCACGCGTCATCATAATCAAAGAGATTCGTGGTAGATTCGTCCATAGGTGAAGCCTTAGGGCAGTTAACCCGGAAGAAGTGGTTGTGGCCAATAAGGACACGATTTCCATTTCTGAGAGGCGTCTTAGAGGTGATCGGTCTTCCATTGACGCAGATTCTGGCTCCCTCTTTGAGGGGTTCGATGTAGAGGGTCTTGGAATCGTCGTCCGAGATCTTGAGAAGCGCGTGCAGGGGCTGGACACCCAGGCCTTGAAGCAGGAAATCCACCTTGGTTTCTTCGGAGTTTTCAGATGAACCAATGACCGCTTCTTTCTAAAAAAAACGAGTTTTAGGGTTTCAATTTAGTGTCCCTTTTCGACTTCCTCCATGGGCCACTTTAAGCATCAAAGAGGGTCAAAATGTTGTCCCACAAAGCCTTTAATTGCATCGTTTAAGTCATGAATTGGGTAACAAAGTGTCTCATTTGGGGCTCAATGTGTGCTTTAAGGGCTTGTTTTCCAGCTCCGCGTAAACTCTGAACGGAGCGGAAATTACTATAGCTGTTTTACGTCACAAATATGGATTTTTTGAACTTTGGACTTACATTGACGTAATAAACGAGGAGCTCGTTTAAGCTGGGATCCGCGTTGAGGTTGACCAAGTAATATCGATCCTTTTCGACTTTGATTCCATGTCCAGCAACGGAAATCCCGATCTCTTCGAGATCCTTCTGCCTTTCCTTGTAGATCGTGTCGGTATCCTTCAGCCGATCCTCCCAAGACCTGTTCATCATCTCCACCAGCCTTTCAGATTCGGCCAGCCTCTCCCTAAGCTCTTCAGTTTCGTTTTCCTTCTCCTTGGTGTGCGTAATCTGCGACCGGAGAAGTTCGACTTCTTCGCGAAGCTCGCGAATAATCTTGGCGTTGGGATCTTCGTTGACCACGGCGTGGTTCACAATCTTCTTGGCTCTGTCTGCGTATCTTAGAGTCGAGAGGGTCTCTTCGTAGTTGTCCATAGCAGGGGAGATTGTGGCGATCATAACAGTTTTGCTGTTTCCTCCGAGGTTGTCTTTGAGGAGCCTGGAAGGGATAAAAGAGCGGTGACGGAAGACAAAGGGGAACATACCAAGTGAGGACAGAATCGCGGTAAGGAACGAATTTCTCTTTTTTGGGGTTGGACTTCTCGGCTAAGGCTGAGATGACCATTCCGAGGGTGGTGAGCGACTTGTTGATGTTGCCGCCTTCTTCTAAGCGTTTTCCCATTGCACCCGTTTTTTGGGCTCTTTCGCTTCCGGCCAAATCCACGAGACTGATTTTAGACACTTTTTCACCGGTAAACTGAAAAATTAGAGCATCTTTTGATAAGTTGTTATGATGTAGAAGCTCCCATACCTCATTAGTAGCATCCGTCAGAATCTGAGTCATCCTAATATTGAAAACAGCATGGCTGCGACTACTCTCCGCATTCATATTCGTCGCGGCTACCGTACGACACTTGTTTCCCTCCTCGATGAGTTTTTCAATCTGCTCAAACGACGAAACGGCCAACACCGACAACCCGTCGACCATTGGACCCAGGATTTTATGCTCACGCACTTTGAGAGGACGCTTCGACGAACTGAATACGGGCTTTTGATTAGATTAGAAAAATTGTTTTTCCGCGCACTTTTTTGGGTCCAACAAATCTCTGACTTTCTCGTTATAGATCTCCATGTAGGAGACTTCGACTTTGAACGAGAGAGATTCGTTCGTGGCTTCTCCGATGCGTTGGAACATGGCGTTGCAGAGACGTGGGATAATTCCGGGGTTGTCGGGGTTCCCATCATGCTGTAACTCTTGCCGGAGCCGGTTTGGCCATAGGCGAAGATGCAGGCGTTGTAGCCGGAGAAGGCGTTGTTTAGGACGCCGCTGCCGACGTGGTTGAACACTTCTTCTTGGTCTAGAAACCGGAATTTAAAATTTTGTTTCTAGCCTTTTTTGTGCTTAAAAATGTCCATTTTACAAAGTTTCACTCCTTCTTAGTCCGAAACCCGAATTTTAAAGCTTCATTTTCAGTGGTTTTGTGTTAAAAAATGTTTATTTTTCAACCTTTTTTGACCTTGACTGCCCATGACTCACCTGCATACGACGAATCGTTCTTGTCGACCGAGTAAAAGCAGTGGTCAAATCCAAAATTCTTCGTCTGCTTCCTGTAACAAAGAACGACCTTAACCTGTCACCCTTTCTCTTCCTCCTTACTCTGTATGACTCAGAATGGTCTGGTCATTGCTCATCGCCACGACGCATTTTGTCTTCAGTTCGATCTCTAAAACAAACGCAACATGTTAACACTTCTTTGTCGACCTCGCTGCAGACGAAGGCAAACTTGCATCGGTCCCCTTCCGCTATTTATAATTAAATTCCTCCCAGGCTTTAATTAAGTTCGCCACAGCGGCCCTCTATGTCCGGCACGCGACTAACGCAATTTAGGCCTATAGCCATGGGCGACGCTACTCAGAGAACGCTAAAGAGGTTTTTTTGGGTTGGGACGGAGACGGATTCATTTTATGGGACGCGTTTTTGTGGGTACTGCTTAATTAGAAATGAGTGAATCATCCTAGAAAGCCTTCAAAATGCCATCAACAAAAGCAGCATCCAAAGGACTACTTTTACTAACAAACCAACCTCGTTTGTTGAACGGCCTGACCCTCACGGCGACTTTGACCTTCTCGAGAAGGTCGGGCGCCTCGTCACCGCCTAGAACCACCATAGTTGCTTGCTTGATTTGACTCTCTTCTAGATATTTGTCTGCAGTTCGGTCATATCACCGAAGGTTCATTAACTGAAACGAGAAATGAAACTTAGGGTCAGAGCACATAACTCGAACGCACGCGGGAACCGCGTCTTAGAGATAAATCATTAAAGTGTGACAAATATGCCCGCAAGTGGGGAGGGATAGCCTGAGGCGGCTGGAAATGGCGCATCGGGGCTGGACTAAACGCAGCGAGGAGACGACCGCCGCAAAAACAAAACAAGATGGACCCGAGCGACGACGACGTCGTAGTTCCGACTGGGAATCCACGAGACGGCGCCGGAACAAGCAGAGGAGAAATGCTTCTCTGAATCGCGAATAACGCAATTGGAATGAATTGGTAAAAGTAGGGCGGTTAAATGAATTCCACAAATCGTACTTTCTCTCGAAACAAAAACAGCGTGGCTCTTCTAGGGGCTTCGCTTTGAAAAAGGGTTGTTTGTGTCCCGCGTGCATATATCATGCGCGCAGTAATTAATAGCAATGCTTAAAAGAGGATGCACGAGTCGCATTGAGCGCGGTAATTTACGCGGAAAACAGAATTTTTGACCACTTGTGAAAATTGAGGTTTTTCGAGGATGACATGTTGAAGGATTGTTAGAAGTCGCGAGGGGACAGGAAAAGACGAGAAAGAGACCCTGCCACGAACAGCCTCGGAACAGCGGAGACTCCGGGTTCCGGGTAAGGACGTTCCCAGTACGTGAACGTAATTAAAATTGAAAATGAGAAGAGAATATTTGTGGAGTGTAGGAAGATCGGGAATGAGGTATCAATCATGTGGAGTGAGTACAGAAGGACTATAAGCGAAATGAGCTAAATTCGGAAATTAGCATTGTAACAATGGACTAAAATAGGAGTTCCCAGCTGACCAGGCTTTGAATGCTCTAAGGCTAAGGTTAATCGGATTAACCTCAAAAAAGAAAATGACAAAAAAGTGCACTTTTACTTTGTTCAGAATCACATCAGTCGAAGTCAATGGAAGCTGTTTTCACTAAATTAGATTAACCAAAATTGAATTACAAATAAAAAAGCAATTTGTTAATTTTTGCTTAAATTTAATGCCGTTCTACGACTCCGAACCGTTGCTCATGCTTTGAGTGAACCAAAAAGCTGAACACCTTATCATATTTCAGCGACAGAACCGATAAGTGAAATTGACACTTCAGTTGACATCTGCTAGTAGCGGCTCTTGGCTTTTACCACGGACAAAAGTGCTTATAAATAGAATTTGGAACCACGTTTGCATGTTGATTTGCCAGAGCAAAATGAGCCATTGACTGATTTTTGAGGTTAAAAAAGGATTAGCAATTTGACCCAAAAACGCGGTCTTCTCGAATACGTTCAACACCCCAAACTTAGATTAATATCCAAATCTCCATATCAAAAAAACCCTCGCAACGACCTTGCAAATGGCGCATTTCATATTCACGAGTGCGCGCGGAAATCAAACGGCGGCCGCCGGAGCTTCCCGCTGAAACTCTTCTCCGCCAACGCCTTGTGGGAAAACACAGATCGCAAATCAACACTCCCCGTCGCAAGGGAATGTATTACGACCTAAGCGATGAGATGACGACGTTACCGACAATCGTCTGCACGCGTTGATCACCTTAAGAGCTCCCACGGACGGAGCGACAAACAAGCAAACCCTCCCTCTCCCCTCCGCTTATCGATTGATCATTATCGCTCCTGTGGGAAGAAAAGGAAGAAGCGATAGGGAGAGAAGCATGTTGCGCGCGATCAAAGCTGTTTAGAACGTCTTGGAACAGGTCACCCGCTCACTCGAGCTCGGGCATCTGGCGGTCAGCGGCGGTCATCTGGTAAAACAAAGATGATCGAAGAGCTGTTAAGCGGCGATCGCGGCAAAAACGAGTTTCTGCGGGCCGCTCCGCTAGTGGAAGAGCGTACGACGACGCGACCCAGAACCATCCCCGGCGGCTGCCTGGATGCTCCCAGAGTAGCGAGAGTGACGTCGGCGGCCCATAAAACGCCTTTTTGTTTTTTGCTTTCTCCACGGCGCTCCTCCGCTGAAGTGGTAATTAATATTCTATACTGGGAAAAGTAGGCTAGATCCGAAATTCTGAAAAGGGAGAGGCTCTTGTGACAATAGTAAGGGACAACAATTTCAGGCTTAAAAACGAAGATTTTTCCTTTTATGGAAAAAAAACTTGGATTTTTTGAGAAATTTGTTAAAATTGGCTTAGAAAGGCAAACTTGCTAACACATAAATTTCGACTAGGAATGAATTTATGCATTTTGACAGTTTAAAGTTGCAAAATAAATATTATTTGCTAAATCGACAAAAAAAACCTGACAAAAATTCACAATCTGGCTATTTAAGTCAAAAATTGTTAAAAAAAGTTTACCTTGTTAGTCAAAATGAGATTTAGTAAAAGTAACGCTTCGTCCAAAGACTGCTTCCTCGCTAAAAACAGGAATCTACCTTCTTATCTCTGCAAAAATCTAATCTTTATAGACTCTCTATTCATCACTCAGCAGTGCTGTGAAAATGAAACAGCTGGTTGCGGAGGAGAGTACTGCAAGATTAATGTCACAAAGGTGGCGAAGACAGTGCTTTTTGTGCCAATAACCGAGTGTAGATTTTTTTTGATGCATCAATTTATTTGGGACTATGTTGGGACGCTGTTGTTACTAGCACTAAACAGAAGAATGTAGACAGATAAGAACCGAGCTGGAGATATCCAGATAATTAAAAACTCTAGTGAGAAACTAGGTCTCCCCACAAACCTAGGATCCTCCACCGCCCTGTTTTTGTTTTCTGCCCATCGCATAAAAAATTCGTCCTTTGCCTCGTGAGAACGTCTCTTGGGTTCTCGTCCCATTCCCACAAGACCCTTAGAGTCCGGCCCTTATTTAATTACGCCCAGATTACGATCCCCGAACTTAAAGCCTCAAGTGCGATAGAAGCAACATACAATTACGCGTGAATTCATTAAACTGTCTCTCTGAAGCTTCGAAGCTAAGAACGCCCCTGGGCAAAGAATCCATTGACAAACAAACAATTTTGTGGTTATCACCGCCTCGGATCGAGCGATGAGGAAGTGGAAGCCGCTTTTGACGAGGAAGACACTTCTGTTTCAAATTACCCACATCTCAGAGTCTCAGCGAGTGAAAACAAAACATAAATTCGAGAGAGAAGCGTGGGACGGGATGGACGGCTGAGGAGTGTTGTGACATGGTAAACATGAGGTGGGTGATTAGGAAGCAAAACATTTTGAGAAATTATTGAACAGGAGTTGTTGGGACATGGCAGACGGTCGTAGATCAGCTAAGGATCTCAGTAAAAAATGAGACAAGAATTTCTGTGGAGCCTTCACCATGACTTATCTCAGAAGGGTTCCTCGTCTGACAGATATCAAGTGACAGAACTCAAGCACTACACTTTTTAAATGACAAGTCCAAGAATACTTCTGACTCAACCAAAACATGAAAGTGCGAAGGTAGCGGAGGCAAACTACATTTTTGCCTAATTCTTACACACCCCCTTTCTCACGTTCCTCAAAAACAAGATTCTAATAGATAACAGCGCTATAAAGTAGCCTGACTCCCACACACCACTCTCAAAAAACAGCTCCGATTAGCCCATTTGACCAGTGGATCCGTGAACCAAAGCAAACATCAACAACCCAGATTAGAACCAAGAACAAACATGTCGTGTGGTTGCGCCATAGAACGCACCATTGGCTGGACAGTGACCCTCTAAGGGTGGGACGACCTTTTGGATTTGAGATTACAGAGGAACGCCTATAAAATAAATAAATCAGAAGAGCAGAAGCCGGTACAAACGGTACAAATGTGACGAGAGGCTCTCAAAAAACTCTCAAAAAACGAGTGAAACTGCACCAGTACTGTTAGGATCGTAGATAGGATGGGTTCTAATGAATAGAAGCTTAGATAAACACAATTAAAACGCGATCTTTCGCCGTTTTCTAGCTATTCTGGCATTTTTCGTAATGAGAAACTGCGACGGCAGCGCAAAATGAGGTCTTCGTTTCCCAGCGGATGTTCGCTTGTGACGTTAGAAGCTACGAGAGAAGAGCAAAACAACACATATTGAAAATTAACAACAGAAATGAGAGACTAAGGACAAGTTTTAGGGTGAGGGAAGGGCTTCATTCATATTTTAGGACTTGAAAAGTAAGAATTTTTGGGAGTCAAACGTATAATCTGTAAAACGACGACATAAACTTTGCAAGGAAGACAAAGTGCACATAATGAAAAGTCTGCAGAGACCTCCAAATTTTCTTTGTGAAGCCGTTTTCGTCGAAATTGAAAATTTCATTACTGAGCATACAATGGATCTGGGTGGGCCTCTCTCCTAAAGGTCATGACTCCCTGCGGCATGACCTAAGAATCAATAATGATTATTTATAGTAGCTCAAAAATATTTGCCAACCCACGCGCGTTACCCAAAAGTACTCGCCAACTCCAAATGTACCTAATTAGAATGGACCGACTGTCGCGACATTGGCCAAATTGCTTGGCGCTTCTATGGTTAAGAGCAAACAGTGAATGGAGGCTAGGATTTGGTCTGGGACAGATGGTCGGCTGTGATTGTGTCATAGGGACATGGGACGACTGGATGGGAGGGTTCGATATGGAGACTAAATGGATTATGCCATTCGGTCGTACGGCGTTGGGTCTATGAAAGGGACACACTTTAGAAAAATTCAATTCTGACTAGTAGTACCTAAACAGTCATAAAAACAGATCTAAAGATCACCAGCCTGCTGCTGTCCCTACGACCCATTTAACGATATTGGCGCGTCGTAAAATGGCTGTTTTTGCTGGATTTTGTGTTCCTCGAGAGTCACAATTTTGTTTGCCGGCATCAAGATGGCTCAGGTTTCGCTTTTCGACTTTTGCATTTTTTAGTCGAGCGGCATCTCTTTTGTAAAATGACGTCTGACAAATCGAAATTGACATATCACTACGCTCTGGCTCTGTAAACCAACGGGAAATGCACTTTTAATGCTGAGAAAAGCGAATATTTTGGTAGGGTTTAAGAGGTCAGCTTTAAAGCTTCACACCGCTGACCACTCGTAAAATTACCTGACAGAACAAATCAATAAGCAGTAGTGCATTTTTCGGGCGCGCATCAGCCGACGCGCTAATTCCAAGTGCAAACCTGCAAAATGTTGTAAAGCAAACAATTGATTAGATCCGACAGGAAAGACGCCGCTCGCTTGCCGTCCGGAAAAATCCATGCAAATAAAAGACGCGCCAGTGACGAATCTGCAGGAAAAAAATGGCTTGGGAGGGCGGCAGAATGGCTGAGGCGACTTGAAAGATGATCGCAAAGACAGGAATAACTTTGGTGGTTATGCGAAGGAAAGGTGAGAATGAGTCAGCGATAAGAACGCCCACAGAAAAGAGGGACGTCTAAATATGGGAAAGAGTGATAAGGAGGCAGGCTATTTGTAGGGTCTAGCTGAGTAATAGAACCAGAACAGCAAACAGAGGTCGAAACAACAAAGATAACCTTAAAAACTTGCAGTTTTTTAAGGATAAAGCTAAATACAGCCTCGCACAATCTGCAACTTCTTAAACGCACTAGAAAAGTAAAATTTAGGAGTTTTTTGAATGGTTCACAAGTCACCTTTTAAAGAATAAGGTTACGCTTTTAAGCTTAAAATTTAAATTTTTGCTTTTGGTTTTAAGCTATTTTAGGTACGGACAAAACCGCACCCTTAAAGAATTTGAAATCTTGCATCGGTTGTCTTCAAATGTGCAAAATAGAAAGTCAGGGGTTTGCAAAGCCATCATTTTATGGTTGAATACCACACTATTATAGCCTGACTGCATTCCAGAACGGTCTCCGATCCACTAAAAAGTAAAATGTAAAGTTCTTATACATGATAAAATTCCAAACGCATCCCGGAACGGTCACAGTTCCACCCTCTCCTAATCCGCTCTCTTCACCACCAGAACCCTTCGTCACACTGCTCCCACATTTCAACCATTCACTCAAGAGAAATTTATTCTCTAATCCCATGAGACCTCATTCAACCATTGGCCGAAAGTTGTCAATTAGACTTGTTGACATATTCACTCAAAAAATGACAAAAATGTCAAGTGTCCGTTTTTGAGATGAGGCAGGGGAGTACAACACGATTGCGCGAGCGTTGGCTACAACAACGCAAATGATCTCGGAGCCCAGTGCGACCTCTTCAACGCGTAACTTTTGACGACCCCCGCGGTGACCATTCGCGTTAGCGCTAGAACGGAGATAACGCGCGACGTTCTATGTTTGCGCAGGCAATAAACGGGTGCATTATGGGTCTCGAAAAAGTGAGTTTTATGGGAGAACAGGCTGGAAGCACTTCTAAAACTGTTTAATCGAAAATGAATGAATTTGAGTGTAAATGCGGTCATAAAACACGAAGCCACGTTTTCATAAAACATGAAAAAAAGTAGGGTTTCTGAAATTCGGGTAGAACTGTGATAGCAAACAAAAGCTGCAAAGTGGCTTCTCCCATAAGGAAGTATAAGAAGATTGGCAAGTAGTCACATTAATCACAAAAATTCCTCTTTTTCAAGATAAAAATCAACGTTGAGTTATGCTGAATCAAAATGTACCGTGTAAACTGATTCTAGTAGCATTAATTCTTGAAGGCTTAATTATGCTCGAAATTGGATCTCCCTTACTGACCCTGAAACCATGAACCCAAAATTTCCCCGTTTTCTCCTCAAACAAAACGCTCCCAAATCCTTTGCGGTCAAAAGTGAATTAGTCCAATTTCTGGAGTGTATGTGTGATTTGGGCAATTGCGGCCGAGAGATGAATTAGGCCATTTAGATGATGTTTGCCGCCGCAGCCGCAGGAACACTCTTGGAAGCGGCGGTCCTGAGGACTAGATCTCCTCTTCCTCGATTGCGGTTGGTCGTCTTTTGAGCGGTGGCTGCAGAACGGTCAAAGTGCAATCGAGGGTGTGAGCGGCTCAGTGGGCGATTGATGTCCTGGCTGATTAATTATCGACCAACTTGACAGCTGTCTTGGATGCTCATTACGAGCGCGTCATTTAACTGTACATTAAGCAAAAGATGCGAAATCGGTGGATTAAAGAGATTGATGTGGTTCTGGAGGAGGCAATCTTGTTTTGTGATTTGTCTTGGAATCCTAAAAAACTAAAAAGACCTTAAAGCCGAACATCTAAATTGGATTAAAAGCGAACGCCTCCGCCTTAATCTCAAAAATTAAAACACCAAAAATTGCCACACAAGCTGATAACTAACCGTCAAGCAATTGAATTAAGCACAGCGCTATTTGGCCAAATTTATGACCACAGGGCCAATCCAACAAATTGCACTTTTTGTGGTGATCCGTCTACCGCCGCATCTGGCTGAACTTCTTTCGATTGTTCAATGAACGGAGCAATTTGAAATTTAGATACGAACAGCTGACGCACGAGGCAAGGATTGAAAGTTGAGGCGCGAAACGTTTCTTGTTTACAAAAAGCAGTTTAACAAAAAGACGAAGGGTTTAAGATAAACAAAAGATGCAGAAAAGCGATTTCCGTGCAAAGTTGTATAGCGCGATTTCCTGACTTACAAAAGTGGTTTAGAACCAAAGACAAGCGCACGTGTTCGCAATTCTGCAAAATACCTTTTGTGTCACACAGCTGTGACCCTGATCCCTATGGAACGCGTGCTTTTGCAACTGCAAAAAGCAGACATTCAAAGTCGGATCAGGGCTTATCAGATTTAAAAAAGGGGACATAGGCTCAGGGCGATGTTGAAGTGATGTTTGAGACAAGGCTTGGGACACAACATAAAGCCAACGTAAGTATAATCTCCGGGGAAATGCCACCCAGACTCATAAAAGATACTTATAATGAGACGGGTGTGTTTTTTGGAAAACCAGACAGGAAAGAATGGCAATTAACAGAAGTGAGTTGAGGGAAAAATCAGCTGCTTTGGGGTTAAGGTAACTTAAAGACATAAACCCGTAAATTACAAAAATGGGCTTTGCAATTAAACTACGGAAAAGTTGAAAGAGGCTTCTAAGACAGCTTCACTTATGTCAAAGTGTAAAAGTGACTTTAAAATTTTTTATGAACGTTTAGATCACGCCTGTTAAAACTAAAAATTTGGAGCCCAAACTGTTCTTCTCTACCCTGACCCAAATTCGGAAGCAACGTCATCTTGGAACGGAAGAGATGAGACAAAAAGCGGACGAGCGACAATTATTTGCGGCCAGATATATGTGGGCAGCTGCCAGGGCGGCGCACCCTGCACTGATGCGAGAGGAGCTTTAGGGTTTAAGGCAAGGCCAGAGCAGTCCCAGCAAGCAGCGTCGGAAGCATCACAACGCGCGCGAGAAAGTCGTCGTCCAGGGACCAGAGCACTTCGAAGGAGAGGCGGACCATCGCATATCGCATTTCACGCCGTCGGCTCTAGGATGCGCCTGGCCGAAAAGAGGAGCCGCCGCTCAGGAATTTGAAGCCGAAAATAGAGGCATTTAGAGGTTTGGAATCTCAGCTGGACGCGATAAATGCTTTCGACTGGGATAGGTCGCCTGGCAGGAGTTGAAATGGGTGCATTCCTCCTCTGTCTTCATTTGTATTAATGATCACATTGAAGCGCCCGCTGGATATCCATTATTCATGAGCGCCCTCGCTTGAGGATGGATAAACTTTGAACGAGTTGTTTTTTCGTGCTCCCGTAGAGAACCGCGTGGTGCGCAGGCGCCTAATTATAGCTGTTTGTTGGGAGGTCCGGGCAACGACGCTTGAAAGCGACGGCAACGAAGGCACAGTTAGGCCCGGACAAGATGTGGCCATTATATAAGTGCACGAGAGTCGAGAAAATAGAAAAAAGAGGAGAAAAGAGAATCACTGAATTTTTCGGGAAACGAGAAAATTGCGGTTCCGAGAAAAGAGTTCGGTCTTACGCGTCAGTGATCTTGTCGCTTGGAATTATGTGAAATTTCGGGAGAAGGAGATCTGGAACTGAACTGTAAGCACACAAAACAACAAAAAATTAATGTTGGTCGAAGATCGAACTGTGGATCAAACACGCTTACTAAAGCCTCAAATAGGAACTTCAAATTTAAGATTTCAACTGATTTTATAATGTTTGAACTTCCAAAAAGCTGGAATTGACTAAAAATGTTAGCTTCGGCCACGTAAGGAATTAACAAATTTAGAACGTAAGGAAGTCAGAAAAACATTTTTCACGTTTTAACTGCAAAGGTGTTTTCTCAAAGCATGTTTTAAAGCTACGCTACACTTCCAAGTCATTTTTAAAACAAACAACATTTCACATCAAGATGGATAAGCTGGAGAAGCACTTGGATAGCTGCAAGCTTATTGATACAGCATGGATTCTTAGAAAAACGACACAAAATTCAACCAAAACTTTTAAAATGATTTTCAATTTTGATTATTCGTTTCGAAATGCCTGAAAAAGCATTTTCTGACTTGCCGAAAAATTCTGTCAAATTTTGCTTTAAGTTGTTCTTAGGTTATGTTTAGACTACGCTCAATTGTGCTTACAACTTGTTCAGAAAACTACCGTAACCCACACGTATACAAACCACAGAAAAGCCTTAGAGTCGCCCTTCTTGGCCCAACACGCCTCTCAAAATATAACGATTTTACAAACCTACTCCCCCTCTTGGCGAGGTACACTTTGAGTCGAACAAAGTCGCCTTCAACAACGCTTCACGCTCCTTCGCCGCATGAGAAAAGATAATTTAATTTCGTTTTGCTCGTCGTTGTCGTTGTCGGTCGACAAGCAGTGGGAAGAAGAGGAGACGCCTGGGCGCCTTTCCACAAACGACCCAAAATTGAACATCGCAAAAGGCGACGAGTGGGACGACGACGACGCTAGAGCATCAACTACCACAATTCTGGAGACAGAGAAGCGTTCAAAAGCAGAAAAAGAAACATAGAAAAAGCGATGGGTTGGAGTCTGGGCTAAATGCGAAGAGGACCCAAAACAGAACACACAAAAAGAAAGAGACAAGCCGTTCTCAGACAATTTCAGACTCGTCCTCGGACTGTATGTCGCGGAAGGAATTGGGAGAGCTGGCGGACAGAGGGTCACGCAAGCGCCAAACGATAGATTGATGGCGTCGCTAAGACAAACAAAAGAGTATTTATAAACTGTCCGGCGGAGGAGTCTTTGTTGGCGCTTGGAGAATCGTGCGATTGGAGTTATTGGCGGGTGATCATGACGATGGGAAGATATTAGCGTAATGTTAGAGTAAATGGCGCATGAGTGGCAGATGTGCCTAGGACAAGGTATTGCATAAGTCTAGTGATTACAGTGTAAAAATCTCAAGCGTTTAAACGTAAATTAAGATTAACAGCAATTGTTCAAGGATAAGAACGGTTTGAAACAGGACGTTTTGTCGCCGTTCGGCTTTTCACGTTCAATTCTTGTTCTCTCTCATTTGTGGTCACAACAAAGAGTGTCCGGGCTGTTCTGGGTTGCAAATTCTGTTTTTAAAAAAGCCTAATTTTTTAATGAGCCACAAAATTTACTACAGTCTACTTCATTGACTCAGGCTACAATATATCATTTTTATTAAAGTTGCAAATAACTTCGAAATTCTAAATTTTGATTTAATACAAAGTCCCTCCACCCTGCACAACAAGTCCTCTTCTTCTCCATATCTCCGCATGTTTTGCCTCCCAAAATGTCACGTCTGCTCAACATTGCCATCCGTATCACGCACCATACACTTCGCTCAAAACCGCAATGAGATGTGGGATTAATCGAAAGTGATGTTCAGCTTTGAGCAGCAGCTTTAGCTGCCTGCATGCCCGAAGTGGCACTCTTGAAGCACAAACAAGTAGATGTACCGATGATTGACATTCATACTTTGGGACCGTCAGCCGTGTCGTCCTCGGAAGCGCAGCAGTAAACGGCCAATGACACGTTTATGGACATTTGATAGGATGTCGCTGGGTGAAGATCGACACGCGCGATAGGAAGTCGCGTCTCTGGGGAGATTGTCATGATGCTGCATGACATTTCTGCAAACAAATTGGCTGTGTGCTGAAAAAGAGGAGTGTTCGGGGATGTGTTGCCATGTTTCTGAGAGTTGAGGAAAATGAACTGGATTTTTATCATTAAAAGTTATTGAGCCCTCGAGGTCGTTCCTTGCAGTTCAAAGCTTCCCAAATTGTGAACTGTCAAAGGTATGTCGTTTTTAATGGCGTTGCTAGGATCCATTTTGCAGATGAAGCGAAGTTTGTGGTCACAGTTTATGTTGTTCCAAGCGCTCAGCTTGAAATTGCTGCCACAGGCGGTGCAGTTATTAGCGATAATCTAAAATTAGTCAATTTTTTTAGGTTAGGAGTTGAGAGTCAACCTTAACACATCGCTCCTCCTCGTCCCATTGATAATTAGGGCACTCTGGAACTTTGCTGGTTGAGTGCAGTATTGTCATTCCAGCCATACTCAAACTTAGAATCATTATCGCCTTGGCTCTCGCTCTTAGCTTCAATCCAAGGTGACCCCATTATCATATCCAGTCGTGGCGATTTTCTGGACAAAGAGATTCTCAACCCCACTGTAGATAGTCACCAAATGGCTTCGCTCGAGAGTGCATGCAAACTCAACGTCGGTGAAGGTCTTGCGTTTGTTAAAGCATTTGTTGCAGTCATCAGTGAGGCGGAAACAGATCCATCCGTCAGGAAAGGCAAGAGTTGTGGAGAAAAGGGCTGAGAGGATAAGAAACAGTATTGGGGAATAAGGCCAATTCTTGGTGGGCTCTGAAAAGGGGAGCAGAGGTTGAGTTTAGGCAATGTGTATTCAGCAGATGAAGAGGTGATAAAAACGGTAATAACGGCAGCACTTTTTATCTATGCAAAGAGCAAAATTCAGTTTCAAGGGCTGCAGAAACATTTAGTTTGCCACTGCTAAAATAGGAGAAAGAACGGTAGAACTGCTGAAAAAACCTAAAGATCTGTTTCTCAAAAGTGTGACTTTGGACCAATGACAGCAATGCACATTTTCAGCATTGCTCTTGGCTGATAGTTTAATGTTTAAATAAGATCATAAAAGCTAATAAAGTTTTAGACCGATTTCGTTATCATGAACGTTCCTGAGCACATCTTCCTATTGGGAGGAAACCAATCGCCTTCACAAAATGCTCAAGATCCTCTCATTTTTGAGCAAATGGAAGTACCAGCCAGGATTGTGCTGTCACCTCGAGGACAGACCGGAGCTGATCTTGTAAGTGAAGTCATCTGAAATGAATAATTACTCACTTTTTTAGAGCATTTCTTCTGAATTAGGCCAAATGACCGTCCCCGATCGCATATTTGCTGGTGGGAGTCAGCAACTCTATTTCCAGAATCCAAGCTCTCTTCAAGGAGGAATCGGTGGTTCATCTCTGAATCACAAGCTAAACGTTCTAGAAGAAATGGAGGTACCTGATCGGATCGTTTACGAAGACTGCAACCGAGAGGAAATCGAATTCCCGGCGTCTATCGACCAAATCACTGACGACGAAGATACAAATGAAACCGATTATGTCTCGGGAGAAGAAACTTCTGTTGCAGCAGAAAACAGAGCTGAAAGTTTTGTGATTTCAATGCCAGAGAACGAAGAAGAAGATCCCGTTGAGGAAGAAATAGATCAAAATGAGGTACCTCATGAGCAAATTTTTAAAGCAACGTGTTGTATTGGCACCTGCCTTCTGGCTGGAGTGTCTGCAGTTGCATTAATTGGAACGTATATTTTTAAGATTGCGACTTGCCAAGGTTCAACCAAAGATTAATAGCTGTGTTTTGTTTTGCTCCATTTTTTCATAAATGTTGTTTGTAGTAATGCTTTTAGTTCTTCTTCTTTCCTCAGTCTAACTCGTTGCGACGTTCTAGAATTGTAAGAATGACATCTTGCCCAAAAATTGCAACTGAAATGGTGTCCTTTATGATCTCCGTTCTTGGTTTGTATCTGGAACAAAGGACGAACTCTGTCTGGTGAGTGATGAAAATGAGAAAGCGCGCTTTTCTGCCATAGGACAACTTCTGGAATTAATTCAATCTTGGAAGAAACCATCGCATCGTTTGTATTTTTGACGTCTTTCATTGAAAGGAAAGCTTAAGGACATATAGATTTTTTAAGGCCCACCGCATTCCAAATGATGCTCTCACCCCCGTTGTCGTTTTTTTATCACTTTGGCTAAATTGGGCCTCTTCTCCTGGACTAGATTAAAATAAAGCCAATCTGAACTTTCGATGTTTTTCGTTGGCAAGGAATCCTTACCGTTACGCGACCCACCCGAATCTGACGCTTTTCTTTGTCTTTTTTAATCAAATGGAATGCTGCGCTTTCTGGTTTCTTCGGTCCGGTGAGTTTGCCTGGATTTGAATTCATCTCGTATTGCACCTTCGACCAAAAATTATTTTGACACGGTCAAGTCTCTATTAAACCGAACCTATTTAACCCATGTCCGCTTACCATTGCTTGTGTCGATTATCCCACTCTCGTTTTGAACCGTCTTTTTAGTCAAAAGTGCTTTATTTTGTAAGACAAAAGAGCCGATAATGGCTTTGTCGTACAACAGTTGTACGTTTTAATGGCTGCCATCTTGTCCGTCCTCCTCTTCGTATCTCTCGCCTTCACCAACTCCGACTGGAAGGAATCCCAAGCGCTCGTAAAAGAACATATAAGAACTTTTATCACTACGACCAACATTCTATTATTAACACTCTTGCACGTTACGCTGTGCAATCTTAATTTTTGAAATTCCGGTTTTTGAGTTGCTTGTGTGCCAATTTTTTGTGCTCACGGGTGCTGCAATTGTACCATTCAACCGCAATTTTACATTTAAATTAAAGGAACGAAGTAATGGTGTAGCCAACTTGAAGAACCATGCTGTCGATTGCCTTATGGGGTAGTGGTTAATTTCAAGGACTGCCGCACGGAAGAGTTCACGGGTTCGATTTTCGATGGCGGCGCTTGTTTTGTGTGCGGTTTCCAATCGCGCAAAAATTTCGGTGGACAGAAAACAAACAGACACTTTTCTGTTATCATAGAGAGGATCGTTTTGACGTGTTATCCAACTTTACAACTAGTTTTAACAATAAACTTTATTAACCTAACGAGCACAAATCTAAACAAGCATGGTTGTACCTTCTTTTAGCTGAGCCAATAACGAGGAGCAGGAGAAGCAATATGAGGAAGGCCCCAGGTTCTCAGAAGGATTATTCCAACTCTTGAGCGGATCCTTGATCCCATCGGCAGGGAATTCCACACTAACTCTGAAAACGTGTTGCTGTCCAAAGTTCTCTACCGTGTGATCCAAGACAAGTCCAAGTTTAGAATCTTGGAGCTGACCCACATTGGACGCTTTACAGAACTATTTTTGGCTCTTCAAGTTCAGAACAACGAGGAGCTCCGCAGTATCCAGCTTTACGGAAAGACCTGGACCACCGACATCATTGTCCGATGAAGGCCATCATAAACGGGTCACAAACGGGTCAAAACGAGAAATGGATAATTGACACAACCCGTGATAAGCGGACGTGCGTTTACTTTACATTCATCAGGTTCATAAAAAACAGATTCTCTTAGCAAAAACGTTGTAATTTGTTTTTCGCTCTGTTAATAGCCAACCAACTCAATTTTCTAATATCTTATTCCTGCGACCAAGGATGGACCTACCTGCCCTCGACCCACAACTTCTATTGCTACAACAGCGACCCCAAAACTTTTGAGGAATCCAAAGGCGCTTCCTTATCAATTGAAACCAATTTGATATAAATTTACAGCGAAGATGAGGACGACTTTGCCTTGGTGTTGGTTAACAACAACTATCATCACATTTTAAGTGTCAATTTTATGTTCGAGCCGAACAAGTCAAACTACAATTAACGTACTATTTGAAGCTTCTGAAATTGCTATCAATGAAGGTGTCTCCATGACTTCCGTGTTGCAAACAGGAAACAAACTGTCACTTTATGACAAAAACTAGTCGCAATGATAAGCAATGCGATTGCAGACTGCTCACTTCCTTGTGTTATTCCCATTTGCTCAACACTCATTTTTGTGAAAGCATAAACAATTAAAAAAACGAAAATTTGCAGGCTTGCAAAATATTAGAAAATTGAGTTGGTTGGCTATTAACAGAGCGAAACACAAATTACAACGTTTTTGCTAAGAGAATCTGTTTTTTATGAACCTGATGAATGTAAAGTAAACGCACGTCCGCTTATCACGGGTTGTGTCAATTATCCATTTCTCGTTTTGAACCGTATTTTTTGCCTTTGTGAGACATAAAAGCCGATAATGGCTTTGCCGTACATCAGTTGTACGTTTTAATGGCTGCCATCTTGTCCGTCCTCCTCATCGTATCTTCCGCCTTTACCAACTCCTGTGGTCACGTGATGCTATCCAAAGTTGCATCGTTCACGCCAACGACTAGAAGAAATCCGAAGCGCTCGCCAAAGAACATCTAAGAACTCTTATCAATACGTTTGACCAATATTCTATTATAAACTCTGCTTCGCGCGCACCAAAGTTTACATTATATAACAGACCAGGTTCTTGATCACCAACTCTGCAGACAGGTTTCACTTTCCTGAACTCTTATGATTGGCGCGTTTCTGTCTTGCGCAAGATACCCTACTCTGGTAAACAGGTCAAATCACACCGTTCGGGTATTGTCATACAACTGTCCGATGAGTAGAATGAAGAGTTCGAATGGCCCTCGATTGACGGTTGCATGACATTTCCTGAACATAAGCGCAGAGTATTGATTTAAAGTGAATTTAAAGGGACAGACATCGCGTTTTTCGTCGTTTTTTGGGTGCACGGATCGCGCTCATTTCTGGGGCAGGGAAGTTTTCGAAGGCGCTGATCACGATTCTGGCGTCAGAATAGCGAGAAACGGCTTTAGAACTGCGCAATATGGCAAAGTTAGGATAAGAGAAAAACAGAATTTTACCAGTCATTGAGCGGTCCCGACGCGACAATCCTGATCAAGACGCACACGCTTATGGTGAAAAAAGAGTAATCTGGCCTTTAGTCAAGTTTCTTGTGTTCATCGCGTTGTGGCGACGTGTTCAGTCAAAAATCCTCTCGAGGTCCTACAAGAAACTTATTGATTTAAAGTGAATTTAAAGTTCTTAAATGTGCCATTTGTGTTTCGATGAATTATTTAATAACTAAATTCTTTTCCCAAACAAACATAATTTTTTAAAAGCTTTAAAGCAATGCATTTTTACTTTAAGTTGAAAGCCATGCTCTAGCATTGTAAATGAGCATCGCATTCTTAGCGATCGTTTTCAATTAAGACCTCAATTTTGAGTTTTTATTATCACTCTTCTCATCAACAGCTCACGCTCCCGCCATGGCTCCTAAAACCCTTTCCTTTGAGCTCCCTAACCTTAGCGGCCTATCGCTTAAGGAGACCTCCTCTCCCTCTGACCTCCCTGACCTGAGCGCTTTGTCGCTCAAGGAGACCACTCCTGCTGAAGAAGTTGCTCATCGCAAGCCGTATAAGTTGGAACTGACCACCGATGGCAAAAGCGTGTGCTGCAACTTTTCCGTGCTCTTTACCCACCGCACTGAGAGTCTTGAAAACTTTCTTAAGAAACGCGTTAACACCATTTCTTGCGCTGAAATCTTGGTCAAGAAGGACGTTAAGAAGTTCCCAAAGCAGACCGAGAACCTGGTCTCTATGGAGGAGTTTAAGAGAAGGATTATTCCAACTCTTGAGCGGATCCTTGATCCCATCGGCAGGGAATTCCACACTAACTCTGAAAACGTGTTGCTGTCCGAAGTTCTCTACCGTGTGATCCAGGACAAGTCCAAGTTTAGAATCTTGGAGCTGACCCACATTGGACGCTTTACAGAACTATTTTTGGCTCTTCAAGTTCAGAACAACGAGGAGCTCCGCAGTATCCAGCTTTACGGAAAGACCTGGACCACCGACATCATTCCTTGTCTACTGAAGGCCATCAAAGAACGGGAGCTCATGGAACTGGACATTCACGTCACAAACCTCAAACTGCCCTACTACTTCTACGACCTGGTAACGGCAAACTGGAACCCGAAGACAGCAAGAACGATCTTCATTGCTGCCAAAAACGACTTTGACAGTAACAAGCTGGATCAAATTTCAGAACCTCCTACGCACTACCCTGTTGAGGTCGTGTGGGAGGAACATAACGGCTGCGTAGACATTGTCATCACTACTGTGCCTAAGAAGTGGGGCCTTCCTCATATTGCTTCTCCTGCTCCTCGTTATTGGCTCAGATAAAAGAAGGTACAACCATGCTTGTTTAGATTTGTGCTCGTTAGGTTAATAAAGTTTATTGTTAAAACTAGTTGTAAAGTTGGATAACACGTCAAAACGATCCTCTCTATGATAACAGAAAAGTGTCTGTTTGTTTTCTGTCCACCGAAATTTTTGCGCGATTGGAAACCGCACACAAAACAAGCGCCGCCATCGAAAATCGAACCCGTGAACTCTTCCGTGCGGCAGTCCTTGAAATTAACCACTACCCATAAGGCAATCGACAGCATGGTTCTTCAAGTTGGCTACACTATAACTGCGTTCCTTTAATTTAAATGTAAAATGCGGTCGAATGGTACAATTGCAGCACCCGTGAGCGCAAAAAATTGGCACACAAGCAACTCAAAAACCGGAATTTCAAAAATTGAGATTTAAAAAAATCAAAAAAGTCTTACCACTCACATCCGCAAAATTCTGAATCAGGAAGCTAATAAGGCCTTCTAGAAAGTATCTGTTAGGAAGCATCAAATCGTCCGCGTCCATGTAAGATACGGTACTGCTGGTTAGACCCTGAAGCTAGCAAGTTGAAAGTGGCGTCACAGGTCTTCTGGGATCAAGGAAAACAGTCGATTGGGAGATACTCTTAAATTAGAACTTACTAAAATTGACTCTAAGAGAACTGTACCATTTAGGATGCTGATAACGGTGTTGGGCAGATGAGAGATGTACTTGAAAAGGAGCAACTGAAGGTTCATCGAAAGAATGTATCCTCAAGGGGTATCAAACAAGTATCCCCACTGGCAGAGCTCTCTTAGAGTCAATTTTAGCCTGAAGACGAGAGCAACTCTAGTCTGTAAAAATGAATGTGTTTAGAGCTTTGGTTATCTCTAAGAGTCGCCTGGAGAGTAGCCGGAAGCAAGTAGAGTTCAAAAGGAGCAGGTTTGAAATAGTAGGGCCAGGGCCAGGTGGGAAACAACAACTGATCCATACTCTTTGGGTACTGTTCAACGTCAAGAAGCTTTCTGCCTGATGGAGGTGTTGGGTGAGCCAGAAAAATGTTTAAGGCTAGGGCCAGGAAGGTGAAGACCAGGAGCCGCCCGTCCATGGTAGGCGCGTTCGACAAACTAAACTAAAATGTCCGTTGTGCGTTTCTCTTTCATCTATGACGAATCGTGGTGGCCAAGAAGGAAAAGCTTTATTTTGACTAAAAACCACAGCGAAATTCCCTCTGTTATATAATGGAGAACGATCTAGATATGTGGTTGGGTTTGTGGATGTGTTCGTCCGTCACAAAATTTTCAGACGCGAGTTGCCTGATTGAGCGAGAGCGGGTTACGGTGGCGGCAGCGCTTGAGCTTTTACGCTTTTCGCCGTCTTTTTGAATTTCGTGGTTTCGCGCGTCGTGTCGAGCGGCGGGGGAAAAGCAAAGGTGCAAATTTTGAGGTTTCAAGTGCGCTTTTCGTGGAATTTGAAGCGCCAAGGTCGTCTTTAGCCGGAAAATTGTTCAAGCGAGGCGCGTAGGCTCTTGCAAAATATAAATCTGTGAGGCGCGAAGCGCCAAACAATGCTGATTTAAAGAAAATACTGTCGCGCAACAGCGCGCGCTGCTCCGTTATTAGAAAATAAAACAGCAAATAGATCTAAAAGTGGTCCCATGACTCAGAGAAAAAGCGTCGATAATGTCGCAAAAAGTCTTTTAAAATGAGATGCCTAGGTGTCTACGTTAAATTCATTTCAGCCCCATGACAAAATATTTGGTTTTAATCTTTGGTTAAGTTAGGAGTCTTTCAAATAGAAGTGATAGTTCCAGTTACAGAAAAAACACACCTGAAAAATCTATTTGGCTAGTCAAAGTGATACTGGTCTCAGTGGCAAAACCTAGGTAAAACTAAGAAAACCGCGTTGAGCTTCTCTCTGATCTTTCCAATCGACTCTTCGATCACCTCTTGATTGGCTTTGGTCTCGTTCATCTGGAAACGGTTGTCGATGATCTCATGGAAAGCGAATCTGTACAAGTTGGCGAAGGAAGAGAGTCCAGGTCGAGTTCAAATGGGATTTGTCCGGGAATGTAGCTGACTATTCATGACTATTCATGAAGCTGCGGAAAGGTTCTTTGAGGCAATTGATGTTAAACCTACTCTGCTTGAGAACATTGCTTTCACCAAACCGGATTTTGAAAGGTTCACTAAGAAAATCTTAGACCGAATGGAGAAAATTCGTAAAGAGCTGTGAGAACTCATTTTCGACTGCCTAATTTTTACCGTTGTGTTAGTAAATGGTTGCGTTAAAGTATATAGCTATAAATAAGGTGTGAATGCTCGAAAACTGCTCATCTTTTAAAATCTGTTTTTTCTAAGAAGCTCAACGTAAGAGATTCCTTAAATGCTCATTTCACTTTTTTCATTCTTGCTGCAATTTATTGACATAGTACAAACAATTGACAAAGAGGCCAATTGTAATTTTAGGATAAGCTTATCATTATTCTAATCTTTACACAGGACTTGAAATCAATACAGAAAGCTCGGCAAGATAAAAGCTATTTAAGAATACAAGAACATCTTGAAAACGCAAACTTTGCTAACGTAAAGTTGCGACAATCTTGAGGGGTTAATGGAATTCTGTTAGACGCCGGAAATTCGTAGATCAGCGAAACGATGAATATGACGAGGAACACAGAGGTCACTAGAATGATGACCAAAACGTGGCCTTTGGAAACCATCTTCTCAGCGAAAGACTTGACAAATGGCAATTCGAATAATGTGGTGACGCGACGCCCATTGTTTTGGTATGCTTCTCAAGCATCTGGTCTGGTCGATGCAGGAGAAACGGAGTATAAGATTTTCTCAATCCAGGCATGAAACCCGATCGACGTCTCAAGATTAATGGTCTCCTTCAGATTCACGATTGTTTTCACCAGGGTCGCTGGGTGTCCTTCCAAGATAATAGTGTTTTTAGCATTTCTATGTAAATCGACTTTTTAAAGGCCTTTCCATTTCCGAGGAAAAGAGCTAAACAATAGCCTTATTTTGGATCACAAAATGTGACCCTACAGCTCACATCTTTATGGTAGTTGGTGGAAAGTCTTTAAAGACAGGTTCTTTGAAGACCAGTTTTCGTGCATCCAATCCTCCACTTAATTCACACAAGATACATTGTAAACCTCGCGTATGCATTAGTGGTTGGTTAGGGAAATCAAGCACAAAACATTTGAAAGACAGTTGGCTAGGAATTACCGGTCCTAATTGCCTGAAAAGTTTGAGCGCAAGGAATCTTTCCAAATTTATCCGAAATCACACATTTGTTGTTTAATAGAATTACAAAAGTTGAATTTAAACTTATTTACCAACTCTTGAACATTTATTGACTTGGTTTACGCGAGCGAATGCGTTTCAAACCTCACTTAAGCCTTAGGGATCAATGAAAACAAATTGCATATTGATTGATGAAGGAGGATTCTTGCTAACGTCTTCAAGCAACTGGTTCATGTGGGCCCAACCTGATGTGAGGCTCTCAACATCTTTGTTATACACATCTCCACCCTTGATCAGATTGTCGAACCGCTTCTTATGCCAGGCATCTATCCAGGTTTTTCCATCGCTTGACTTCACGAATCCCAACTTGTTGCTTTTCAAAGCCTTTTGAATTGTCTTGTCTAAAACAGCTTGCATAAATGGGAATTACTCAAGTAGCTTTTACGGCCCAGGTAGTAGACCAGAGGAAAAAGTCCTGCTCGGAGTTCCTTCTTGGCTTTGTCCGACAGGCTGTCGAAGATCTCCTTAAGGTCTTCGCCAGTCTGCTCGATCATCCTAGCCTCGTCATCTCTTGTGGAGTTGTTAATAAGAATGTTTAGCCGGTTGAGTGTGATTTGGTTGAAACAAATTCGGTAGAAGGACTGCGCTTCTGGGGAGAGCGACTGAAGAGTTGCGTTGATTCTGGTGGCCAAGATGGGACACAACAATCCTAAGGAATTGAGGGTTTCCTCAAGAGTTTTTGGACCATTGTACGAAATAGCTGCGTCGAAAAAACACCGACAGTCGCAAAACTTTTTATAGTAGATGCTGAACAAGTGGGCGGATGGCACAAGCGGGTAGATTTGGGTCAATCCTGAAACTTCGAATTAATCTTAGGGTTTTTTGATTTTGACATGCCCGCCAGGTCGATTCCTGTAATGTCAAGCAGAGCTGTGGTTAGATCATGCAAGCTTCCAGTGAGTTCTTCAATGTCCTGAAAGGTGAGCATTGGCGGGAGGGTCCCTTGACTCTGAGCCACACTCATCCATTTGAGCTTAATGTCAAAGGTTGACGTCCAGTAAAGGACGCTCCATTCAGTGGGTAGATAGTCTGAGAATCGCTTGGTCAAAATGTTTCTAGTAGCCTGGATGTACCTCTAACAACCTGCTGGAGTTTCGGGTCAAGGAGGGTGATGTTGACATCAAATAAAGGATATGTGTCTGGAAAGGGAACTGGAGACGTGGACATGGCATCATGGCCTGATGGAGTTGATGGGTACGCAAAGAGGACGTTCAGGCCGAAGAGAAGGAGACGCACATCCATGGTGCTAAATGAAGAGCTGTTTAGAGACTTACGAAAAGCAGATTTTTCGATTTTAGAATGAATAAGCACTAGACACGCAAACTTTCAACGGAGCTCAGCTTTTGAAAGAAGTACCAGATTGTGGGAAACCAAAAATGATCAGTTTTATACTCTCAAGTGGTTCCGTGTTGCAAAGTGTTTAGACTTTTCTGATAAACATGGCAATAAACAGGAATTTTCCGTGAATTTTCCGGTTCCGATTTCAAATATAAAGCTGTTTCAATTCTTGATCACTAGTCAGTCAACGCAAGTTGGCAGGTCATTCCGACGCCTTTCCAACGGGTACCAACCCATCAATGAAAATGAATGTTTCAAAAATCGAAAATTGCCTCAAAAGTGGTCAAGACAACGCGTGCATTTCTCTCAACATGACATCGATTCAACGAGCTATGCGGTCAAAGCAGCAATTTTTTGTTAACACCCAAAATTCTTTTTAGAAATCGCTAGTTGCTCGGCCTGAAAGAATCGCACAGCTCTTAAACTAGTTCAAATCGTCTCAAAAGTCAATTTTAATATCTATGTGATTTGTACCGATATGACCCCGTTTGCCCTAAAACGTGTAATGTCCTAAACATCTAATTTGATTATAATGTGATAATATGGTCAGCGACAGTAGATGAACTGATCAGCACTTGTTGTAGCCCAATGGCAAACGGTTTTTCAAAGTGTTTCAATTTTTAAGACGTTGTGATGTTACACAAATGTCGCAAAACGGGCATGGCAGGTTTCCGACGCCAAGTCAATTTTAACTTCATGTTCAAACAAAGGTTATAGTTCTCCTTTGGCGAATTCCACACCCTTTAAATGCTTATTAAACTTCTTTTCTTTTCCTGCAATTTATTAGCGTTATTTAAACGATTTACGACGTTGTGTTAACACATTAAAAAACCACGGTATTCTTCGGTCTCTTCGAAGGTCGCTTGTCTACTGTTGATCTTGACCAGTCGACTTGGCGCTCCTGAGAGTTGAAATCCCGGGCCACTTGACCCGTGCTTCCATCTTCTTGCCCATTTCCAAAAACTCCTTTTGATAGCGGGCCGCCCTGTCTTCCACCGAGTGTTCGTTAGGAGAAAATTCCATGGAGGCGCTGGACTCCTCGGTGTTGAAACCATAACCTTGATCGAGAGCCGTCGCGAGAAGAGCCAGGACCAGAACAGCGATGAGGATTTTTGACATTTTCTCTGAAACGATAGAGTGAGCGTTGGTACTATTTATATGAATTTTAGCATCGCGGGTTTTGACCACGTTCATTTCGTTATATGTTTTACATGGTCGAACAGAGGAGGCAGAGGAAAAAATCAGGAATCAATCCCTAATAAAAGCCAGATTGACTTTATCAAAGAAGTTTTTCCATTCCTCTTAAAACGACAAACACGCACGCAAAGGTCAGGAGAGAACTAGAAGCAAAGGAGTGATAGAAAGAAAGTGACCGACGGTGAAATTCCAACGGAAAGCAAATATGTTGTGGTTATCGCACGCCGTCGTCGGATGTTTTGTGAGCGTGCTCTCGCCAGCAGATAACTGGTACGCTGAGATGGAAACATTTTAAAGACAGTTGGATCAATCTTAATCGCCTGACAATGTAGATTGGAAGGAATCTTCCCAATGTTATACCGACTTCCTTGTCAAGTTCTTCACTTGATTTACGCAAAATACGTTTCCAACCTCACTGAAGCATTACGAGTCAGTACGACAAATTGATTATTGATCGCCGATAGATTTCTGCTAACATTTTCAAACCACTGGTGCATGTCGGCTCAACTTGATGTGAAGCTTGATCCTTTTGCTGCCCACATCTCGCACACAATCTTCCAACAAAGCAGCCTATGGGAAACCGAAAATTGGCAGTTTCGTATCTCAAATTGTTCCATGGCGCAAAGTGTTTCGACTTTTTCTAATAAACACGTGAATAAACAAAAATTTATCTGGAGTGTTCAGGTTTCGATTTCACTTCCGAACATCAAACAACACAGGTACGCAGAAATGTGAGTACAGGGAAGATGCGGTCTTCAGGGAACGTTAAGCATCGACCAATATTATTAACAGCTTCTTTTAACAAAGTCCGAATAAACAATTTTTCATTAATAATCAAAACTAGATCAATCTATCACATTTCGTCATTCGGGTAAGCAGGAGCTCTGCAAGCGGTTTTTGAACGAACAGTACTTGTCACACGTTCAAAATCAGAGTCTTCCTCAATGCTCGACAATTCTGACGAGCCGAATTCTGAGGAAGAGCCGGAACTTGAGCTGCTGGACGAGGAAGACAATTCTGAGCTTTCTAAATGTCTGAATTAAATTTTTGAAGCTTGGATTGACGTTTACTCAAATGACGGTGATGACGGCTCGACACTAAAGACGTTCCAATTAATACTAGAAAAATTAAAAATAAAAGGCGCATTTAAGAATCGTTTGCAGGTTTAGCACACGAAGAATGAATTAGATCGCAAATCGAACTATCGGGAGCCGGTCTGCAGTTTTTAAGGTTTAGGTCTGATTGATTAGTTCAGCCTGCCCACCGTAAGTTTAAACTCTCAATAGTGTTTGCAACATTTCTAGAATTTGAAACTCAATTTACGGGTTGTTGAAGAGTAAAAATGAAACGTTACATAAAGTAAAAAATTGTTTCATAAACTCATTTGTTGTTACAATGCCATTAAACACTGATTTGGGTTTGAATCAGTTGAGTTGATTAACCTCTATTGACATTCCATTTGCATGTCGAAACCGGGTTTATCCCGGAAACCTAAAAACCCCTTCGACCACCTCATCTCTTCGATTCCTGTACCACATAATCTCTCTGTCTCCCTAAGTGCTCCCCGATAGTCGCAATATTGTTTTGCGCGCTCTCCCAACTGGCTTTTTCAAGCAAACAGCAATCGACTGCTGAGACCGGAAACGACCGGTTGCAGAAGATTCGTTCGTCCATTTTCCGTGATTGTCTTATAGCAACAAAACTTCGCACATTCGGTCTTCCGCGCTCTCCGTCATCTAGACAATAAAAAAGTGTTCTTTATGACTGACAATTTGAGCGCGCGCAAGAGCCAAGCCTGTTTTTCCGAACGCGCAAAGAAGACATCCTCTTTCCTGTCATCACATGCGCGCGAAATTTCGAAATCGATTTCGAGCGACCCTTAAGCTGCTCTGAAAGCTGCTGCTGGCGGTTGAGAGCAAATCGCCCATCGCCCCGGGAGAACTTTGTTTCTGCAGCTGCAAGCGGAAAAGGCGTCCTCCTGGTGTCATGTTTGCACTGCAAAGGTGCATTGAATATTAATTGTTTGGCGTGGTTTTGCGTAATACGGGAGCAGAGGGAACAACAGACGCTCACGAAGTGTTTGCTTTGCAGAAAATGAATTGTAAGGAAAAAGCTATTTTTGGTGTAGAGGACAGGCATTGTTATGAGTGGCGAAGGTGGGAAGAGGTCGTATTTGAGTTAACTTCCAGTTTCTTACTTTGTGATCTTCAGTCCTAAAATGGCGTTGTTTGCTGTGAGTATCTTAAGCGTGGGCCTTTTTTAAAATTTCCATTTTTCAAAGTTTCAATTTTAATTGAATTTGAACATTCAGTATTTGCATTTCAGCATCGCCGTCGCGGACATACTTTTAGAAGTTGACCTTTAGGAGCCAATTTCATTCTGCTTCATTTCGCTGTGTTTTTTAGCCGGGCTACTCCGAGCCTTTGCCCAATTCATCACCGCTGTCAATGCTGTTCAAATATTGACCTAAGAGCTAGCTGCCGCATTTTTTGTTGATTTCCGAACCACTACTTGCAGAACCTCTGACGCGTGCCAGAAAGCTTTCCACATCCATCTCGTATTTTTTTCCTATTGCTGCAAAGATATTTGTACTGTCATATTTGTGCAGAAGCCTTTAGGAGTTGTTGACAAAATCTACTCTAATTGTAACTCGAAAAATAAGATTTTACGTTTTACTGAGCTCTGGGATACTGCTTTCGAAAAAGAGAGGAAATTCGCCGACAATTATGGGTTGTGTTGCCAATAAGGACTTGTTTATTTGCCACTGGGTGTGGCCAGTACAAGGCAGTGCTGGAAAAGGCGACGGACAGCTTTGGCAAATAGTTGCGGCTTAAAAAACAGCCGCTTTTAATCAATCACTCATTATAATGACAGATTTGCTCTTTCTATGTTTCCATCAACCTTGTTTGTGCCCTTCCTGTCACTTAGGCATTCATAGCTCCTCGTTCAACCTTGACTACTCGACAATTTCCAGCCGAACACCATCTGTTGTGCAAATGAGCAAAAACGCCTCATAAACAAAGGCTTTCGTAAAGCCGATGAGCACGTCAAAACAGCGCATAAAATTTTATAACTGCGTCTCAACTGCTCGTCAATGCATGTGAACGTTTTATTTTGAAGATGAATATTGTTGAGAGACCTTGAAAGGCTGATATTACTCCTGACAACGGGACCATAGCCGCTTAATTTAGCGATAATCGAGCATGCATGAATTTTCGCCGCCTTTAATATGTCACAAGGCAGCTTTATTTGTGCCACCAGATGTGTGGCTACGTTTGGAACTAATAAGAAGCATGGTTGAATAGAAATGGGACGGATGTTGCGTGTTTGGGGGTGAAGTGGAGCATAAGAGACTAGCTTGGGAGCGTCTGGAGCCTCAGTTGCGTCAACCGGTCCAAGTTGAGACCTTTGTGAGTCTTTTTTTTATCCACATGCACCAGTTTTTTTGTTTTTGTGACCTATTATCTAAAACTACAAATGTGACAAAACAGTTGATTGCAGGTCAGGTGTCCTTTTGTCCTAACAAATGTCTAGTCTTAAAAATTAGGCCGTTGGGCCTACAGGTGCGTAGGCTGGAGTGCACTTTTGCTTCAACACTTTTGCTCTTGTTTGCACGCCGTCCTTTGGATACCGTATTCACATATTTGACCTATTTTCTTGTCAAAATAGAAGTCTTATTCGACTTTTCGCTACTCCTATTTCGCAATTTGGAGAGCTGAAGAGTCAAGGATTTTGAGATTTTCATAGAACCGCGTTAGTTACACTTTGGCCTGCTCAGCTTGTTTACTGCAGCTTGACACGTATTAGCGGCAAGAAGCTTAAGCATGAAAAGGATCAGGTGCTTGTTTCCATGGCTATTTCGCAGCGTTTTTCCTGGAAATCGGGTGCTAGGAAACAGAATAACGCTTGGCTTATTGCAGCTGGTCACGCGGCCCGGCCTCACAAAAATTCAATTTCTGTAATTTCTAGCATATCGGCCTTCCCTTGTCCTCCCCTCCGTGCTGTTTCCAGAATTCACCATCTCTCCCTTAACTTCATTCCACACATACCTTATTTCTCTTCCCTTTCTTGTCTACGTTATTGTTTACCAATCAGCTCACCTGCACCTTGATTCACTTCCCCATAAATCGTCCCGGCGCTTCCATCGGACAATCAAAGTGCTTTTCTCTCTCCGCGCGTCCTTGTGACTAAGAATTCCCGCACAAAACATTGTTCGCGTGCATTTGTTTACACAAGCGCTGACCACCGGCCCCACTTCATCCTCCTTGGAACGTGCAACATCAGATATACAATTCATGACTGTGGTTCCCCGACGACAATTTTCTTGCTTCGAGCGCAACAGCCCCTCTGGGGGCGAAACGGAGAAGTCATGACCTTTGGCGGGCATTAAATTCGCTGTCGTTTTTTCTTCTTCTAACCGCATTGCAATGCCGATGCGTGGTCGTCGTTCCGCACAGGACCTGTTTCCTCTCTCCTCTTCTCCATCTCATCATCTCCCGGGCGCGCGCGACATCCGAAACTCTCTTCGAAGACGTCGAAAATGTCCGGTTTTCAGCGGTCTTCCCTCTTTTGGTGTTTGCAAGAGGGCGTCGTAAGAGTCCAAAGTTTTTGCTGCGTGGGCTTGTCGTGCTAAGGCAAGCTTTTGTTCAGTTTTCTGAACTTTTGATTTTACAGATTGTGGAATGTTAAAAACCAAAAAGTCTATTTTCGCAGAGGTGAAATTTTTGTGAGGTGTGTCATTTATAAGACCGTCAGCTGATTCAAGAAACTAATATGCCACGCTTAAGATTAAACTTTTAGCAAAACAGAATTTTGGAAATTGATGTCAATGAACCGTTCATTGAAATCTACGTATTCAACTCGATTTGCTAGTGATTGCTTAAGAGCAAAAAACTGCTCGTTTGTGAAAATCGATTTAAAAAATTTGTTTTCGCTGATTTTTTCAGTTTGAAATATTAAAAAATTGTGAAAAAATGTTTTTTACGAAGAGCGCATGTTTTACCATGAACCCATTCTTTGCATGAGCTTAAGCTGATCTAAAAATGTAATAAGACGGACGTAGAATTTTGATTCTTATAAGAAAAATGTGTCTTTAACTCAAAACAGTTGGACCATTGGAACGAGAAACTGTCTCTGCTTGCTTCTATCTCGAATTTGTTCAATTTTTGTATGCGAGTTTTTTCATGTTAACGAATGACAAGGTGGAACGTTTTCCTTTCTCATCGCAAGCTAAAAACTTAAGTAGCATTTAATGCCCGTGTTTACGTCTTGAACAAAGGTCACAGCAAAGACGCCAATCGGTCAGATCAAAACAGGTGAAAGGATCGAGTCTTTTAATGGCTGCGCAATCTTGTCTTTAAAAGGTTGACGGCATTTGACACGTATTTTTGCCAAGCAAATTGGAATTAACAAAAGTCTTTTCAAGCCGTCTTTTCAATTCAAATATTTACTGTTCCTTGACCGGTAATTGGTCACACTAAAACAGGATCCATGTCTCCGACCAGACAGCTATTTTCGACTTCCAGGTATTAGCGAACGTGTATCAGCCGGTGATAAATTTGCTTCCCAGATACGTGTTCTCTGAATCCAATGCACTTTAGTTCTTTTTACTATTCTGGCAATTTGTAATGCATCTTCCCATAAGTGCGTAAAAAGTTTGAAATGATTAATCGCCTAGTTTCACGTTTTTTGCCTTTTTTAGCCTAAGGTCACATCGGTTGGATTTTGGGTTTTTTTGCCTATTGATCACTCACTGTTTGTTTCCGTCGTTTGCCATCGTTAGACAAACAGAAGGATCTGTTGACAGAGGCACCAACACAACAACAAAAACACCCCTCTGCAATCAGTCACGCTGATCTGGATTGTTGTCTGTTGTATTTTTAGTGCCTCGTGTTTTTATGACTTTGGAAGCCGATGTGTGTCCCTGGAGAGCGATGCATCAATGTCGGATTTGCATTAGTTAATGGTTATTGCCTTTGGGTTGTTCGCATCTGAGTTAAACTTTAGTCTTGAGCTACCAAAGGAATGTTATGCCTAACGTAAACGCTCAGACCCCCAAATCCAGATTAGCCCTTCCAGGTGGGCGTCGATCGACTGGTTTTGTAATGCTAAAATTTGATGTTGACAGTCAAAACAGTTTCATTTATGTCACATCGATATTTCAATCTATCTACGTTGCTATAAAACTCTTATCTTGAGCTAAATTTGTCCTATGCGCTTCTTATCGCCGTTCAAATACGTTGACCACCCCAACCATGTTCGGAATTTACGAGAGACGTCGATGTGTCACTGTGTAAACTGTTCCAGTAACCTTATCAGTAATGGCTGGGTTTGGGTGTCTTGAAGCGAGCTAATCAGCTGACTATGGTCCTTAGGTGACAATTGTTTAAAATTTGTCTTTCAAGTTAAAACAATGGCTAGAAAACGTGCCTTTGTTTTTAAGTATTCTTAAGTGGTGGGAACGTTTAAAAACACTAACAACAGAACCTTCAAAGTAGGTCACTTGCGTGCATTTTGACCAAAAACGCCCTAAAAACGCGTTTAAAAGTGCCAAAAATTTGTTCGCGGGGATATATTTAATATCAGACAAATGAAAAGAGCAGTTTGTCTGGCGCAGTCGATATACGTCCGACCCTTGAGTTTTGGGGTCGGGGGTTCGAACCCCGCCGAAGCCAATCTTTTTGTTTTTCCTTTTTATCGCTTTTAATCGTTTTAGGAAGCGCTTGCGCGGTGCGTTTTCGCGTTTTTTTCGATGCAAGTGAATTTTGAGATCAACATAGATTTATGACTAAGTTCGCTCATTTCTGGGTGTAGCAACTTTGAAGGTTCCCTTGTGGTGAGGACACCTTTCATTTCATTGCTTTTCAACCAAAAATTCTTTTATTAAAATTTTTTTGAATTATTTGCGCTTACGCTTAAAACACGAGGAGCGACTCAAGCAAAAGTTCTTAAGATTTTGAATATAGGCTTTTTTCGATTGGAATCTTCAAAATTTCAGTTACAATTTTCGCGTTTACGTTGCTGTCTTAAAATTTGAAAAGTCACACAAATGACGTAGCTGCAATTTTTGTGAATCACTTGAGCGCGATTCTTTCCCCCTCTTTGTAATTTTGAAATTCAGTTCCTCATATCATACTTGCTTTTGTCTCTTTTTCAAGTTGTTGTCCCTTTCTGAGTTGTTCAAAACAGGGAAGTAAATGAGCATTAAGCTTCCTTAGAGGCTTCCGTGTCTGCGTCTTCAACACTTCAATAGTCACAACAACACTCTTAATGAGCCTTGTCACCATCCCAATCTTCTAATAAGGCTCTCCCATCCCTATTCTCTTTTTGGGTTAAGTGCTGGTCGGCGATTTGTCTTCCTGACTTTGACCCGGATCCGTCGAACTTGTGACTATCTGGCGCACTTTTTTAACTGTCGACGACAATGCTAGTTTATGTAATCGCTTCGAGTCGCTTCCAGGGAATTCATAAATATTTATGAGACTTGCCGACAGATCAAACAACTGTAATCTACCGCGTTTTTGGTGTCCATTTTTGGTATCCACTTCAGTCCCTTTATCCTTCCTTCCTTGCCAAGCCTGATTCAACGAGTGAGCGTCTCCCACGGGATTTTCCTGCCCTGACTCAATTGCCCTTGCTGACATCCAATTTCCAGAATGACTAATGGAGCCGTTCCGGTCCATCTGAGTTTTCGTACGTGAGATGTTCGGCAATGAGTCCTTGCTGTAAAACGCGTCAGTGACTCCTTTCAATTAGCTTAATTACCATGTACAATTTTTTGTTCTTCTCTATTTCACCACTTATTGTTGTTTGCGTTTCTCAGAATTCTAAGGTTTCGAAACCCTATTTTCTACATTCCCTTTCTAAAAAGTCAAGTTGTGGCACCCGCAGGTCAACTTGAGTGACTCAGATGTGTACAGTGAGGATAGAAAAACCTCAGTCAGTCTGACTCACCTCGTTTTTGCAACAATGTTGACACGCGGTGCTTTTTTCTTGAACAAACGTTGGTCTTTTCGAGTTTCGAGAAGTGTTCTTAGCGGGCTGGTGGTGCTTGAAAGGCTTATAGAAGGTCAAAAAGCGGTTAGTCTGGCTCTGGCTACAAAGGCATTAACGTTATTGTTGTGCCAGACAGAAATAATGTTATTTAGGTTCAAAAGCGACCTGAAAAATACAACCACAAAGATTTTTGGTTTTGGGGAAATCCACTTTTCTTTCCATCCTTCTTTGAAACGATGACTTTCCCTTTTCTTCAAGTTGTCTATAAGACCTGTTTATGAATTCCAGTTTTAGCCTTCCTCAATTGACCTCACTTTTTCTTTCATCCCCTTAAAGTACTTCTCAACCAGTTCCTCGTCCACACTCTACCTAATCCCACGAATGGTCATTTCCACCTCTTTTCAATTCTTTTCCCTTTGTTCCGAATCAATACCTCCGCGCAAGTTCTTACCTCCGCCACCTCCGAGTCCATCTATTGACCAAGTCCGCTGGAAGTCCTCTCTCTTCCCACCCCCTAAGCTCATCGCCCTGACGCGCGGGATGCGCGAGGGACAACTAGAGTGTTATTCCGCTGGTGCAGCCCAGCCGCCGTCCGAACAGCAGCAGAAAAGAAGACGAAGAAGAAGTGGAATCGATCGTCGTCATCACGCGGCGTGCGTGGTGCGTATGTGTGTGAGTGTGTGCGCGAGCGAGTGCTTTGGAGCTGTTAGGCAGTGCGATCGACGCAGCAGCTGAACCGATGACCGACAATCTGAGATATATCACAAAAGACGTGTGAAGCGTTTCATAAAGCATTGCTGCGTTATTTCCTGAACACGTTTCCTTTGTAAAGCATTTCCTGTTATTTCGTCCTGGGCATAATGGTCCCTGTGACCTCGACCAGACTCATGTCCTCGTTGACGCGTGTGGCATGTAATTACCTCCACACAACACAGCTCCTCTTCATCGCTCTGTGCGTAGTCTAACCTGCTTTCATGATCGTTTTATGTGCAGGCAGCTCCGCTGCTCCTGCTGTTCGTGATGGAGATTAGTGATGTAGTGAAACGGATTAGCCGAAACTTGCTTTGTTTCGCGTTGAATTGCAAATCGGTGGAGATGAAAGGTGTTAAAAGGGGTTATGACGGCAATGACGGTCGAAGATCAGATTGGGAGCAAGGTGCAGGTGGGCTTTTTGAAGAATTTGTTATTTCCGGTGTCCTGGTAATGACTGCTCGGAAGGTTTTCCTTGCTTTAAGGTCAAAAATTGAATTTAGGTCCCAACATTTGAAAAGCTCAAAAATTAGTCAATTTGATTGAGTCAATGGCACTTTTGTCAATTTTCGATGTATTATTTGGCCCCTTTAGTTTCAGATTTAGGCTTCGCCTTATCAATTTATGATTTTTCAATTTGCTCTTAGCTCCGTTTTGCTAGATGTTTCAACCCAGAGCGGATAACCTGTTCATCTTTGCATCACCCACCCACCCAAAACCGGGATTGCACCCCGTTTCAAATCTTATCGCCAACGCGGATCATCCATCTAATGCTTTTTATAAGCGCGTTCATGTCACGAATTCCACCCTTATCTTGCATATCTAACAACGTTCTTCCGCTTTAGACACCTAATAGCTTCTAATAGCTCTAACCTAAAAATTTTTGTGCGTCTTTTTTCTTTTTTCGGCATTAATATTTCATTTCGCGTTTCTAGGCTCCGCTCCCATGCCTACGAGCTCAGAAGATCCCTCAAAAGCGTTCTCGTAGCATCTGTGTAAATGTCTCTAGTTCCGTATCAAATGCACTTTTTACTGTTCTTCTCGCCTGCACGATTTCCGCTCGACTTTTTAACGACGCCAGTCGGCGTCGGTCTTCCTGTGGTGGCGCAAAAGTGCAATTTGCTGATTTCCTGATGATGAGCAGAAGAAGAGAGAAATCGATTTGTCTTTTGGCTTCCATTTGAGCGTTCTTAAATCTGGCTGAAGGGTTTCCTCGGCGGAATGGTGGGATTAACCCCATTAAGGAGTGACGAGTTGGGGTTTAGGGAGGCAGTTAAGGATTCGGTTTGTGAGGAAGTAGGTCAGCTGCTTTTGAGTGTTCTTTTTAGCTCACTTGTAAAGTTCTTCAAATTCCAGGAAGCGCTCCTTAAGATGGCTAACCACATCACGTACTTTACCATTTCCGAGAATTCGTTCTGTGCGTTCTCAGGCACAAATCCACATTCCCACGTCGCCGGAAAGCTCGTAGATTAATTACACTTCACCTGATGTCGTCGTCACGACTCTTGTCGTCGTAGTTTCCCTGTAAAGGCGTGTGACGTGACCGGCGACGACTTGACGCCTATAAACATGTTCCCAGTCTTGTGCGACTTTCCTAAGTACGTCAGCAAAGTTGTCGACTGCTATTACAATTTTTTGTCTAGTCAGGTTTTTGTTTTTACCGCTTTAAAGGTGTTCTTGGCATGCTTTAAGGCTGTCAGTGTAAATATTTGGTTCTTTAAGATTTAAAGTGCAGCTATAAAAACAGCCACGGTCAAAGCGGCTATAACGGCTCCCAGACAGTCTGGGAATTTTAGATGCCCAGGAATTTGTTCTGACACCGTGTTACATGCTTGTCTGCCTCCTCGACTCGTATTTACCGAACTCCTAATTACGTTGCTTGCCCTTGGGCACTTACTTAAACCCAGAAGTCCTTTACTTAAACCCAGAACCTAAGCCTCATTTGTAGTCCTTCAAATTCTCTGACGTCTCACCCCAGGGTTGTCCTCTTGTTTGTCCCACAAAGCTCGCTCGCGCCCCGTTTACGATTCTAAGAAAACGCAATTATTTGTGAAAACAACGCCGTCCAATGCTCCCACTCCTTTTTCCGGCTTATCGATGGGGAGGATGGGATGAGCTTCAGAGGGTGGAGATTAGCTCTGTATGAGGGCTTATCGCCGTGACCTGGCTCTGTTGCTTCTTCTTTCATCTCTCCGCCACCTACTCAACCTTTGGTAGTGGTAAACAAGAGTGCTTAGACTCGGTATCTGCTATTTTTGGGGTCAATTTGTCATTTCTAGCTCATGGAACCACTTTGGCGAGTTGAAAATTATTACACTGGCTTGAAGTTTTGCCTGTTCCTTGTTTTTATGGTTTGTGTGGTCCTAGATCAGTTGATTTCCGAGCTCTGGAGTCCAGACAAATAATCCACCATTCGGAAGATTTACAACAGGCGTTACTTGCACTTCGCCAATTTTACGATCTTGTGAGACAATAAAGCCAAATTGCGACCCGCCAGCAGCAACACAGATTCAGGGCGTAGATAAAAAACGGTCGAAGGAAGCGTGTAACAAGCTTGCAACATTGGTCCAGCTTCGTGGCTTATCTCGCTCGCTGTGTGTTTTCAGCCCGTGTGCCCTATGGACAAAGCTGTTTGGATGTCGTCAAAGTCCAACCACCACTTTTTCTTTCTCCCAAATCCAATTTCCTGAACTCTTTCCACAACAACACATGCCCTAGTCAATATTTTGCCTGTTTCTGACTCTGACGCCTCTAGCCAGATCGCCAAGTTCGATAAAAGGTGTAACGTTCCTCCTCCCGCGCATCAATCACAAAACGACTTTCAGAAAGACGACAGTAACTGGGTGGTGTAGCCGCTGTGATTCCTGAACAAAGTTCACTTTTTCTCGCCTCCGCCTCTCGCGCGCACGTCACCACCTCGTCGCGCAGCGTCCCCCACGGTGATCAACCTGCGAACGGTCGGTTTCTTCTGCCCGCTAGCGCTAAAACTCGTTGGGAACCGCTTCTCCCATCAGCACCTCTTCTCTAGCTCGATGTTTCTTAAACCGATTTTGCCATCGATTTTTACACAACAGCTGTCGACCGGAGCGGGGAGCTCTTTGTTCCCCGTTGCCCCTTTCTTATCAGTGCGAATAGATTCTCTTGCGGTCGAGAAGAGGTGAACTTGGGACTAATTCTTGTGCATGTCCTCTTATCAGTTTTGCGTCATATGGAGACGTATTTAGTGAGAAGGGTCTGAGGTGTTTTTTGATTCACTGGTCGGCGAAGATGCTTGGCTCTGTTGGGCGAATTTTGGAGGAAAAATGAAACTGGATCCACTGAACTGTTATTCTCTAGTTTGCTTCCCATGAAACGTCTTTAGATTGACTAAGAAAAAATGATGTTAGAGCTGTTTTACGGAATTTCAGTCGAGCTAAAAAAGTGATTTTTGAGCATTTCCAAGAACTTAAAGGTCAAGGCTAAAATTCTTGGTTTTTGGTTGCTATTTCTCAGCTTGCGCATCCAATTCTCAGTTTCTAGAAAATCGGGTTTCGGTCCTTTTCTCGCCTAATGAGTCCTTCTTTTTCTCGCCTACCAGTCCCATTACGCGCCTTTTATTATCCCGAGACGGTTCTTTCTTATCACACCACAAAACAAAATTAAGATTGATGACCCCACAAACTGCCTTTTTCCTTTTCTTCTCGTGCCATCCCATTGAAACCCTCTCAGCCATTCACAGAAAAACACCTCTATATGACGCGCGCTCTAACATGTCGTGCCAGGACCCAATCTTCGAAGTATTTCTCATGTTTACAAGCCGGTCTTCTTCTGGGAGTTTGAAGCTACAAGCCGAGGTTTAGGTGTTTTTCGGTCCATTCGTCGGTTTCCTCGCGGCCTCCCGCGCGCATTTCGTGAAAAGTAAACACGTCGCGACGAGGTGCTGGTCACCCATGTTTAACTTTTACTATATTTCAGAGTGTGGACTGACCGCGTGTATGCAGTAACGCCTCAACTACTCCAAAGCTAAGAATTACCCTCCCTGAAGCCCCAAATGAGCACTGTTTACGATGTCGCGCCTTGCCAGTCGAACAGTGCGGTAGCCTCAACTTCGAGCGTCCTCAAAGGTGAGTCTTTGAGCCTCTTTTGTGTCCGAAATAGCCCTGCATTCCTATATTTATTCCAGCGCTGAATTTAACTTTTCTTTTTTTAGAGCCCAAGCCGGATAGCGCACGTCAGTGGTCCTCTTCTGAGGACGGGATCAACTACGTCGACGATGACGACGGCGTGGAGTTCTCCCTTGACGCCAGGCACCTCAATCGAGTCCACGAGGAGCTGGAAAAACTGAATATCGCCACTGATGTGATCAACAAGTTGGAGCTTCAGCTGGGTAAACGTTGAGCAACTTTACGGCCCATTCAACCCTCTTTTCGCGCTTCAGATGAGTCACGCGCCCAGTTCCGCAATATTCAATCGACGTGGTCGCAGCGCCTGAAAGAAATGTCCAAGAAATACGGCACCGCCATCGAAAAGGGCCGTCCGTACTACGAGGCGAAGCTCGAGGTGAGTCAGCAGCGGCGATTTGTGTTTATTTTTCCTCCGTGCCGCGTGATTCATCAGAAGGCCAAGCGGCTCCCGAAGAACACGTTCTCTTCGTTTATTCCCCGACCACGATCCTCGTGTAAATAAACGCTAGCGGAGGAAAGTTTTCGCGTCATTTTGTGGACTTGCGCACTAGGGATCAGCTGAGGAGATTAGGCATTAGGGTGGAAGGGGATCCTTTTGACCTGAGGCTTCGCCCTTTTGGGTTGAGCTGATGAAAGAGGGTCGAGGGAGCGTGCGCTTTAGTACCTCAAAAATCGCTATTTCGAAATGTTTATTGGGAATAAAATTTGAAATTTATGGCTTGATTGGACTGATTTTGACCGTTTTTGGACACATGGTTGAGCCTCAAAAAACAAATTTCGGGGCTTCTTTTGAATCAAGAAAGGCCTTGATTATCTGTGGTTTTCCTCCAAAAATGGGCGCTTCTAGCTTCAGCTTTTGTGAGCTTGATTTAGGTCGAATACAGCGCTGAATGTCGCCTTATAATTAGCGCAAATTGCCTGAGTTGAGCCTCACATTTTGGCTGGCAGTCGGCTGTTTGACTCGAAAAAGGTCGGAATTTGTTGCCGGAATTCCCTGTTTTACGTTCTACAAAGGCTCTTTTAGCGTGAGGATTCAAGCCCACCTGACTCAAATTGTGGTCAAGGATTAGGGCTATATAGCGCACAAATCGGTTCAAATTTTGCTTCTACCGTGATGCATATTTTTCGCTCGATCCACAGCTTCAATTCACGCCAATTTCAGGAACGCAAGATCCGCGAAGATGCCCAAAAAGCCGCGATCCGCTTCGAAAAGGCCACCTCAATGCTCCACGTCGCGAAGCAGCAAGTGAAGTTCAGCGAGGAGAGCCTGAATCGGGACAAAACCGCCACGACGGACTGCCTGGAAGTCCTCAACTACCACGTCCAGAAGGTGCAAGAAGCGGATGAGGAGGTGAAAGCAGCTGAAGCTGAGCATCGGGACGTATCGATGAAGATGATGGAGACACGGAATAAGATCGCCCAGATGGAGAAGGACAACGGCAAGGCGATCAAGAAGAGTCGCCACTATTTCGAGCAACGCGTGGAGTTCACCCGCGTTTTGGAGCACCAGAAGGCGCTCATCCAGCGCTTGGAAGTCGAGGTGAAGCAGAAGAAGTGCGACTACACGACGTCGCTTAGGAATCTCGAGCAGATCTCGGAGTCGATCCACGAGGAGCGCAGTGTAAGGAAGCTTTTATTTGCTTCTGAGGCTCATTTCGGCTTGTTTTAGCTATCGAGCGTGAAACGAGGAAGCGGCGGAACCTCTCCGGACCTACCTGTCCAGCGCCAGGACTCCATCATGCGCTACAACATGTCCAACGAGAATCTGACCACAGCGTCCAAAACCAGCGATCTGCAGATCGAGGAATCGGTAGGAAGAATACGATAGCTTTTGGTCCTTCTTTTACGGGTGCAAATAAAAGATTTTCTATCATTTTTGGTGGTTTTTCTTGGCTCACTCCGCTCCCTTCCCTTATCAAAACAAAGCTAACCCTTCGCTTCTTTCAGGAAGATTCTATCGACCCTGCAATGTTCGACGAAGACCCCGAAGACGGTCGCCACTTGTCGCCCGAAAAAGCAGGTCGAAAACGGCCCTCCAGCCTTGGAAACGGCGTCATCCTTCTCGCCCAACAGCTGATTGGGTCCTCTGACGCGGAAACCGACCTTGAAAAGGCTTTCTACTTCCCTCCCGAGCAGGCTGATGTGAGCTACCGTACCCTTCCGGAGGGAATCCGTCCTCTTCCTGAGACTCCTAGCGAAAGTGACCTTAGCAGCATGGCTTCTGGGAGGACTGGGGACCTGAAAGGGATGCTTAGATCGCATTCTCAGCTCATACACGTAAGATTTTACTTTAGCAAAGCTTGTTTTAAGGCTTAAATTCCAGGAAATCGATGGATCGCTGGAGCGCGTCGACGAATTGCTGCACCGCAGTGTCAGCGACGTCGAAGAGATGTCCTAAACCTCGTTTTCCCTAATTCCCCGTACAGATTCTCCCACTTCCTGGTGCTCATTTTGAAAATCTCTTTCCAAGTCCGTCCCCAACGTCTCCAGTATCCCAAGAATTCCTTTTCTTCAGTATTACGACGCCGATCAAGCGGGTAGCGCTCCTCTGATGTACAAGATGACCCTACAGTATCCCTCCCTTTTTCTCCTTCTTTCCTATGTGTGTAAATATTCGGATTTTGAACAAAATGACCTGAGTGCTCAATTCGCCTCTTCGACGACACTCTTATTTCACGTCCAGGCCATACAAACTCTTCTTGCCTTATCCGCGCATTTAGAAATTGTGGTTTTGAGTTAGAAATGTTCCTCTTGTGTATAACTTCTTCTTGCCGAAAATGAAATTAATCTTACATACGATCAAAGGATCGATGGTGCCATTAGCGTGGAAGTGATTTGTCATGGGTGGTTAATGGGAACAATGTCGTAATCAGGAGGAGTAATTAGGGAAGTCAAGTGGGACAGAAATGGAGTCCAGAGGTAAAAAGCTGGAAGAAAAGAAATTTGAAGCTGCATATTTTAAATCACGAGTTAGAGGTAATTGGAATCTTCAAATCTCGAGAAGCCTTCAAATTTGAACCTTGTCCCGGCCAAAATCTGGTCATTTAAAGTTTGGCATAAAGCCGAATTCTGTCATCGTGACCCGTCATTGCTTGGCTAATTTTACCAAATTTCAGGTTCAAAAAAGGAGATTTTTCACTTAAAGCTTTTGTAACCTGAAAAATCAGCAATTTTTGGTATTTCGTACAATAAATCTAGTGTGCAGTGAAGGCTTTGTCAACCAAACGGAGCCTCAAAATTTACTCCAATTTTAATGGCTCAAAACACAAAATTTACAGGCTTTAGCTCCAACTTTTGAACCGCCAACTGACGCCTTTGAGCGAAAACCTATCCAATTTTTGAGGTCTGAAAACGTCATTTTCACATCATATTCACCTAATACAAACTTCGAAAATGCGAAAAATAAAAACGTGAAAATTAGAAATTGGAACGCTTTGATCTCTACGAAGGGTTCGTGTCACTTAATTTGAGCCGAACTCTTCAACGTCGTAAAATTGCAGGTAAGCCTTTGATTCTTGATCTATTAAGAAAGCAGAGGCTTTAAACCAGCATTTACTGTAAAACATAGAAGAAAATCCGTTCAGTCATCATCCTCATCATCATCGCTGTCACAGACATTAATGATAGGCAAAACAGCCACATGAACGATCGTGAGTGGTGATCCATCGGCATGCTGACTAAGCACACTTGCAGAACTTACCGAGTAATCGCTTCGATCTTCTTTTAGCAAGTCTTTCACATCAAATCCAAACTGTCCTATCAGTCTTAAGGTATCAGTCCTGCCTGGCTTTGCCATCCAGTGCTGTAGGATTCCATTGACAAAATTGAAATCCAAAACAAAAGGAGTTTCCATCAGATTCAGCTCAAAACACTGTTTTTCTCTGATAGCCGAATCGAGGAGAAGAAGGTACGATACAGGCCAGGATTCTCTTAAACGGATTTTGCGCAGGAAATTCTTCTCATTGATCTGATGTTGTAGAAACGCCTCGCTTTGGGCTCCATCGTATGCCAGGTCTAAGAACTGAATACGTTTGGGCTCCATAACAGGATAAACCAAATCCATAAGTTGCCAGTGTTTAGAAGAACACGCAAATCTGTTTCCAGCCAGATGTGGCAAAAAGAGTGAGAGAAACTTCGTTTGAATCTCCTCAAACGTGATTGTCCAGCTGGATCTGGTTGTCAGAAGATCTGTAGATTCGAGCACTTCTAACTCCACACAACGGAGGAACTTCTTGTTTGTGTCTAGGAGATGACTGACGCGTGCTTCGCTTAGGACAAGGTTGTTTTGACTAAGGCTGAAGACGATTTCCTCGCCATTGGTGATCAAAGTAAGGCCGAAATTTTGGCGGTTTTGATCATGGGTAGTTGCTACGGTTGCCCAGTTGCTGGAGACGTCTTTGAGGGGTTGGAAGTCGTCAAGGATTCCGACGACTGAGTCGATGCAGACGAGAGGGATGGCTTCCATAGTGGTCAGTTTATGAGAAAGCTAAAAATTGGGTGTGTTTAATGCAGATCGAGCAATGCTAGTTAGCATGGCAGAGGTGTGACAATAACTCAAAATTTCAGGTAAGCATTACTCGTCGATCTAAGTTTAACAAGCCGCCATAAATCCAAAGTGCAGTTTAGTTCAGCGTAAGTTTACTTTACGGCAAGGTCATTATTAAGATTTATGCTTTCCCCCATTTCATAGGATGTCTTTCGTCAGTTGCTACTCGTTTTATGATTCCCTTGGGTACGAGTTTAATCTGTTGTTCAGTGATTTCATTCTCCTGGTTTTGATTTTTGACATTGACGGGCAATCGAAAATGGGTTCAGCCGTCAGTGTGAATTAATCTTATCGCCTCCAAACGCGCGATAATTTTTTTCTTTCGGTTTTTGGTTTTGATGCGTTTGAAACCAGTTTGCAAGAGAAAGATCGATTTTAATATGGATGCGAAATTGGCTACCAATGGATGTGTTACAAATCGGGTCATTTGTTTTTTATTGCACTTTCAAATGGGTCAGCCGTAAGGCTACAAATTCATATGCGAGTTCTAAAAGTGCACTCTGGGAAGTCGTGATAAGAAACTAAAAAGCCACGTCTTAGGTCAAAAAATTATCTTCCAGTTTCAGAAAATGACCCTATGTCAAATTTGAAATTCGCTTAAACCGAGATATTTGTGCACGGGGAAACTGTAAGGGAGAGATCAATTTTGATATGGCTGCTAAATTGGTTATTAGTGGATGTGTTACAAGTCGGGTCATTTATTTTTGGATAGCCGGTCGTAAATTCAAAAAATTGCTTGAAAGCTTAAAGCGCAACCTAAGCTATCTTTACGGCAAACTGAAAGAAGTCATATCTAAGATCGAAAAATCGTCATTTTGCAAAAATTGATTGATCTAAAAGTTGAATAAAATGAAGAATCGTGTGTTAAAAGTACACCCTCAAATGCCCTTTTAAGGAACTAAAAAGTCACAATTATTTTGCAATCGCTTTCCAAAGGAACTATAGAGCGATTAGAAGAGAATGTCTCGTGTTTTGCAGAAAGGGATCCTGTTAAATTTGAGATCTCTTCTCCTCTTCTTCCATAATCACATCTCCCTCAGGCACCGACGCTCCTCAATGCAAATGCTCCTCCACTCGTGGATTGGATTGCGGAGCAGAAAACGATGCCCGAAGGGTTTGCAAAGAGAAGAGACAGGCTCGCTCTGTCACCACTCTGTCAATCAATTGGTATCCATTTACGGCTTCCCTGTTGCAAAAAGCACTCATGCCAAGCACTCCGCTGGCACCTAAACTCTGTCGCTCGCCATTGTCCAGCCTGCACCTTGTGACCAAATGAAGGATTGCTTTGTCACCGGTGCTGCTGCTGCTGAACCGACCACCGATGGCGGTTCTCGGTGACAATTAGCGCCAAACACGAACAAACGTTGTTTTGTTTGTGCGCGGACAAAGCGTTTTTTGCCTCCTCCTCAACAAGGTGGTCGTTGAAGGGGGAGGAGGAGAGGGGATGGTGGCGGCGGTGTTGGTACTCTGGCGACTCAGCTGGCGACTTGTTGCCAGCCAGCTGGTCCCAAAGCTTCTCCTCTTGGCTCTGTGTCGCCTCACTAATTATCGCCTCGCCTCCACTGACCGATTTGTCTTTTTACTCACGCGGGCGCGCAGCCTAATACGAGCCACTCGCGCTCAACCGCACGTTAGCAATTTTCCACTTAAAACGAGCCTTCGTCGCCGCCGCTGGCGTCGCCGGCGTCGCTATCATGTCGTAAATCTTCGAATCTCGACAGCAATCGAACGTCATTTATTTCCTCGATTTGTCCTATGAAGGGTCGACGCGTTTAAGGACCATATTATTCATATTTGTGGCTTTAAAATAACACAACTAAAGAAAGAGGATTGTATGCTGTATTACGTCATTTAAGCGCATGTCAGAAAATACACCTGTTTTCAGCCAAATTTCCAAGCATACTCCTTACTAACTCAATTTTTTGGTTGGTTAAGTAGTTTATTTGTTTTTCGAATTTTCAAGTTTTACGCTTCGCAGAAGCGACGCTCTGTTGTCCTTCCTTGGGATCAAGGATTATAAGAACGCTTGCTCCCGATTTCGTAACACTTAAAACTGTGGACGGTACCAGTTCTGTCGTTGAGCAGCTTTTCGTGTTTGTGCAGATGTGTTTTCGATCGCACCTCGCTTTTCCGAAAAAAGTGAGTTTTCGGGAGTTTGTACAGATGCCGTCGTGGTTTCCAACAGTTTACAATGTTCGCATTTTAATTAAAACGTCGTTTATGTATCAAAAAGCTCCTTTTTGGAAACTAATTTCGACCCTCAGAAAAGCAATATTTGTTAATGGTCGCTTTCCCTGCGCCATTAACCCCTGGCTTTTTTAATTAAGACGTTAATTACTTTGTCGCTGTCCGCATTTAAACGAAGTTGTCCAGTAGTTAACAAGCTGATTAACTTTTGGTAAATTGGCTGAAAAGAAGAGTTTTTGAAGCATTTAAAAAACGTAATTTGAAAATTGTGAATTAATGTAGAAACGTTTTTGCAGACCTACAGAAAACCTTAATTGACAAATTGGTGAATTTGATCAATTGACCGAAAAGGTGCGTTTCTGAACACGATTGCTAAATGTTTTGTTATCCTGTAAAACCAAAATTTATAATTGTTGAATTAGGCAAAATTTGACGCCTGGAAATTTGAGGCTTTTTGAAAAAATGAGGTTTGAACGTAATGAAGCATTATTCTAGTTCAATCCGTTCAGTTCCATCTTCCTTCAGCAACTTTTCCTGCTCGTCCATAATTCATCTGTTTTCGCAGTCTTCCACGACCAAAATTAGCAAAACGAACCTTACGAATCCTCCTCACTCACGCGCCTATTGATTCAATAATTCCCTTTCTCCTCTCCACGACCTAGGAGCAACACACTGCAAAACGTGTGCTTCCTTCCTCCTTCTTCGCGACCCTCAAAGTTCTCAATTCTTCGCCTCGTTCACTTGCCGCTTCCTTTGAAACATTCCAATTTGCGCGCGGCGTTTATGCAAAACGGATTAGCCTTCCTCAGTCGGTCGTCCGCCGGTTGTCCGTCGCTGTCCCCGGGCAACGTTTCTTGCCCTTTAAATTCGGCCCTATTTCATTGCGCTTCGTCTTCTTTGGCCAAATAAGTCCAACTGCGTTTGTCTTTTGGTCTACGTAATCGATCGGAGGTGGTGCAGGCTTGGTGTACTTTTGTCTTAAGGATGGGGCAACCACGCTTCTTCATCTCGCTTAATTTATTAGCGCAAAAGTGCATTCTTCCCGTTTAGGACAAAAGTACCCGGAAGCACATACTCATGTTCCTTACGACGTTCGTTTCTTTGCAACTAATCGTGGCTCTCTTTGTCGCGCTTCACTTCCTCTTACGGTTTAATTACATCTGTTTCATGGCCCTCTTTCAGACCGATATGCGATGTCCGACCCGAAGCGATGGACTCTTCTCGCGCTCTTGGACGACTCTTTCTTAGCTAAAATTAAGGTAAAAAATTTGGAAGTTTCCAACGTTCTTACCAGTTCTCCAAGGTTTCAATGGCGATTTTCATAGACTTTGGATTAGGAAAGGAGCAAAGTTTCAAATCCTCGGCATAGAGGATGCATTCCACATCACCAGGAAAGATAGAAGGGAGATCATTGATGAAGACAGCAAAGAGCAGTTACTAAATTCTTTTTTGTCCGTCAAACTGAAGCGCTTAATAATGCCAAAATTCGTTTAGTCAAATTGCCGACTTGAGGACAGTTTCTAAATATTTAGAAACAGGTTGTTCAAAAAATGTGTAAGCTGGTTTTTTAGTTCGCTATCGTCTTCGGAAACTTCGGAGGAGAAGCTCTAGTCGCCACTCGGGACGATGAGCTCTTCGCAATCGGCGGCCCTTCTGGCTCCATAATCTGTAAGTCCAAGTGCACCCTTCTTTCCCAGAACCACTCTTTTTCAGCATCAAAACAGCCCGAAAAGCTCTTCGAACCCATTCGAATAGACGAACTCTGCAAGAAGCAGATAATCTCCGTGTGCGTCGGCCAAAGTCCCCACGTCCTCGCGCTCTCCTCCGCCGGGAGAATTTACGCCTGGGGCACGAACACGTTCGGTCAAGTGGGTACGAACCTGGAATGCGCCGCTGTGCCCAGTCCCACTCTAATCAACAGCTTGGGTCATCTCAAAATTGTCCAGATTGCGTGTGGCAATTTTCATTCCATAGCGCTGACGGATCAAGGAGAGGTGTATTCTTGGGGTTTGAACAACTCGGGTCAGCTTGGAGTTGGAAGCACGATTAATCATGGGATGCCGAGGAAAGTCGAAGGAACGCTTCGTAAGGATAATGAAGTCAGGAGAGGATAAAAAGACAGTTGCACTTTTAGGTAATCGCTTTGTGAAATATGTTTCCTGCGGTCAGAAGTCAACGCTTGCACTTACGGACAGTGGGGAGGTGAGTGCGTCAAAAGCATGTCGTCAGTCATTAGTCAGACGTTAGTTATAAGAGTCGTTCTTTTGGTTTAAGGCATGAGCAGAATTAACGATATGAAGTCTAATCTTTGGTCTTTTAGCTGCAAGACACAAAGGATTTCTTTGTTCACTTAAATGACTTAAGAAAACCTTTGATTGCAAAATCGCCAATCTCGTTTTGGCCTTATGCGATTTTCGCTTAAGGAAGTTAGTCCTCAAACGTTTCCCAGTACTTTAAGCCAATTTCGATCTTATCAACCATTCCCACAATCCCCAGTGCATGCCTTAAAATTCGTATCTGTCACAGACAGCCTCAAAGAACACTCAAACGGGTCCTATTGCCATCGTTCCTTAATAAGCCCTTTTTATTTTTTAGGTTTACGTTTGGAGCTTTTTGGGTCTTAGGGCAAAAGCCAATATGAACAAAAAACCTTTTTGGACTCTATATCTGTCAAATAGCGTCTGATTGTATCTATCTTAATCTCATTTTGGCTTAAGCAAGTTAATCCTTGAACGTTTCCCAGTATCCAGCCAATTTAGATCATATCAGCCATTCCCACAATCTCATATTCATGCTTTCAGATTCATTCCCACAATCTCATATCTATCACAGACAGCCTCAAACAACACTCAATGAAGCCTTATTGCCCCTTAATCAGCCCTCCTCATTTTTTAGGCCTACGCTTTGGGTTTTCGCTTCGAAAAGTTCTTTGTCAGTCAGTCTTACGAAAGACCTTCATTGTAGATGCTTTGATGTCATTTTGGCCTGATTCCATTTTCGCCTTAATCCATCTAATCAAATTTGCAACCCACGACCCAAAATTTATCTTATCATCCTTTTCCTCAATCTACTACGCACGTCCTAAAAATGATATCCGTCGCAGACAGCCTCAAAGAACATTCAAACTGCCCCTATCGCCATCGGCCCTTAATGATCCCTTCCTCATTTTTTAGGTTTACGCTTGGGGTTTCAATGACTGCGGGCAGCTCGGCTGCGGCAACTTCTCAAACCAGCACTCCCCAACAATCGTGCGCAATCTCCAAAACGTGGTCATCACGCACATCGCGTCCGGCTACGCGCACTCGTTGGCACTCAGCGATGACGGGCAATTATTCGCGTGGGGCTCGAATAGCTGTTGCCAATTAGGCGAAAACCTATCCCGAAGTAATCAACCTCTCCCAGTGCCCGTGGACCAGAAACGCATGGTTCGGTTCGTTTTAGGCCACATGCGTGCCGCTGTGCCGCTCACGCGTGTCCTTTCCAAGGACGCAACTTAATCGCTTTTCGTTATAGAATAATAGAAATTGCGGCTATCCACGCGTGCAACATTACTGTGGCTATGAATCATGAGGAAAAGGTCTTCATGTGGGGTCAGGTCAAGGGCCATACTACCGACATTCCCATAGAAACTCGTTTCTCCTCTTGCGACGACGTCTTCGCCTGCTTTGCTAACCCAGCTTCTTGCAAACTCATTGAATTTGGTATGTCTTCTTTTTTTGGCTTCAATCTTGCTGTTTTTAGAAAAGCCAAAAGAGAAAAACGGCGTCGGCGAAGCGATTCGCGAGTCCTTTGACGACCCAGACACCTCCGACCTAAAAATAGTCGTTGAGGGCAAAACCATCTACGCTCATAAGACTTTCCTTCGAATGCGATCTCAGTATTTCCGGTCTCGATTTGGAGAGCACTGGACTGAGTCGACGGAAAAGTAGGCTTCATTTGAAAGCCTTAAAAAAGCCACTTTTCAGTGAAATCTCAATCAACGAGTACACGTACACTGCCTACCGCACCTTCCTCCGCTGGCTCTACACCGACGAACTTGACTGTGGCCTTGATCTGCCGCTCTTGCTCGACATTCTCGAACTCGCGAACTGCTACTGCGAGTCCGAACTCCAACAAATTTGTTCAGAAATTCTAAAACGACATATCACAATCTCTACAGCGGCCACGCTGTATGCTGCTGCTGTTAAGTACGAGTTGCTCTCGTTGGAACAGTTTGTCTTTAAATTGTGAATTTCAGCTTAATCTCAAAATTCTTAAAATGACTGTTTAGCTGCCTGAACCACATGACTGCCGTCACGCAAACGTTCGCCTTGGCCAAGGACCTTCCAGACCACATATTCAAACGATTTATCATACAGGCTTCCCAGCAGGGAGCATTTAAGAATTGAGACATAACAACGATGATATCAAGCTTTCAGGATTCTAATAAAATCACTTAACAACCGATGAGAGAGTGGCTAGAAGGAAACGTTTCTGTCCTTGTTGGCGTTGATGCGCTTTCGGAGAGGACACCAGTAGCAAATGTAACATGACAGGAAGGTAAGCACTAAAACAACTCTAAAAATAGTTCTCAAAAGTTAAACTAACATAGGAATCCAATAATAGCCGCACAGATTGAAGTGCCAAAGATTCCAGTATAGGTCGAGTGAGGACAGCAGCTAGGGATATCGCCCGTTTCAGAGAAAAACGTGCAACAGTAAACATAATTATCAGGGTCGATAGGACCAGGACAGTAAGCGCGATGACCTAAAAAGGCAATTTTTTGAAACCCAAGATAAGAGTTACCTGAACCACCAGGACACCAGTAAATAGTCCTTCCCATAAGCACATCACGGGCGTCCTCCATTTTAGGACGTCCGAAAATTAAACGTGAGACCAAAACTGAGCGCAACGAAAGGGAGCGAGACAACGGGACGAATCTGATTCATCAGCGAACTTTTCAAAATATGAGCGCTGCTTAATGTGGATGATTTATGCATGGCGGGATGTAAAGTGGGTCTTTTTCGGGAGTTGATTGAAAGGTCAGCTAGGAAAATAGAGGATTTATACAACTCTCAAAGAAATGGTCTTGAACGGAACGAAACGTGTGAAAACTCTAGATAATTCCATTCTCTCAATGCTAAGCAAGGTGCGAAAACAGGATTGCATCATTGAAGTCAAACCTACCTATACTGCACAAGAAACCAAAAAAACAGATTTTCGAGTTCAATGGATTTTGCCCCGTTTGACTTTGAGAGGAAAAATTGGTAATGGATGCAAGGGTGAAGCTGAGTGTAGATGATGTGTTGAGTTAAGATGATGAGGCGACCTTGGAATGGATTGATTATATCAATTATAACTCACTGAAAATTAGGTTTTGGCTCCGCATGCACCTTTAGACCTTGTATGTGAGTTTAAAGGTGTTAGTTTCTTTTTGATGAGCACACAGGAAAAGTCGCTCTTCGAAAAATCAGACTGAAAGATGTTTGGGCTTTCTTCCATCAAGTCGTTCTTTTGTGTAGCTTTTTAATGGTGTGAATGAAGATTTTAATGCTTACCTGATCAGTTTTGAGTCCTGGTTAACTGCCTTTTTTATTGTGCTAGCGTCGCACTCGCACGTTAAAATCATACTGAAATCGTGGGAGAGCAGACTATTGACCACAATGGATCAAGTACGCTTCGCCTTTGCTGAGTCCGTAGCTGCTCTGATCCCCAACATTAAGCACCTAAACACTATAACCGTTCTCCCATCGCCGTTTAAAGAAACCTTCGAGAACATTTGAGAACGTTGGCGCGTTTTGGGCGTCACCCTACATTGTTGTAAACACAGAATCAGCAACTTTGTGCTTTGAACTCTCCTCGTATGCTGGTAGACAACGAACATGCGTTAGGCCTCAGCACAGGTACGTTAGGCTCAGCCAAGTCCGAATTTATGTTAACACGACAAAAAGTGACACTACCTTTCTAAAATGACAGCTAAAGGAACTCTTACCTCTAGTTGCTAATAAAGTTTATGCATGCGTGAGCTTTTTAATTACTGAAAAGGTTAAAAAGGAGCACATCCTAAGATGTTTCGCCGACTCATTCGGGCATCATTCAGACATTGATATTTTGGGAAATTACAACAACGGAGGACAGTAACAAAAGACTTGAGCTTTTAGATTGCTTTCTCGCTTCTAACATAGTTAAAACTTTGATTGTAGGACAGCAGTCAGACGTGCCTAAGGATGTTTTGTGCAAAGCTATCAAGAACGGACAAGTTAATACTATAAACTTTATCAACGGTCATCCAGTATGCTTAAACATTGTAAAAGCCGCTTTTAATTGTTGGGTTGAAACAAATAATGAATTTAAAATGACTGGAGATGCTGCATTTACCGCTAGTGAAGTGATGGACTTGAGTCACAAGGCAAGCTTAAAACGAAATCCAATTTCGACTCGTTCGGAAGTGGTTCGTTTCACTTCTCGAAGGTTAAACCTCCCGTGTACATGGTCAATCCTCCCGGCTTTTGCGTGGTGTAAACTGTCGAGAAACCATCATGTTTTTTGAGAACAATTTATGATATTGTGCGTCGAATAAAGTGTTTTGAATTGTGAATAGCACCCGTTTTTGTATGTGTTAGTATCATCACATCAACACCAGTTATGTTACGAAAAACAATGAGAGAGCAGACAAGTAATCATAATGGACCAAGTACCGTCCGCCTTCGCTGAGTCCGTGGCTGTTCTGATCCCCAGAATTAAGCACCTGAACAACATAGACGTGCTCCCATCACCGTTCAAAGCAGTCTTCCAGAAATACCAAGAACGGCTGCGCGTTTTGTGTATCACCCTACATTGCAGTGAAGACGGAGTCATTCAGCGGTTAAGCAGTGTGAGCAGGACTGAGCAGCACTTTAACCTTTCGGTGGACCACGAACCTAACTTGAACAAACTGTTTCAAGACAGATTTGCTAGGCTTCAAGAAATTCGTATTTATGCTAGTGAATCAGAAAGTGAGCCGAAAATTTCAGAAAGACATCTCAAGCAAATTTTACCTCCTGTTGCGGAAAATTTTTATGCCTATGTGGGACTTTTGATCATCGCAGATATTAAGAACGAGGAGATCCTCAAATGCATCATGGACTCATTTGGGCATTGTTCAGGAATCGACCGATTAGAAATTTACAAAAGCGGTCCACTTTTTGATTGTTTTCATGTTTTCAACAAAGTGAACGCTCTGATGATGGACCAAGGATCCATACCAGAAGAAATTCTGTGCAAAGCTATCAAGAACGGATGTATTAAGACTGTATGCTTCATCGACCGTCAGCCGATATCTTTGAACCTTGTGAAAGCCGCTTTTAATCGATGGAAAGAGACAAATGAGAAATTTCGAATAACTGGTGGCACTGGATTCACCGCTAGTGAAGTGATGAGCTTGAGTAGCAGGGCAACCTTTAAGCGTATTTATCAGCTCTTTCGAGTTCGTGTGGAAATGGTTCGCTTTACTTCTCCAAGAGCAGATTCAGATTTCGTGTGCCAAATAGAGCCTTCCGGTTTTTGCATGTTGAAAACAGTCAAGAAACCTTCAAGTCGGTTGTTGAACACAATTTTTAATAGTGTTTTCGATGCAAGAGTTCTTTTGTTTTTGGTTGTAAGCTGTCTTTTAAGCTGTTTTTTCTGTTTTCTCAGTTACATCGAATAAAGTTTTCAAGTGTGATCATGTGTGCTGGGAGCACATCAATATCATTTACAGGATGAAACAAAAATACCCCGTGTGAAACCAGACAAGACGGATGTGTCTGGCTGAGGAGGGAGCTGTCTGGGAAGGATCATCTTGTCAGATCCTGTGGCCGGTCGGTCAGTTGTCCGCGTTTTTTCAAGGAATGTCGTCTTTTTCATCGAGTTATCGCAAGCAAAGGACGCCAAATACAGCAATTCTTTAATCTTGTATGATTTTTGTTGTTTTCTGTAGAAAAAACCATGATTTCACCCTTCGATCGTGTTCTCGCGTGAATTTGCCACCGACCGGTCCCACGGCCCCCGACGCGTCAAAATTATCTTTCTCAGACAGTTCCCTCCTTAGACACATCCCTCTTGTCTGGTTCCGCAAAAGGTATTTTTTGGGTCACTCTGTATGTACAGAATGGCGCAAAAAAAAACAGCGCGCTTATCTCGTTTTTGTAACTTTGAAATTGGATGTGGGCTATGTCTGGAAAGGGACGTTTGGCCGCCATACATTTTCCAGACATGTCTGGTTCGGTCAAGAACGAAAGTAAGGTGGGGTAAAGGCAAAATTTTGTAATTTTTTGACAATTTTTGTTTTTTTCTAAAGTTTTTGCGAAAAGTTGCTCTCGATTTCCTCTATCGATTGCATCCAAAAACGGTCAAATTAGACAGATCAGCGTCGAGATACGAGCCTCCAAAAATTGACCGTACTTTCTTAAGTTTTTCCAGACATTTAGCTATAAGTGCACAAGGTTAGACCCGACAGGAGCGTGCTATAGCATTTGGACCTGGTTTGCCGCAGCCGTTTGCCATATGGGAACGTATCGATATTTTACGAAAGTGTGAAGCGGTCTTGGTTGTTCTTCAAGCAAGTCGTTTTTCAAAAATGCGTTGTTTTTCGTGTCCGTGACGTCGAATGAAGTGTTTAACGAATCTTATTTCGGTCTTCGAAGCGCTGGATAAGCTTTCTTGGTTCTAGAACAAGATGCTTTGCAAACGCTACAGACCGAACTCCCGCACGGAATTGCCTGACTGCCGACAATGGGCGTACGGTAGTTTTCAAAAATGGAGGGTGATATTTTCTCGACGTTCACTTGTGCTCTCCTTGTAGATTTGGATTCCAAATTGCCTTTTTTGGTCGCATTTTTGTGGGGATTCAGCTGGTGATGTGAAGCTGATGCGCTGAGCGATGTCGGCGATTCTTAGCAACTCTGATAGCGCTGCGATAAGCTGAATTTTGGCGATTAAGCGAGGGCAGATGTCATCCGTTGCGGGAAACGCGTGATTTGGAATCTTCTCGCCTGAATTTCAAGCTTCATTTGCTTTTCCAGGGTCACATTTTGAGCTGCTTCATATGTTCTTAAGTTGTGAAACCATTAGCACGCGTTTTCAGGCTGAAAATATTTGGGCCATGCTCAGCTTCAGATCTTGCGATTTGAGCAGTCCTGTTTGCTTCAATTGGGCTGCTGCCTAAGCGCGATTATTCGCCTTCTTCTAGTCCAGAAAATCGGCACCTTTGACCACCCAAATTTCTGTTTTTGGTATTACTTTTCGCGCATCTCTTCTCATGTCCTTGGCCTTATATGCCCTCCGCAAATCGCTGATTTATTCCAGAGCCGACCAAGATGTCGCAAGTGGAAACCTTCAAGCGACCAGCGCTTCCCCTGGTCCCCGTCCAGAGCCACAAGCGCGCACGCCTCGACAACGGTGCCGTCGTCCTTGCCGGGGAGAATCAGCCGCCCCCAAGGACGTCGAACCTCTTCGCCCCGATCATGTGCCTCTCAGGCCACGAAGGGGAGCTCTACGCCTCCCGCTTTAGCTCCGATGGACAGTGCTTGGCGTCCGCTGGATTCGATCAAAAGATTTGTGAGTTTTAATCGCTTAATTCTTGTTCTTATGCCTCGATTTTCAGTGCTGTGGAACGTATTCGGAGAATGCGAGAACTTTTCCACGCTCAAGGGACACACGGGCGCCGTGATGGATCTCCACTTCAATACTGATGACTCGTAAGGCACATATTGAGCTTATGGATCCTAATTTGGCCATTTCAGAGCGCTTGTGACCTGCGCCACGGACAAGACCGTCCGCGTTTGGGACATGGAAACCGGAGCGTGCCAGCGCAAGTTCAAGAACCACCGGGACATCGTCAACAGCTGCTACCCGGCGCGCAGAGGACCGCAGCTGATCGTGTCCTGCTCGGACGACGGCCAGATCCTGGTCCACGACATCCGGCAGCGGAACGCGGTCCTCGAATTCAAGGCAAAATTTCCCACCACCGCAGTCACCTTCAACGACACGTCGGACCAGATTGTCAGCGGGGGAATCGACAACGAAATCATCGTCTGGGACATCCGGCGCAAGGAAGCTTTCTACCTGATGTCCGGACATCAGGATACGATTACGGGATTGGCGTTGAGTCCTGATGGATCGTACGTTCTTTCGAATTCCATGGATTGCACAGGTAAGAATGCTGACCGGTCTTCAGCTAGTATTCGGGCACAAATGAAGGCGCTTCAGACTTCAGCTGAGTCGTGACAGACGATACTTTCTGAAGACGCCTTTCAGACAGCATTCCAACCGCTCTTCAATTGTCACGAGGCAGACGTGGGCCTGCGTTGACCAAGTCGACCCCTGCTGCGGGGGGGGGGGGGGGGTCGCCCATCCCCCGATCCAAAAAATATTTTTTGCTTTTGCGACGCGAGGGCAAAAATGAAGCGAATCTAGACAGATTTTGTCTGAATTGCCAAGTTGTCTATGACGTGTCTGATATGTCCGATTTCAGTCAAAATGTGGGACCTCAGGCCGTTCTGCTCCACGGACCGCTGCCTGCAAACGTTCGTCGGCCACCAGCACAACTTTGAGAAGAACCTGCTGAAGTGCGCGTGGTCCCCAGACGGTCGCCGAGTCAGCGCTGGATCCGCCGATCGCTACACCTACGTCTGGGACGTCAGCACAAGAAGAATCGTCTACAAGCTTCCTGGACATCATGGATCTGTCAACGCCGTCGATTTCCACCCTACCGAACCTATACGTAAGTCTTGTTTTTCGTTTCAGGATGGGCTGACAGCAGAGAACGGTCATGTTTACACGGGAAGTGCAAGTGGTTGAAAACAAGACGTTCTAGACTGTCATTTTGAGGGTGCTAGACATCAAAGAGCGGTCGGTTTTCAGTTCATTTGTAGACAAAACCGACCGGTCGCTAAAATGTGGTTGTTTACGAATGATGTCAGATTTTGGGTCGTCGGTAGATAACCCGTCCAGCTAATTAATGGCATCATAAACTAGGCTAATTAGTGGTGACGTAGATTTGATTTTTTGAACCTGAAAGTCCGAAGTGACGCCACTAGTCACGAATTTTGATACGTTTCAAGGTCATTGTCATTAGCACACCGCCTGACCTAATGACATGACCCAAAATTAGCAGCAGCTCATCGATTGCCAAAACATTTTTGCAGGCGCAGAATTGCACTTTCTATTATTCCCAAAATCCAGTTTTGAAGACCTCTCAAAATTGTTTCGTCCTTGATAATCCTCTTTCCCCCGTTTTAGTGCTATCAGCTGGAAGCGACAAGCGGATCTACCTTGGCGAGCTGGAGCCGAGCGCCTAACTCCGTTGTCTTCGTCCCAATTCAATTCTGTTTTGTTATTGTATTGTAAAAAAATGTTGTGCTTGTTGTTGAAACGCGAGAGTGGCGCGTAGCCACAACGTCCTTGTTGAGTGTGAAAGTGAAGATGGACATAAACTACACTACGGCATCAGTCACACACAATGAATATACGCGCTGTTCCCCACGGGGCGTTCATCCCAAGCCACTCACTCTGATTTGAATCAATTCTGTTTGCGTGCATTCGAGCAAAACCTCCTCACGGGGAGGAGGAGGCTGCACAGGGCAAGCGAGAGGCGGCCTCTCGTTCGCCGCATTCGATTTTTGCAGCGGCAGTTGAGCCGAACTGCGCGTGCAAAACGCCACATTTTCTTGCCTCCGCCGATGAGGAGCGTTGTGGGAATGGCTTAGGTGGACGCGCGTCGCTGAGGACTCCAAATTCGCGCGTTTTCGGGTTACTTTGGGTTAGAAGCGGTGCTTCTTGGGAAGACGGCTGCTGTATGACCACGATGATGTCATCGCGGCTCCACCACACCTGTTTTCGTTATCGACGCGAAGACGGCGATTTAAGGCGTGTTACAGACGTGAATCGCGCGTGGGTATTGCAGTAAGCAGACGGTCTCTGTCTGGCCGAGCGAGAGGGCGACTGTCTGGTGATGTGTGGGCGATAATTTCCGCCTGCAGGGGATTGTGCGATCGTTTGAGGTCTTTTTGTCTGTTTTGCTGTGAATTGTATGTCCGTAAACTACAAATTCTGTTGCCGTCTGTAAATCGCATTAAAATTGCACCCAATTTAGAGTTTTGTGGGCGAAAAATGCGATTTTAGTTCGTGAATTGATCATTTGGCCTAAGAGGTCAAAAGAGCAGCGCTTGATTTGATGATCTTGCTGTCTACACTTGGTCGCGATCCCTGTCAATAATTCCGATTTGCTTTTTTCAGACGCATTTTCAGATACGCGATGACCGGTCGTTGAGGGGCAGTTGTCAGAAAGACGGTTCAAACGTTTTGTGTCTGAAATACGCCATTTGGTGAGGATGGCGACCGGTCGTTCCGAACTGTCTGTATCACATGACCGTTTTCAGACATGACATATGTCTGCTTTCGAGTCTTTGAACGCCTTGTCTAGACTTCAGCGTGATTTGCATATTTCAGACGCGCTCTTGTCTGTTTTAGGGCTAAAAATGAGGCGTTTCGGGCTGTTCAAGTGATCGGTTGCTTTTCGCGTCACTCAGACTGGTCGCTGAAGTTCAAAAGCTTCGAATGAATCTTGGGTACACTTTTAGACATGATTTCAGACCTAAGCGTGCCTTATGTGTCTGAAACGTGTCATTACAAAATCGACCGGTCGTTTTATTGAGCTTGGTTCAAATGACGATTTCCTGACGGATTGATGTTTGAGACAGTATTTGGAGACAAAGACGCTTTTTGTCTAGATTTTGACGCATCCGCTTCACCTGCCGCTCTGATTTTCGAAACCCGATCTTCTTCCTTTTTTATCTCCGTGTTCGACAAATTAGCGACGCTATCCTCCCATCCACAGCGCTTCACATCCCCTTTGTCGGCAGATAAACCGTTCCGTGTTCGCCCATCTTGCAGAAACGCGCTCGCGATATCGATCGTTTGTTTTCACGACGGACTTTGTCCCTTTCTGACCATTTCCGATATGAACTTTTGTCCAATTTCAGCTGGAACGTCCCAAGATGCCCTCGATCTTCGCCAACGTGGAAGTTGCGCCTCCCATCGAGGTGTTCTACATGAACAAGATGTACCTGGACGAAACCGCTCCTCAGAAGGTGAATTTGACGATTGGAGGTAAGGAGGCCATGTTTATGGAACCGGAATCGGAGTTGTTTTTGTGGGGCAAATGATCAATGATTGAATGCTAATGTTGCGCTGTCATTTGTATGATAAGGAGGGTAACACATGTACCACATGATACGCATGTGACAGGCAAGAAACGGTTTTCAGTCTTCGATCAAAAACGTTGCTGATCTTCCAAAATCAGTCGTGGTCATTACTATTTTTTGAAATGTAGAGAAGCTATTTAAGACACGTGATTTATTGCAGCTTATCGCACGGAAGAAGGAAAACCGTGGGTCCTGCCGGTGGTGCACGAAGCTGAGGTGCGCCTGGCGGCCGACACGTCGCTGAACCACGAATATCTCCCGGTCCTCGGCTATGAAGCCTTCTCCGCGGCGGCCACCGAGCTGGTCCTCGGGAAGGACAACGCGGCCATCAAGGATGGCCGCGCGTTCGGCGTCCAGTGCCTCTCGGGAACCGGATCCCTGCGTGCCGGAGCGGACTTCCTGAACCACGTGCTCGGCCTGAACACCGTGTACGTGTCCAAGCCGACCTGGGGTAACCATCGGCTGCTCTTCAACCGCGCCGGCTTCAAGAGCATCGAGTCCTACCGCTACTGGGACCAGGACAACCGATGCGTGTCCATCGACGACCTCATCGCTGATCTCGAAGGAGCGCCTGAGAAGTAAGCTTCTTTTCCTATGATTCGTAGCTCTATTTTCCGATTCTAGGGCCGTGATCCTTCTGCACGGCTGCGCGCACAACCCCACGGGAATGGATCCCACACACGAGCAGTGGGAGAGGATCGCCGAGGTGGTCAAGCGCAAGAACCTCTTCCCGTTCTTCGACATCGCCTACCAGGGCTTCGCCAGCGGAGATCCGGACGCCGACGCTTGGGCCATCCGCCACTTCGTCAGCCAGGGCATCGAACTCATCTGCGCCCAGTCCTTCGCCAAAAACTTTGGACTGTACAGTAAGTTGTTCACCTCATTTCAAAGCCTAATAAGATGATTAAGATGAGCGCGTGGGAAACTTGACCACGGTGGTCAGCGACCCGGCGGTGATCCCTGCGTTCAAGTCGCAGATGTCCCTCTGCATCCGCGCCAACTGGTCCAACCCTCCGAGCCACGGCGCGCGCATCGTCCACATGGTCCTTACGACACCTGAGATGAGGGAGCAGTGGTTCCAGTGCATCAAGGTAAGCCATTTTTCATTCATAATGCCTGTTCTTACCGGAGATTCCTTAGGCTATGTCCTCGCGCATCCGCGACATGCGCGCGTCTCTCCGCGGCCACCTGGAGGCGCTGGGAACTCCGGGCAAGTGGGACCACATCACGCAGCAGATCGGGATGTTCTCCTTCACCGGCCTCAGCCCCCAGCAGGTCGACCACCTCGTCAAGACGCACAAGGTATTCCTGCTCTCCGACGGTCGCATCAACATCTGCGGCCTGAACACGAAGAACGTGGAGTACGTCGCCAAGGCCATGGACGACGCCGTCCGCAACGTCGCCGCCCGGAGCAGCCTCTAAGAAGCCGTCGTCCGAATCTATGCTTCCTGTATAATATGATGAATGTAGCATGGTAGGGATATTGTGGGATTTTCGAGTAATAAATTGCACATAATTGGATGATCTTCTCTTGGGGCGGTGGAACAGCTTTCAGAGTATCATTGTTTAGGTCTTTCATGTGAGTTGGAAGACTTTTTAGAGAATCTCAACCACTACCAGAGCACGGAGGGGTCTCTCTCACAAGGAGTTTGGGAAATAGTGCGCCAGAGTGCAGGAGCTATACTTAGATCGAATGTGGGCAATCCTGAGCTGATAAAAGAGAAGAGGTTTTTAGCTATTAAGTGGGTCGGCTCAAGTATCGCTTTGGTATCAGTTTCAATTGAGATGCTATAGAAGATTTTAACGCTCATCATGTGTGATATCGCCGTTTTTTAGCGCTTGAGTACTAGCCAAAAATCGCAAGTCAATTCAAGGAAGTCATATTGAACCGGAAAAGCGATGCGATTTTCACACATTTTCACGATGCATCACGAAAAGTTCATTTATATCGTCGTCTCTGCCGAACGAACATCCACCGCCATGAATTCAGTTCCTTACGACTTTCTTAATTCCGTTGCTCACCTCTTCTCTGATGGCTCCCTGCGTCAACTTCGGTTGCTGCCCTCTGACTCATGGAGAAACGTTGGCTCTAGTCATTTAGGAAAACGCAAAAATTTTGAGCTTGTTGTTTGGGTTGACAGCAGAGGTTTCCTTTTGGTGGATCCGCATCTCGAGGTGGACATATGGGATGAGGATGTTAATAGGTACATAGGCGTAACAGCCTTTCTAGAGCAATTTAACACATTCACGCGAATTTTGGGAATCAGTATTAATGAAGGCGACGAGCTTGAACATAATCAGTGTGAGATCAGCGATTCGGAACGTGCTCTTAAAATGGTTTTGTATCACAAAATTGTAATAGTTAGCGTTTTCCTTGATTCTCTTAACTTTCCACTCCCTGAGTGGGTGTGGAAACGGTCTGCGAAACAAATTGATATTATGGAAGCGTCGTGCCGAGATGAGTTCTTGGATTACCATTTGTTAGAAAACGAGGATTTGCAAGTAGTTGTTATTTGGGAGTCTTCGTTTGACTTCGTTTACAGAGTGGTGGACGCCTGGAGGTTTGAAATGAAACAAGAACATCTCGCGGAATTGGAAGAATATCGAACGGTGCTCAAGCTGTCCGATCTTGGTTTTAGTACGCTTGTACGTACAGACTACTCATTGTATTGTGGCTACAATGAGTGTTTCATTAGTGGACCTTCCGGAAGAACTGTGAGATTTGTGGTTAAGAAATAACATGGTTAGGCTGCTTATAGTGGTGATCTGAGATGTTGATAAATGTGTCTTATTAACCCTTTTTAGTAAATGAAAGCCATAATTTTTATGTGTCTGACAGAACAATCAGCTTGTGCTCGCTCTTTGCATTGCTAAGTAGATAAGATCTGATGAGATCTAATGAAAAAACGTTCCATCGACTTCTTTGTGAAAGCCTACCCTTTCTCAAGTCGCTTCTCTAGACACATCGACGTTTGGAAGGATCTCTCTGGTATCTATTCCCAAGGATCCGAAAAATGTTGTTCCAATGCCGTTTCGCTGTCCCTTCTAATTTTTGATTTCGATAACGTAAAGAAAATCCAGTACAGCTTTGAGGCTGTGAGGAAGTCTTCTGGAGAACCTGTAGGCACTGAAGAGGCCAAAAGCGTTTCCAAACATTTCTCGTCCTTTTATGTAACGGTCGAAGTAGCAAGATGGAAGCCGTGGATATCTAAAGAATTTGATTCTGAGGAAAGCTTGTTTAGAAAAGTGACAGAGGAGAAGTCAGGACGAGACATTCAATGGACATTAGAGTGTGAAAGAGATATCTGGTTTTGCTTCAATTCGAAGGGACGGTCTATGTTACATTGTCAAATTGGTCAAATCGGTGTTTATGTCCCTTCCTACTAATGTAGGAAAACCGACAAAACTACATAGGCAGTTTTCCTCTAATAGGCGACGATAGCGGTCGCTTAACGGCGAAGTGCACGTTGAGAATACCGATGGTGAATATGACTTGAATGATGTCTTGAGTATATGAACGCTTACAATCGCAACGCTTACAATTTGTGTTCTCTGAGCGTTTCCGAATCGTGTTATTCCAGAGCTAGCATCAACTGTTCTATTGGCAATTCGGAATGTGGTTACAGTAGAAATTCTTATCCCAACAGCTAAATTTTAAATTAACAAAATGCGCTTGAATAGAATTATGGTTTTCTGCTTATCGAAGGTGGTGACACTACGAGCTTCGGTGGAGCTGGAAAGATCTTCTTAGGCATCGCCCATTCTTGGACTTCTGCCGAGCCAAAAATGGCAAAGAATATCCCTGAAAGGACGTTGACGGCTGCGATGAAGATGAAGATTATGGCCCACTCGGCTTTTGAACCCTAAACAGCGTTTTCTTCAACATTGCTAAGGATGCGAGGACATACATGTTGAAGAATAGTCCCCACTAGAAGAGGCGACACTGATCCCAGGATAAAAGCACAAAACATGGTCACAGATTGGACTGATCCAGAGTGCAGGGGAGCTATGCTCAAGGCGGATGTGTGCAGTCCTGGACTAATAAAAGAGGTGAAGACGTTTTTGGCAATCAGGAGAGTGACCCCAAGCATCACGTGGTTACAGTCGGCCAGAAATGCGAGTCCCAAAAAGCAGAAAACGTTTCCAACGTTTGAAATGGACTGGAAGACCCTGACGGAGGTCGTGTGGGACATGACCTTTCTTCTCTTAAGGCAGTCAGCCAGCATTGACACAAAATTTTTGGAGAAGATTTGCATGACGTAGGGAAGGGACGTGAACAGACCATTCTGAAAATAACAAAAAGTAAGGCTTCGAAGAGTAGAAGAATACGTACCATTTGTAGATTAGCTCTGAGCACATCTCTGATATAAGAAGCTGTATAGGCAAACATGATCGTCTCTTGTATAACCACATTCGTCCTAACGAAGAGAATCGCCCAGAAAGCTGAGGACGAAAAGGCAGCTTTGAAAGGGAACAAGGTCTGTTTCTGGACCTTTTTGACGACCACATTTTCAGTGATATATTTCTTCTCCCAATCGCTAATTTTCTTGTTTCCTTCTGCGTGATTCGAAGCAATGAAGAACCACAACATACCCCAGATCACAGTAGCCGTTGCATAGAAGTAGAAAACCAGTGGCCAGCCGCCCAGGATGTCAGATTCACACATCACAGGTGTTGTAACACCCAACAGGAATCCGGACACCTGCATCCCTGACGTGAAAAGTGCGTTCATTGTGGAACGCTCGTCAGGAACGAACCAGCGAGCGGCAAAGGAGGTGAGAGCTGGGGTGATGCAACCCTAAAAAGCATCTTTAAAGCTAAAAATAGGGGAGAAGGACCTACGTGAGCCATTCCCAGAAGAAACCTAGAAACGATAAAGGCCCAAGGATGTAGATTGGCAAAAAATGGCGATAGGTAAGATACTACAGCCATGAATAACAGAGGCCAGAAAATCATATATTTAGGAGCCAATCGATCTGCTAGCATTCCAGAAGGCAATAAAGTGACTACAGAGCCAAAAGTTGACGCTGAGAACATGATTCCTTGAAGAGAAGGGTCCCAGAGGAGCTCTCCGTTGTAGCCAAACTGCTCTAAAGACTGGTTTGCTGTAGAAGCTGGACATTCCTCTGTCTTGCTATCTGCTAGAAGGAGAGATTTAGCTGGAGCCTTTCTCTCGATAGCAGTCGCATTAACCATACAAACAATAGTCACTCCAAGATTGTTCCTTAAGATTGCAGAGCAAAATAAGGCAAACATCATAAGGAGGACGATCCTGAGCCGGACGGATTTGGGAGAAAAAAGAGGTGGACGCTAAAAAAAATTTATTTTGTAAAAGTCGTTTTTAAAATCTCACTTTAGCAGGAGCGACGGAGTGCCCATCGTACAGCATGTTGGGTATGACAGTGCAGTAAACGCGCTTTTCTCGTTTTTAACGAAAATTGCTGATTTCGAGCGGCAGATTATGCAAATATGCGCAAAAATTGCTGCGAAGTGCAGCACAGTTCAGGGATAGAAAGGGCGATTTGAGTGAATTACGGGAAGATGTGACCCTGAATGGTCACAAAACTGTAGGAGACTTCCGCAATAAAAAAGCAGGTATTTTAAAGGTTCTTTGAAGCCTGGCTGGTGTTCAATTTGAGGCTATAGGTAATCTTGGATCTGAAAATATGTGTTAAACGAGCGTGCGTTGCTTGAAAAACAACAATGCAGTTCTTCTCACTTTTCGCATCACGAAAACTCCATATAATCTGAATTTTTCAGTCGTCTCATTATCCTAGTCCCGATATGGATTCCGTTCCATGCGTTTTTGTCGACACCGTCGCCCATATCTTACTCGTACATGGAATTTTCGTGGTTGTCATCGAAGCAATGGGGCAACGTTGGCTTCACTCATTCAGAAAAACGCGTAGATTACATTCTTACGATTTCGACTGTACACGATAACATTTTGGACGAAAACGGCAATTTTAGGGCAAAATTGAAATATGACGGTTGCGATGGCAAATACAAGTTGAAGGATTTCTTAGGGAGTTTGATCCTTACAAGCGCATTTCCTGCATTTGTCTTGATGATGATTACTGTAGCAATACGTGTACAAAGAATGACTTTGCTCTTGTCCTGAAAGCGTTTGATGTAATCCCAAAGCTGCATATCGACTGCTTAGTGAGACCGGACCTCATCCCACGAAACTTGCTGTGGAAGCGGCCTGCACAGAAAATGGTCATTGAAAATCGTTCCTGTTCAGATGAGATTTTGGACTACCATTTGCTGGAAATGAACTCCTAGAGGAAGTCCAGTTCATTAAGAATTCGTTCGATCAAGTGCGCAAGGCAGTGGAAGGATTTAAAAATGGAGTGAACCAGCAAGATGTGGCTAAAAACAGCAATTCGCAGTTTTCCTCCGAACTGGGTTTTGTCACGTTTAAAGAATATTCTGGCTTCGATACCGTGGAGTGCTTTGTTGAAAACAAGTTTGGGAAAACAGTTAGATTCAAAGTCAGAGAAAAAGGTTTTTCTGACTCCGACTCGTACTTTCTGTGTTGGTTTCGTAAGCGTGCTTTAAGGTACACATAAATTTGGCACCAACTAACACGAAATTCCTGTGAATAAAATGCCATAAGCAGTAACAAGGGAACATTCCCAAGTGTGAAATTCAAATCGAGCTGAAAATTGGTGAGTAGATAGACCTCGACGCGCTGATTCCGGAAAAATAGGTCTTCCTGCGAATGCGAGGTCTAAAGTGCCTAACAGTGCATGTCTAAAACGGGAAAACCGACCGCTCAGCAGCCGTTCACCAGGTTCAAATGGCTCCCGCCTGAGACTGAAATGGCTCCTGTCTGGTCCTGCAAAATGCGTCTCGTCTGCAGTTCGCCTCATTTCGGCTGAAAGTCGGTTGTTTTGCGTGAAACATGGCCATTAACATCCACTACGACTTCCACTTTCTTGACTCCTTTGGTCGCGAGCGTCCGTCCTGCGCGAAGTTCAAGCTGGAGTCCCGTTTGATCGGAATTGTAGAACTAAACAATCCAACGTGTCCAATGTGCAAACGAAGTTAACAAATTTACTTTTTCAGAAAGTAATCGCTAGGAAAGTCGTCATTATTAGGATTATCGATGACAAACTTTAACGGAATGATGAAAGCTTGATTTTCAATTGCTGAAATCTTTTGAGTTTTCTTTGCTTTTGGATTCTCAACGTTTTGGATTTTCCACCCAAAATTGTCAGACGTTTCAAATCCAATTCCTTCCAGTTCGCTTATGAAACAAATCGATGAAGCTAAAAATAAGACGTTTTGAAAGGCCCAGATTTTGGTTTGCCAGCAGTCGATCATAATTTGGAGTTCGTTGGGTTCAACCAAATTAAGAATCATTTTTTGGAGTCTTCGATTTTGTAGTAATTGACGCACAATTATGGCGCGGTCAAAATCGCCTTTGCAACCTGCCGTTCCTGGTTAAAGGCAGCGGTTTTGAGCCAGACTGAGCTGTCGAGCGTGGCCAAGCAATTAATATCTTCTTCTGAGAAGAGCTGAATAAGGCTGTCCACAAAGTCGAAATTGGTGGTGTCCATCGTGTTTTTGAATTAGAGCCGTTAGAATACAATTCGTGTGAACGTTTGCATTCTTGAAACGATGCCTCGTTTTATTTAGATACCGGTCATACAGACAAAGGAGCCGACATCTTAACTGGATACGCCTTGTTCTTCTTCTTTGCCAACGACCATTCTTGAGCTTCTGCTGACCCAAAAAGAACAAAAAATGAGCCAGATAAGACATGTCCCATAGCTATGGCCAGGAAAACATTGCTCCATTGAGATTTTGAGCCCTGAAACTCTTTTACATTGAAAAAGTCAAAAAGAAGCCTACATTATGAAGAACATTTCCAACCATAAAAGGAGCCGTAGTGCTCAGCACGGAGGCACAAAACATGGTCACAGAGTGGACAGATCCGGAGTGCATTGGAGCGATGCTAAGAGCGGATGTGTGCATTCCAGGACTCACAAAAGAGGTGAACACGTTTTTGCCTATGAGAAGACTGACTCCAAGCATTACGTGGTTACAGTCAGCCAGGAATGCCAGGCCAAAGAAGCATGAAGCTATGCCACTACTTGAGATGGATTGAAAAATTCTAACGGAGCTCGTGTGAGACACGTACTGCTCCCTCTTAAGTTTGTCAGCGAGTGCTGAGACCAAGTTTTTGGAGAAGATTTGGACCATAAAGGGAGTGATGTGAATAGGCCGTTCTGAAACATTGCTGTTAGAGCTTTAAAAAGGAAAGTAGCCACATACCATTTGTAGATCCACTTTCAGAATATCTCGGATAAATGTAGCCGTGTAGGCAGACATGATGCTTTGTTGAGTGACCAAAGTAACCCTTACAAGCAAAATAGCCCAGAATGGAGCAGATCTAAAGGCTTCATGGAACGGAAATGAACCCTAAATCTTTTTTGAGGTCAAAATCCAGAATTTCCCGACCTTTTTTTGATTATGCTTAACCACCACGTTCTCAGTAATGTACTTCATCTCCACTTCGGCAATGTCCGGATTTCCATCAGCATAATTCGAAGCTCTTCTTAACCACATTGTAGCCCAAATTACGGTCACCGTAGCGTAGAAATAGTAAACCGTTGGCCAGCCGCCAAGGAGCTTAGACTGGCACATAAGAGGCGCGGTAAGACCCAAAAGAATTCCACAGATTTGGACGCCCGACGTGTAGAGTGCGTTCATGGTAGAACGCTCTTCAGGAACGAACCATCGTGAGGCTAGAGATGTCATGGAGGGTAGAATGAAACCCTAAACTGACTGCATTTTTTTCTTGTCGAACGGTAAGACTCACGTTAGCAGCACCCATAAAGAACCGTGACAGGATAAACGCATAAGGGCTGAAATTAGCCAAAGACGGCTGAATATAAGACATAAATGCCATTGTAGAGATCGCTCCCAAGATCAGATTTTTGGGTCCAAACCGATCTGCCAGAATACCAGAAGGTAAAAGCGTCAAAAGGGACCCAAAAGAGGTGGCGGAGAACATAAAGCCTTGAAGGGAAGAGTCCCAAAGTAGCTCACCATCATAACCAGCGTGTTTCAGAGACCAATTTTCAACATGTGTAGGACAGTAATCTGGCTCTTGAGAGTTAAGGAAAACTAATTTTGCAGGCGACATTTCTTCCACAGCTGTGGTGTTCACCATACAGACTATGGTTAGACCCAAGCTGGTTTTTAGCGAGTTGGAACAGAACATGGCAAACATCATTAGAAGGGTGACTTGAAGTCGGAGTGATTTGAAGGAAAACAGGGATGGACGCTGAAGTAAAATTCTAAGAATGACATTTGATTTATATAAAGTTACCCTTGTTTTTGGCGCGATCGGCTGGCAGTCATCGTCCATGGTGTATAGTGGTTGATGTGGCAAGCAGACGAGAGATTTGGTCTCTTTTTCTGTCTGCGTATCGTTGTAAAATATGTAAATACGGGCAACAGTCGTGGCAATAGGAGAAAACAAGAAATCCATCATGCACCAAAAAACCCTAGCCAAGCGATACCAATGAAGTACACTGAATGCTAAAAAGATAAGTAAGGAAAATCGATGTGGTGCGTCGCAAGATCACATTGATCATTAAGCGACAAAGTTAGGTGCTTTGTTCGCACTCGTTTTTCAGTAAATCAAAACAGCGAAAAAACCAATTAGTTTGCTGCCGAATTTTTGACGCATTAAGGACACGTCAGGGGTGTTTGATTCTCCGTTTTTTAAGATAAAGATGTGTAAGAAGATTGTAAATTGTTTATTGCCATTTTTCAAATGTAAGATTACCTTAAATCACTTCTTCTCCTGTGCTCTTGTCGGGAACGGTCGATCTCCGATCGCTCTCCGCCTTGTTGTAACAGGGGTGAACGGTTGGAAAACTGTCTTAAACGCCAGCTTCTTTATTTAAGTGTATTCGTATTCTATCCGTCGTGATCTTTTCTGGTCTCTTCGCTGGTTTCCGATATGCCGTGCTCCACATTGTCGTCTTTGTTCCCGGAATCTGGATTCTTTGCTTCTGTCTTCTGTCAGAATTCTTCGCCAAAATTCAATCGATAGCCGACTATTCTTGCCGATAACAGTAAAAGATCGCCGATGACCAGTAAAAAACGTCCGCTCCCACGCGGCAGCAAACCGAGGTCCAAAATTTGGCAGTCGGGAGCCTTACCAAAGAAACCATTCAAGCACGTTTACATCTGTGTTGCGAATGTATATATTCCTATTTGCCAAACTTTAAACCGTGCGTTACCTTTTAAAAACTTCGCATTTGCCGCTACAATTTCAGGAGATTACTACGTATACCAAGCCCTAAAACTCTGTACCAAATTTAATCCAAATCCGTGATTATTGTTTTACGGACGGTCACTTAATGTACAAGTTATGTAATTTGCCGCCATGTTTCCCATGTTTATCTTCTTTTGCATCCTTGTTTTTGACTAAGTAATGTTGTCTATGTCAGATTGGAAACCTGCGATCATTGCCACAGCTGTAGTTGTTGATTTGAAAACTGATTATACAATGCTAGGACTTTTCTGTGCACTTTTACCGCTCACTTTACGTGATTTTCCTTAACGTGACACTTTCGCGATTGTCTTCTGCATGAGTCAATTAAGTTAAATGTAGAAATGCAGCTATATTTACAACTATCACACAATCAATTTCGGGGTCTTTCGGTTTTAGTATCAGGCTCTGATATTGGAAGAGAAGGTACCGTAATCGTCGCTGGGAAGGTCTTGTTGGTCTCCTTTGGCATCGACCATTCTTGGACTTCTGCTGACCCGAAAATGGCAAAGAAGACACCCGAGATAAGATTCATACACGCGATTACGAAGAATATTAAGCCCCACTCGGATTTTGAACCCTAAACACAAAATCTCAGCTTTTGAAGAGTTAGAATATGACTTGCATGTTGAATAATTTTACCGACGAGTAGCGGTGCAGTTGAGCTTACGATAACTGCACCAAACATGGTCACAGAGTGGACAGATCCAGAGTGCATTGGAGCAATGCTTAGAGCGGATGTGTGCATTCCAGGACTGATAAATGAGGTGAACACGTTTTTGCCTATGAGGAGGACGACCCCAAGCATGACGTGATTACAGTCAGCCAGAAATGCTAGGCCAAAGAAGCACAGCGCGCTGCCTGCGCTGGAGATAGATTGGAATATTCTAACGGAAGTCGTGTGGGACATGACCTTTCTTCTCTTAAGGCAGTCAGCCAAAGCTGAGACAAAATTCTTGGAGAAGATTTGCATGATGTGCGGGAGAGACGTGAACAGGCCGTTCTAGAAATTATAACTTGATTTTAGACTTGAAATATACTAAGGAAAGGTACCATCTGAAGATCAGCCTTAAGAACATCACGAATGAAGGAAGCTGTGTAGGCCATCATGATGGTCTGCTGAGTGACCATAGTGATACGGACGATAAGAACAGCCCAAAATGGTGTTGACGTAAAGGCAGCGCAAAAGGGGAAACCACTCTAAAATTAAAAGTCGGCTTTTAGGTTATTCCAGGTGTTAACGAACCCGTTTTTGGTTCTTCTTAATGACCACGTTTTCGGTAATGTAGTTTTTTTCGATATCTCCAATTTTCGTATTTTTCTCAGCATGATTTGTGGCTAGAGCACACCACATGGCTCCCCAGACTATAGCCAAAGTTGCATAGAAGTAATAAACCATGGGCCAGCCACCAAGAAGCTTAGATTGGCAGATAAGAGGCGTTGTAAGACCCAACATAATCCCACATATCTGGATTCCTGACGTGTAGAGTGCGTTCATGGTAGAACGCTCTTCAGGAACAAACCATCTGGCTGCCACAGCTGTCATTGACGGCATTATAAAGCCCTAAATTTAGATTTTCAAAGCTGAATTTTGTAAGCCACTTACGTTAGAGACTCCTAAGAGGAACCGAGACCCAATAAAAGCATAAGGATGGAGTCTGGCCAAAAACGGTTGAGCATAAGATACCAGCGACATAGAAAATAACGCCCAGAAAATTAGATATTTTGGACCAAAACGGTCCGCTAGTATTCCGGAAGGCAGAAGCGTCAAAAGGGATCCGAAAGAGGTGGCGGAGAACATGAAGCCTTGTAGGGAAGAATCCCAAAGCAGTTCTCCGTCATAACCCGACTGCTCCAAAGACCGATCAGCGTTGGCAGGACATTCTTCCGGTTCTTTGGTTGCTTCAAGAAGAACAGATTTTGGGAATGCTTGCTTTTCGACGGCTGTGGCGTTAACCATGCAAACGATGGTCATTCCGAGGTTGGTTCTGAGTGAGGCAGAACAGAACATGGCAAACATCATGAGGAGAGCAATGCGCAGTCGGACTGATTTCCGGGAGAAGAGCGCTGGACGCTTAAAAATAACAACTGTAACCTCTTGTCCGATTCGCTTTGACTGCGCTCCTTGGCTCAGTAAATATGAATCTTAACTTTCGATTTCAAAAATTCAAGTTTTCAAAATCAAAGATCTTATTTTGATTGCTTCTTTTTGACGTTCTTTTTTGTTGTGCTTAATGTCAACAGTTTAGGAACTCCAGGCAAATGTGTTGATCTAGCGTTTTTACTTAAGCCTATTTCCGACGTTTAAATCTGACGTTATAAGCGACTGAGATCTGTGATGCTATGTATAAACAAGGTATAAGCTACAATTCATCTGAAAAACAAGAATTTTGTGGCTACATGTCAAATAAAAAATTATTCGAGCTGATGACTTCACGTTGGAAAAGAGTTTTAACGACTTTCAAATCGTCCAACTTTTTTGTTTTTAGTCGTATTTCGCAATTTACATCGCTTTTAAAAGACCATTTTTTACACGAATGGGTAGGTGGATTCTTGATCCTAAATCCAGATGATGCAATTAGTGCATTTAGCGTCTAATCGACGGAAATTCAATTCACTTTAGTGCGTCTTGAGGAAATGACGAAATCTTAAGGGATTTGAACATTTTCACGTAAGCTGAGTCATGTGCCAAAGTGAAAAGCGAAATATTAAGAAATCTGTTCATATAAATCACCTTTAAACTCGAAGCTACCGTATCAATGCCAAAAATTTGCACTATTAACTGCTAAAATTCAAAGACCTACTTTGGTATTCGTCGGGTCGGGCTGGCATTCGTCCTCCATCGCAAGCAGCGATTGATTTGGCTGATCGGGCGTCGCCTCAGCCATTTTCATGCCTGTGCGAAAGGAAAAACCGAGGGATTATGCAAATTAGGTTGTGAAAATGACACGAAAGATCAGCGACAATCATCAGGAACGAAAACAAGGGGAGGGGAAGTGGGGGAGAAGTTGACAGCGGCGAGGGGAGCTGAGGAGGGCCGACTGGAAGGACGACCCCGCAAAACACCGAGTGACATAGGCGCTGATCTCCGCTGCTGCTTAGATATCAGCAAAGACACACCTGGGCGGCTGCGACGGGTGTCCTAAGAACATGCTCTCTCGGAGAAGGCCAATTAATAGGAGAAGAAGAAGGAGACCATGCGTGTGTTGTCTAGCGCGTTGGCTGGTTAGGGGGCTAGGGCAGACGAGGAGGCTGCGGTGTCTGTGGTTCATTGCTGGGAATGACACAAACGTTGTTTTTGGAATGCTTTCAGGTGACTAAGCTCGAGAGATCTTTGATGGGAATGGGTGATTTACTTGGGGAATTTGGCGTAATCTCTGCCGTAATTGTGGATTAATTTGCAGGAATTGCGGTGATGTTGGATGCTTCGGTTTTACGTCAGATCTCTGAAAACCTTCAAAACTTTCTTAGAACATTTTTCTGGCCTGGCCATAAACTAAAAATGACGCTTGGATCGCGTGTTTAGACCTGACCCTGACATAGCCTCTTTATTTACTTTTCGCTTTCCCAAAAAGCTATCAATTTCAAAACAAATTGTTGCGGAAGCGACGCTAAGCGCGGCCAACGTACACCTGACGGATTATTCACCGCAATGTGACCTTTGAAGCCAGATAAGGAAATCCTAGTGAAGCCTTACGCAATAAATCTTTGAAAGTGTAGTACACCTTTGCTTACAAAATCGATGTTAAAAAATTAGTTGCTCTTTGGCCTTTTTGGTACACTTTCGCTGATCGCTTAAAACGTTCTAATCAATGCTAAAACTGTTTGAATTTGCACTGATGTTTACATGGAACTGAATTGACGTCAGATAGAACTTCGATTTTGTTTTGAATGTGAATTGCTTATTTGCGGAGAGAGCTTGACGCAAATCTGAATATGCTAATTTTGAAAGGTGACGTCAGGGAACAGGGAAGAGGTTTCAACATATCGTCACAGGTTAAAAATGACTTTAAAAGACAGCAGCTTTGGAAATACAGATAAAGCACTGAAACCTAAATGGAGGTTCTTATGTATGCTCGCGATCGCATGACCTAAAATTAAGTTAGTGGGTGTGTCCACCAGGTGTTGTTGGCATTAAAAAAGCAAATAAGCTTTTGAACTTTTGACCGCGTGAGCATATAATGTCAAGTTCACAAAAAAAGAAAACTGGAAAACAACTTGAGCCATTATGGTGGTAATGGGAGTCACTGATCCATGCGTGGTTTTCAGGTCTTCAAAAATTAAAACTATTTGCCTATTTTCGACTTGAAAGCAAAACAGGTTCAACTACCGAAAAAACGAAGTTCTCGTCTTACGCACTTTAAGAATTTTCCCACCCATCCGCAGTGCCGCTAATTCAAACAGTCTGAGTATAAACGCAAACCGTCACTTCCGCTGAAAGTCCTTAGTACATCAGGACCAGTTCACCGTCAATAAAGTGAATTCCAAAAATTGGCTAGAGTGCGTTGTGTGAACGCTAAGGAGCTATTACTAATCTCCGACGCTCTGATGAAATGTGTTCCAAGAAAAGCTCTAATTTGAGAGTTTAAAATCAATCGATTGGAGGGATAAGAACCACAGTGGAAAGAGAAGCGTTCAGAACACAGCAGACATGCAAGAAGTGAGAGCGCAAACAAGCAGCAACACCAGGTGACAGCCGCGGCATGACCTGTAAACATCTTGGATGAGGAATGTAGTTAAAGACAGGAAGGATTGAAAGAGGCAGGTGGCGGACGGCTGCAGCTGCACTTATTGCTTCCGATAAGTTGAAATGTAGTTCGTCAATATGAATTTTATAGTTAACTTTTTGGCTGTAGAATTTATAATGAGAATGGCTAGACTGACGCGTGGCTCCTTTTCACTTCTTATGCTAGGCGAAAGCATCTTCTTAAAATCATTGATTAAGTCAGTTTTCGTCTCTCGTCAAACAACAGCCAATTTTTTAAACAGTCAATCAACCATGACGCTTTCATCATTCTAAGCGTCTTTATCTGCTACTTTGTTGCAACAATTGTCGCCCACCCCACAGCTACTGGAAGCGTTGCTACTACAACTCGATTTCATACTTTGAGTCGGGCCAATGCAAACGTGGCTATGAAGTTCAACGATGGAGTCGTGGAATGTCAACTTCTTGAAATCCTTTGGCTCTTGTAAGAACGAAGCACGAATACTGCCGTCAATCGGGTGCTCAGTGGTGATAAACCTGGTGGTTTAATCTAAAGTTTTATTAAAAGCCAATAGTGGAAGTCACAATTAAGTCGTCGCTTCAACATGAAGCTGTTTATTGTCCAGATAGGAGTAGTGGTATGAGTAGGATTAAGCGTTTTGTGGAGGCCGTATAAATTTTGTAAATTACGAAACGGATACACATCAAATACATATACGCTTAGAATATTCTTGGCCTCGATAGGACGAAGGACAGCAACATTGGGTCGTGTTAAGGAGCTCGCGTCCACGTCCACGTTTCCAGTCGATCAACTTTTGTCATGTCCGCAGGTGCGGAAATTGGAGCACAGTACCTTCTTATAGTAGCACAGAGGCATATAAAGCCAGTTGCAGAAGGACTGAGCACGAGATACGAAACAGAAGAGCATGAGAGCGACAAGAGTGAGCTTCTTGGCAGACATTCTGTAAGATTCTAAATTATTGAGATGGTTTGGCGAAGAGAGAAGGGACTTACGCGTGGTCAAAATAAGTAAAATCAAAGAAAGAATGCGTTTTCAGCTTAGAACCCGTATTAAAGTGTCCGCTAGAGGCGCACGATCGATCGACTTTAAACAGTAACTGCTTGAACCAATCAGTTATTATCTTATTGATACTAATGAAGATATCGAGAGCGACATAGAAAAGAGATCATAGAAAGCAGAGATAAAGGACAGAAAACAGATCTGGATGCAATTGTGACAAAGTCGCATGGATTCGATCATCAAGCCAAAACTCAAGACCCTTTGAAAACTCCTATCCAATCCTGCTTAACTCATTACACATCAGCATTTAAAACGTAATTTCTTGTATTCTCAATTTTGAGCACGTGCCAAAAGCTAATCCTCAAGATTACGGGCAATAGCAGTTAATCTTCAAGAACCAAAAAATCCTTGTCCACGTTCCCAATCAACCTTCAAACTGGAGAGATTACTTGTAGAAAGCGAGAAAATGCCAAGTTTGTACAGATCTTCCTATCTTCAAGTTGAATGAGCTTGTGACATAACGTTTTTTGAGTTTTGTTCAATTAGTAAAATTAACTTCGCTGTTCCACAGTTCAAGGTAGTCTCCGTATCACTGCAAATGCATTCAAAGTCTTCTACCGTCGCATTTCCCCAACCACAAAATACGAATTCGGAAAATATGATTACACATTTCTCATCTGCTCTGTTTTCCACCTTCTTTTCGCCGTTTGCATTTACAAAGATGCGCAAAGTGCGCGTTTAGAAGATCAACACCAATTCGGATGACGTCTCTTTGCTGTGTGCGCGGCGAGGCCACACGCGAAACTTGTTCTCTTTTATGTCTTCTTCAGCTCCATCGGTTGACCATCTCTGCTGCTGTTGATTGGTTGTTAAACAAAGAAGCTATTTTTGTTGACTTTTTTAGAATGCCTTCAGTGTTTTGGCTGATACCAGTACGAAGTCCTTCTATTGGGTCGTGTTTAAGTTAAACTCTGTTGCTTAGTTTTTCAAGTTTGTTTCTAAACCTCTTGTCTTCTAATTGATGGTTTTTGCTTTAAGGTCATTTCCAGAGAATATTTTGCAGAGCGACTGGCAACCATAAGTGCAAAAAGTGGCCTGTTTGAAAACAGGTTTTTGGCGTAGTCAAATAAACTAAAAATGAGCAAAAAGCTAAAAGATGTTTGATCTCGGGCGGGCTCGAACCGCCGGCCTTCTGTGTGTTAGACAGATGTGATAACCACTACACCACGAGATCATCAGAAATTGTATGCCCGTTTACTGACTTATAGTTACACCTCCTAAAAGCTAAATTGATTGGTTTGGCTGAATTTTAATCGGTAAACCGGCTACCCGGTAAATATTTTCTGAACTAATGAGAACAAACAGTCATTTTCTGATTAAAATTCAGTTCTTTAATTGTCAAAAACCAAGGTTCGAATTGAGAGTCCTTTATGACGCAGTCGACACGCCGGAAACAGCAACTTTCCGGTCGAAGCAACAAAGTTAACCGATCCACATCTTCTCTGAAAACAACCAAACCGATCGTTCGCCGAACGATCGAAACGTGTAATTCCTGAGCACCATCCTCTAGTGGTTTGTCCGTTCCATACTGGTTTTGTTGTTTCCCTGAGAGTCACTTTTTGCGTCGATTGAAGGAAAAGTCGCTTAGAAAACATTATTTCGTGTTCTGTTCTATTCGGTCAGTCTTCAATGACGTTTTGTTGACTTTAAGGTTTAGTGACCCTCCTCTCACGTAATTGTTGCGCGGGTCACTTCAAATCTTCCGGCTTAGAGAGGCAAGTGATCGTTTTGAAGAGTCATAGGTATTCGTGTTTTGTCTATTGAGTCATCGAAGATCATTAGTTTTGACTGTCTCAATTGAAACATTCCTTCGAATTTCATTTAATCGAATGTAAGAGAAATGGCATCATTTATAAAAAATTAGTACATTTTCTTCATTTTGGCTTGTTTTCAGTCTATCATGTTGTGTCGCTTCCGTTAGACTCGTGTTTACTTTTAGCTCCGATAAGAGAAAAAGTGCTTTAATATCCTGTTTTGTCGGTTCGTCAAAAATCAGTTTTTGGTTTCGCTGAGGACAAAAGCTCAGCAGATCTTGCGTAAAACGAAAAGAGGTCTGCAATTATTTGTTCAGACTCCAATTTGTCTGCCGTAACGTGCCAATGTTGATGTGTTTTTGTATTTGCACTCATGTTGTCAATTTCCCCATTCGCTGGCGAAGAATCGTGTCATCGATCGAGTTGGCGAAAGTTGAATTTTTTATTTGACTAATGGGGTTATTTGAGCGAAGTTGTCGGACGTCAAGAATAGCCAGAGATCCTGTCCGTGCTCAGTCTAAGTCACCTACCTAATGCTTGCCTTTTCACTCAATAATGCCCAATGACGAAGAAGGTGTTTTTCGTGACGGTCGTTAAGATTTAGTGCATGAGAAGGACGACACAACCTGTTCCACGAGAAACGTCAGGTGGTTCTCAAAAAAATGGGAACTAATACCAGGCTACTGTTATTGTAACGCGTGGTTCACTGTGTAGGCACATTAAACTTGATAAAATTCTTAAATTGACTTAAAACGCGGGAAACTGACATTCAATATTCATTTTTGGGTGATCTTGTTTTGATTGATTCTAATTAGCCATTGGGCATGTGTTATTTATTTATTTGCTATATTTAGTCTAACTGTTTAAGTATTGATAAGAACGTCACTCGAGATCTTAGAAGCTTTTACGGATTTAAAGCTATTGCGCGGTTATATACAACGCACATTGTATGAAAAGCCAATAGTGAGCAGTCTTAGCCGTTGAAACATGCGTTTTCAACGTTGTCCGGGAAGCACCACGGGGAGGTGTAGCTCAATCCCTAAGTTAGCCTTGGTACAGTTCAAACACGAATGAGCACGACAATTTCGTCAAAAACGGCATTTATCCAACAGGTCTTCCCCCAAACACTCGCAAAAGAAGCCCATCTTTCCAAAATACCAAAATTACGCGGTTCCACACGACCGCGAGCGGTGATGGGACATTTCAGCGCCGGACATTTCAGCGCCGGACGTTTCAGCGCCGGACATTTCAGCGCCGGACACTTCCGCGCTGGCCGTTTCAGCGCCAGCCGTTTCAGCGCCGGACATTTCAGCGCCGGACATTTCGGCGTTAGCCGTTTCAGCGTTTCTCCAAGCCTGGAGCGACCCATTTGGGGGAGAGCTCTCGCGTTTGTTCAGTCGGTTTTGCAATACCACCGCACGCTTTGGTTTCCGCGCCAAAAGCGCCTGGAAGCGGGGTGTGTAGGCCCAAGGCGGCCTCTTTCAAACAGCGGGATAGTTGGTATATATTTGAGTAGGACGCAATCACAGAATGCCCGATTCTTAAGATTCCGACCTCGCCAAGAGATTGCGGATATTGCGGAGCAGATGAGGTATACTGCCTATAAAATCGCCTATAGAATCCCAGCGGCAAAATGGGATTCTATAGGCTGGGGGCTGGCCTCTTGGAGCATCTTAGGCTTAGGCTTGGACATTTTTATTATGGTTTTTGCGCCGAAGGCGCCTGGAAACGGGTGTGTAGGCTGTTAACGACAGCTCTCCGGCAGCGAAGGTGAGTACGCTGCACAAAAAAGTTCGAATTTTTCTTCTTGCACCGACGATGACCGTGATTATGGAAGGTATTCGAGTGGTGGTATTGCAAAACCAACCGATCAAACGCGAGAGCGCTCTCCAAAATGACCGGGGTCGCTCCAGGCTTGGAACAGATTCGGAGCAAACAGCGACCGGTCGGCGCGGCGGGAGCGACGGAATGAATGGAGAGAGGGGTCCTCGGGAGGGGGCCTGCTGGTATATGTTTTCCAAAAGTTTTCAAACTTTGACTTATGACGTCTTTTTTGAAGCTATAACATGGTTTTTAGGTTAAATTAACGTGCTAAACATGATTATCGCATGTCAAACGTAGCTAACTGTTTAAAAACGGGCATAGGATTTTTATAAGGTGGCTCTATCATTCTGTCCCGCACTTACTAATGCCAATCTTTTATCTGTTCTAGCTGATTGTCCTGCCTTATTTGATCTGTGTTTTAAGTTACTGTTGGTATATATTTGAGTAGGACGCAATCACAGAATGCCCGATTCTTAAGATTCCGACCTCGCCAAGAGATTGCGGATATTGCGGAGCAGATGAGGTATACTGCCTATAAAATCGCCTATAGAATCCCAGCGGCAAAATGTTGCGAGCTGAAACGGCTAGCGCTGAACCAGTTGGCGCTGAAATGGCTGGCGCGGAAGTGTCCGGCGCTGAAATGTCCGGCGCTGAAACGGCTGGCGCTGAAACGGCCAGCGCGGAAGTGTCCGGCGCTGAAATGTCCGGCGCTGAAATGTCCTACCTCCCCGCGAGCTCGTTCGAGCATTTCGTTGGTGGGAGCCCAAGGCGAATTCGAAAGGCGGTGTCGCTTGGCGGTGACAGCGAGTTTTCCCATTTCATGAATTCCCATTTTCATGAATTTTCTCGAAACAGCCCAAATTATGTAACGTTCGGTTCCAAATTGTGCATATGTGCATATTCAATTGAGCCCGAAAACAACCACGATTTCAGCGCCGTCGCGGTTGCAAAACCGAATGGTCCGCGGCGACAGCAAACGCAAATAGCTCCGCTACCGTAACCCGCACTTGCACAGTCAGGGACATCGCGATGTTGTTTTCGTGACGGACGGACTGGATGGTTCTGCTTTATTTAATAGTGCGTCTCCAATAGGCCTGTTCTCTCACTAAGCGTTTTTGGGAATTGTATCAAATCTGAGTCATTCTAATTAGAAGCCAATCGCGTTGTCAAATGCTATTCAAAACTCCTAATTTTGCCGTTTATCGAATTTATTTTGGTTCTTAAAACTGCATTTTTTGAACTATTTTCGCCAATTCCCGCATTTTTAATGAGCTCAACGTGTGGTTTGTGTCTTCTGCTCTTCTCCAATTCCAGTTTACCCTATCCACCTTCCACTTTCATCTTCTCTTCTGTCCGCCGATCTTAGAATAACCTCTCAATCTCGCCTCGCATCAATCTCGTCGTCCCCGTCGCATGCTGACCGTCAACGAAGTTGTAATTGTGTCACCTCCTCGCGAGCCTGTCTTCCCCTTCTCTGCCTGCACCGTTAGGGTCTTCTGGAGACTATACTGCCGCGCGGCAGCGGCGGCCGCTCTTTATCACTGCCTCTTTTTGACCCTTTCTCGCTGAAGAAACTCTTTGCGGTGTGTGCGGTAACCGGATGGATATTTTCAGACTGGTTATTCGTCGTTTTTTTTGTTGTCGATTTCTTTCAAGTGACTTCTTTTGGGGTACGCAAGTGGTCCGTGTGAGAGGAGAGGGAGAGGCCAAAGGTTGGAAGTGGTCGACGGTCACTAATTCGATCAATTGTGAAGATCGGGTCTTCTTTGGTCCTTTTGTGTATTTGATCATTAGGGGACTGGGTTTTTAGGTTGATGTCGGCTTTCAAGTGTGTTCAATTTTAGGTTTTTCAACAGATGTGAGAACACTTTAGAAATCTCAAGTTTTAAAAAAGAGAATTTCACTTTTTGAAGAAGGAGTTTACGGCTTGAAAGTTTCATATTTGACTGATTTTGATTCGATACTGATTTTTGAAGGCTTCGAATTGTCAAGTTCTCCTATTAAACGCGTTTCAAATTTCCTTAGTTCCAGACATGGTAGACCGACTAAGCGTGTTCATCTTAGTCTTCGCCGTGGTCTACTTCTTGGAAGCGATCGGCGGCACCTACATGGTCTCGGCCATCCAGAGCATAGAACGCCAATTCCAGATCCCCAGCAAACTCACCGGGTTTATGGTCAGCGCTAGTAGGTCATCCCGCTCTTACCCCTAATGACTCTTCCTTCCAGGCGACATCGGGTACATTCCTACCGTAATTTTCATCTCCTATTTCGGGTCGAGAGGAAACAGAGCAAAATGGATCGGTGCAGGAACGTTTTTGATCGCTTGCTGTCATATTCTTATTTCGACGCCGAATTTCATCTTTCCTGTGGAACCGCCAGCGTTGAATTTGACCAAGCTTCAGGTGACTCAAATTGCCCTATCACCTCTGAAAATGATGAATTTAGACCAGCCTGTTGCCTCCAAGGGCTCTGCTTCAGCCTAACGTATCCTTAAACGCCTTGATGAACTACCCTCCTATCAAGGATCGTATCCCATTTGTGGTCAGGGAAAAACTGCTAGAAAAGGTCACAGGACTGAAGAACCAGAACGAGAAGCAGAGATTCGCTAGGAGCATCATTGGAGAACTGGTTGATGATAACAGGAACAAGACCTCCCATCCAGAGTACGGACTCTACACCATTGATGAGGCTCTTCTTAGTGAAATCAATAACCGCATCGCGATGATCCTAAACGGCTCTAAGGGCGATGAGGCTCTTCTTCATCTTCTAACCAAATATGCCATCACCGAATGAACAATTCTGAGAATGATTTGGCTGTTGTGAGAAGATCTGCCATCGCTCCGTTTAGCTTTTGTGGCCGATTGGTTAACGATCTTAGGAATGTGGTCAATGTAAGTTAGCTTGACCTTGAGTGTTAATTAAATTCGGATTTTTAGGACCTGAAATGCCACCGAGAAGGCTCCAACTTTGGCCCATTTGCTATTATCTTTACAGCTCTGTTATTCCTAGGAGTGGGTAGAAGCATGCCCTGGTGTCTTGGAGTTCCGCTTATCGATGACAACGTCAAAAGGAAGAGCATGCCGGTCTATTTTGCTGGAATTTCCTTTATTAGAATTCTGGGACCTATCTGTGGCTTCTTGGTTGGCAGCATTGCTAATAAGTTGTATTTCACCTACCCAGCTGAAGCTCCACCTGGCCTGACGCCTAAAGACCCAACCTGGATTGGCGCCTGGTGGTCAGGATACCTCCTTATTGGCACTATGACAATCGTTCCATCTTTGATCCTGTTCTTCTTCCCGTCTTCTGGGTAAGAAAGCATGTGTAAAGCTTTGAATATAGGGTTTTTAGGACGAAGATTGTTCCAGAAGAGGAAGACAGTCCCAAGCCTATGAAAAAGGAGCTTTCGTTCTTCGATAAGCATCATGAAGCGGCCAAGAAGAGCGACAATGGTCTCACCAAGGCGCAGAAATTTAGGAAATCTTACGCTGAGGTGCTTTCGTCCAAGGTCTACCTAGGATCTGTGGCAGGAAGAGTCCTGGATATCCTGGCTTTTAAGGGTTACATGGTGTTCTTGCCTAAGTATCTAGAAAACCACTATGGAATCCCTCAGTATAAGGTCCATCTCTATATGGGTAACCGCCCTTTTCATTGTCTGAAAACTGAATGTTAAAATTTTAGCCGCCTTTGGAGTTTTCGGCTTTGCTCTCGGCACCGTTGCTGGAGGCCTCTTCACCCGTTGGACCAAGATGAACGGTCGCAAAGTCGCCTTTTTTGTGTTCTTTGTCTCCACACTCAACTTTGTGATCTTCTTTAGCAAGACCTTCTTGGGATGCAGCTCTGTTGTGAACAGCGTAGGAGCTAATGGCCGTGACACCAACTTTAACTACACAAGAACCTGTAACGCCGACTGTGGCTGTGATTCTGCTCAGTTGTATCCTGTTTGTGATTCTACTGGCTACGCTTATTATTCGCCTTGCCATGCTGGATGCCGAGACGTGATTGTTAAAGACATCGACTCGTACGAACTTGTGAGTTTTACTAGACCATGTTTAGATTAAAAACGAGTTCAGGAATTTGCGAATTGCGAGTGTGTGAATGACAACTTTGGAGTTGTTAATAAGAATTTCTGCAAGGACGACTGTAACCTTATGATTATCCTGTTCTTCACGAGTGTGATCTGTGGAGCCTTTGTGGCAGGAACTGGAGTTGTGCCTGGAATGCTTATCTTGATTAGGTAAACGCTTTTTAGCCTGACTGAGACTACAATTCTGTTTAGATCTGTGCCTCCGGCCACCCGATCCATCGCTCTGGGTCTCCAAGGCTTTCTGGTCAGTCTCTTTGGCACCCTTCCGTCTCCGGTCATCTGGGGCGCCATCATTGACAGTGCGTGCCTTGTCTGGGATCGTTCTTGCCCTGATAGGAAAGGCGCTTGCAACATCTACGACCCAGACGCTCTTAGAATCAAGATGCACGTTATATACGTCTCTATTAGAATTATGGCCATGTTCACGGACCTCTACGTGCTCTACCACGCCAAGGGATTGAATATCCTGGAAGAAGATGAAGAGGAAGAGAAGGTCCAGCCGGCGATCCCGATGCAGGAGAAGACTACTGCCACAATGTAAGAGGCTCAGAGGGATGTAGGTATTAGGGGAAAGACGAAACTGAGAATTATGTGTACATTGAATTTTTCATAATTATTTATGACTTTGCATTTTTTGTCCACTTGCCATTGGTGTGTTCACTTATGTTTGCATATATTGACGTGCTGCAATCCATAAAATTTTATCTTGAAGTTGAAGGTCTGCCGAAAAGTCGTATAGCATAGCTTAAGAGTTCATTTAAGACGCACCATGGCACGTAGTAAATGATAAAAATGAATTCCCTACTCTTCGCTTTTGTTGACGACATCGTAGGCCTTCTAGACACCTTTTCGACACTCTCTGAGCTCCACAAAGGCCGCTGGGACGAAAAGACTTCACTCCATTACCAGAATCGCATGGAGTTCAAACTTAGGATCGTAATCGAAAACAGTGAGATTCATTGTGCTTTGTCCGAAAACCAGATCTATCTCAAAAACCCAGATGAGGTGTTCAGCAAAAAAAGAAACTACTGAAGTTTTTGACTGGCGGGATTTCCCGGCGGAGTTGGGCTATTCGCGGTTTTCAACCCGAGAATCAGTACTTTTCTTTGTTGGAACAAACGTTCGTAGGTACAATTTTGAGTTTTGCCTCAACGACGCCGACTGGATGGAGCACATACTTCCTGTTTTGTTATGCTTATTATGTACGGTCAAAAACTTGTCGCTTCTCACAGTTCTTTGGCTGAAAATATAATGCTGAAGGATTGAAATCTAACAAGCGTTAAGAACAAAATATGTGTGCTTTGAAATAATTCCGGAAAACATTGCGTAGATCAGCTCGTTACTCTATCTAAACAAAAGCCACATTATCTTTGCTTCAATTAAAAAATTTGTAAAACAATGCCGAAAAACATTACGTCAATAGTTTCTACAGCAAGGAGCGCAACTGGTTCTTTTTAAGTTCATTGAGTTAGAATATACGGTGGAATTCTCCAAAAGACCTCATGCGCCAAACAGCTTTTCAGATCTCCCAACAAAGCCTGATTTCGTTGATTTCGTTATTAACGTTGAATCAATTTTAAAAGCTGCTTATGTCAATTATGTATTAGGGGTTGGTATGAAGAAATTACATGGTTCTGAAGATTGAAGGCTAATGAATGTTTGCACTGATCAATGTATCCTTTATAAGTCCAAGTTCATTCCCTCTTCTATATTATCGTTCACAATGATTTCTACACGGTTCCTTATCGTTGTAATACATTCAGTGTAATACCTGAATTTCAGTTCTCGGGAACATTACGAAGTACGCATACAAATGACCTTTTGTGGACTACTGGCAAGCTCGTTTGAACCTGCACTAACACGGAAACAATCCCAAGTGTATATTACAGATCGGGCTAAAAATTAATCAGCAGAGAGATCTGCATCCGCTGATTCCGCAAAATATAGGTTATGCCTGCCAATGCGACACCTAAAGTGTTTGAAAGGACATGTCTAGATTGGAAAACTGCCGTCCAAATCGTGAAACTGACTGATCAGCTCGAATGCTAAAGTTCAAAACCTGCTTTTTTTAAGTCAAGCTTAGTCATTCTAGCTACTGCCGGTTTAGCTAATCTAGACATGTCCTTTTAGGCACTCTAGATTTGGCAGGCAAAACCTATATTTTTCGGAATCAGAGCTTTAAGATCTACGTTCTCACCGATGTTCAGCCCGATGTGTATGTTACACTTGGGAATGTTCCCTTGCAAAGGTACTGTTTTGAAACACTGATTTGATAATCTTGGAATTTGAGATGGTTTTAAATGGGTAGTGCTCAACCTCTGCCGTTGACAGTCTCAAACCTACCACAGTCGACTCAAATCTCTGCTGGTTTTACCATTTTTCTGACGCATTGTTTTTGTGACTTTATCCAGGTGTGCATGCTGGTTTTCTTACTATTTGAAATTTAAGATTTATTGTGTTTTTTTATGTTTTAGGTACTCTAGTTTGACAGGCAGAGCCTATATTTTTCGGTAGATCTCCATCCGTTCAGGATTTTAGGAGTTTTCGTGATTTCAAGCCCTGTTTCACCTACCATAAACTTTGCATTCACCGGGGAGATCTTTTGGATATGCTTCCATAGGTCACGTCTGCGCCGGGTTTTAGCCAAATCCGCGTTATACACTTTGTGCACTTTCCTTGTAAGTTGTCTTTCCTTACACAACGTCTATGGAAAATAGGCAAGATAAATACAAATCCTGCATACAAGTTGCTACTATTTTAGCACAACCTCCTTCACCAATTCTTCAAAACTCTCTCCATCTTTGGTCTCCTATATCACTTTTTTCTACGGAAGACCATACATCTTTACACAAAATAGTTCAGCTGTTTGGCAAATGAATGTGTCATTGAGTGGTGTTTAGAGTTGAGCGAGAGAATCGCGCGTCATTTAAAAAGTTTTTGTGGTTTTCAATGTTGCAAAAGTTAATAGCGTGACTCACCCAACTTTTTTCATTAAAGTCTCATCGCCTTCCTCGTTATGTTGTGTTGATTGTTGTAGCTTCACTGAAAGCTAGAGTCTGCTGACAAAACATAACATCCTTGATAAACAAGAACCCTTGTTTTTTCAGAGTGTTATGGCCTTCTTTTTAAACCTGTAGCTACAATAGGCAGAAGAGAAAGACATTCAACCCATGCATACCAACCCATGCTGTACCGACCCCCAGATCACCATTTTCAACAGACGACCAGACATCCTGAAATAAAATAACAATTTTCCAGCTGCATAGCTGGTGCTTCAACGTTACTTGACTACGGTATTTAAGGTTGATTAATCTAATTACGTGCCATTTTATGAGTCATAGTTTGTTCTTCGATTTTACCTTGCTGCCTTTCCCTAAAAACACTTTATGAAATGACTGTTTGATAGTTTGAGTATAACTCCATTGTAGCTGGAATCAGCAGAGCTTTGATCTCAGTGTTTGAACCACTTCTATCAAAATGCTGTTTTTGGAACGTACGAATTCTATCTACACATAATTCTAATTTAACATATTGATAGGATGGCTGATGTAACACTGAAATAGTCTGTTGATCGTAACAGTTCACTTTATGAATTTAACTGTTAGTAGTGTTTGCTGGAAAGCCGTGTTTTAGTTAATTTTAAGCATTGTAACGAAACATTTTCACTTTGTAAATATCAGTTTCTCAGTCTTTTCAGGCTTCAATATTAGTTGAAGTGCATTGAATTACGTCTGATAGAATTCATAAAATTCCCGATGTTTTCCACGTGCCATTTTACCCTGCGTAACCTTTCGTTTATCGTTCTTTCACCTGATGTTCAAATAGATTATTGCGGACTTTTTCTCCGCTGTGGGTTCAATAGTTCTCATTTATCAAGGAACGCCACTCGTTCTTTGTTCAGTTTATTGAGCTAGAATATACGGTAGAGTTATTCCGCAAATCTCAAATATGTCAATAGCTTCCTTCAGATCTAAGAACAAAGCCTAATTTCGCTGTTTACCAACACCCCGCGAACCTAACCCAATCATCTATGCGCACCCACACCTGTCAATAAAAATAGCCATTTTTCCAGATAACTCCGCGTGGCTATGTCGAAGAATTTGACCGAAGACCCTTGGGTGTATGGAAACGAGCTTCAGGGTCATGGCACTCCGACCTTTTTTGACCGGCTCAATGGGTTCCTTATCCTAACGGTGAGATAAGCTTTTCGACCATGTTAATGTGGTTTAGATGGCCTCCACAGCAGTCATTCTAGGAATCTGGAACTTGTATCTTATCAAAAAGATGAAGATATTTCATAACGCATTTGGGTGGTTTTGGGCTAGTAGGACTATCGGAGAGGTAGGCTTGAATGTCTCTTCTTTGTGCTATGGAGCCACAGTAGTCATATGGTAAGGATTGAGACTTAAAATAAGGTCTAAATTGAGCTTTCAAGGCAGCCCACAGGGATCCCTGTCCAGCTTGCTTTTGCCGTTTTCACTATTGGGTATCTCTTTGGATGTGAAGCCTGTGTGATGCACCAATTCGTCTCTCTGAACCGTTTTATCGCCGTTTGGTTTCCTATAAAGTACAAGTTCATCTTCACTGGTAGGGTCTGTAAAATAATAATTGTCCTCTGCTGGGCTCAGGTCACAGTTGTCCAAACGCTGTACTACGGTAAGTCTCACTATTTTCCTTATTTTGGCTCAATTTCCCATTTTAGTGTTTCCATGCAACATGATAGGCTTCAGCGCTAAGCACTACGAATACGTCTTTGTCAAGTGCAGGGCAGATCTCGACAGAGATTACTCGCCATGGGGTACTTTTGTAAACCGACTGTGCTTTGTGATCTGTACGGGCACGCTAGTCTTGGATGTGATAACCCTTGCTAAGATCATCTACATCAGCAAGGTACGTGAAATCCTTTAGAACAGATTTATGAAAAGCTGTTTTCAGTTTACGGCAGCCCGTATGAACAAGAACTTTGAGCGAGACGTGCGATTCTTCGCCCAGACCTCCCTCCAAAACGTCACAATGGTAATCGCGTTATTTCTGGTTATGAAGGTCAACAATTCTGTAAGCTCGACGGAACCTTGGGTCAAAGCGATAGCTTTTCAGAGCTTCATTTTGACTAGTATCACGAATGCGTCTGTTTTAGGTTTTACACTAGGATTCAAAAATTTGTTCAGGCTTGCGTTGATCTTCTTCAATCCAGAGGTTCGTAAACGATATGGAATTCGGCTGCCGTTTACCACGGTTTCTGCGGAAGGCTCGTCTAATCTGTCGGTTGTAAAGGCTTGAATAGAGATCTTACATATGTTATTTTTGAGGTTGTGATTGGACAATGTGTACATATGAGTACAGCTTGACTGAAACTTCAGCAACAAGAATAAAAACAACCAAAAACCAAAAGTAATTTTTTTGGTTTTTACAGCGTTTGTAAACGCAACCGCTTTTTTCACAAGCAAGTATTTTTATGGCTTTCACAGTTTTAATCAACGTTTAAATAAGAAGAATCATTTTATGGGTTAATAAAATTCGCAAAACCTAATCACTGCAAATTCTCAGATCAAGTTGCTCTATGTCAAAACAAGCTTCGTCCGACTAAAATATTACATCACACTCGTCAACCATTTTTCAACATAATTATTCTCCTAAATGCCAGCAGGTGGTGAGGTGAGTAAGCTTGTAACCCGAACACACTAGCTGTTTGCTGAGAGCCTTATTGCAGAGCAAAGATCGGAGCTAATTAATGACAAACAAGCATTTGTGCAGAATAAAACTGTACATCAAATCAGATCAATAGCAGTGAATAACAGCGATTCTAAATCAAAATGACGCGAGGAACACGCATAAAACAATTGCAAAAGTTGAAAATTGATTTAGATCGAGAAAAATTGTCTGTTCGGTCGCGTGACAGTATTTATGGATAACCCTGTAGGTAAGGGCAAACTTATAAAGCCACACGATCCGACGAAAATTCATTTTTGTTTTTATCGTTTTCTGTTTGTTTGCGTTCCAATTACGGTGTCGCTTTTCAATTTAAATTGCGCTTTAGATACGGCTAGACGCCGCTCTTGAAAATTGTCTTTCCGGTTTTGATGACTTTGTGCGTTTTGTGAAATATACGTCGACAAGACTGAATGAAGACGAATTATATTCAAAGGTTTGGGTAGCTGCAAACCACGCTACACGTTTTTGCGTTAACGATGGTTAGATTTTGAGTCCTTCCTACGTTAATTAATTTGATCAACTTGATGTCATTTTTCATTAGCTATAATGCCGAAAAACATTGCGTAGATAGGCTTCTTACTCGATCTAAACAAAAGCCACATTATCTTTGTCTGACTGGCTTTAATTAAAAACCTGGCTTCGCTTTGTTTACAATGATTAATGTACCAGTATTAGATCGCCGTTTTGGCGAATTTTCAAAAGCAATGGTTTGGAAAACAAATGCTGTTAAAACTTCAGATATCATCTGTTTAGAATTTTTAGTTCAGGCTTCAGTTGTGTTGTTCTTACACTATTCGAACTTGACTTCCTTACCTGTCGCTGTTTTTCTTCGAACTAAACTGTTTTCATACATTTCGAAGCAGCATCTACGTGGAAGTAATGCGTTTTCAAGTTCACTGTCTTATCGTCGGCCTCAATAGCATATCTTTCGTCTTGTATGAATAACATGTACGAACGTGCGGCATAATCTTTTTAATCTGAACTGACTCGTTGTTCTTAACGTAATTAAAAAGTGGCCTTTTGCAGCAGTGTTTGAATCTTGTATTCTGATATGGAAATCTTTCAATCCAAAACCTGCTGCCACTGGCGGAAAATGTAGTACCAGTGCCACCGATTCACTGCCACTGCCACTATAGTGCGGGTAACAGACATTTGCGTAACAAACATTGGGGATAGTGGAGATTGAGAGAGAGAAACAGCGGGGATAGTGGGCTGGGGCTGACCTCCTGAAGCATCTTAATCTTGAATATTTTTTTATGGTTTTTGGGGAGCGTTGAAAGCGCGACACCAAGCATTACTAACTATGCAGACAGGCTTCATTGTTCGATGTTCGCGCAATCCTGCTACCCAACTGTCTGTTACCCAAATGTCCAGTTACCCAAATGTATGTTACCCAACTGTCTGGACTTCCTATAGTGGCAGCTCTGCCACTGCCACTGTCTACAACTACCCCACCCGAATGCGGTCTGCTGCGCCATTCCAAAAAAGCGCTGGAAAGAAGAGGTATACAGATATTGATCTGGACGTCAACACGCTTGTCTGGAAATTTCTTTTGACTCCTGATGAAAACATATTTTTCACACTGTAGTAGTGATCAACATGTACTTTTGATTGTTTACGTTTAGGCAAGTTTCAGGTTTTTTGCGTTTTTTGCAATCGAATTTTTTCATTGTTTTAATTGTTTTTTGTCAAGCTGTCAAAAATGGGATCTTATGAAGTGGCCTTAAGACTATTCTTTGCTTCAGATTTTACTTGAATTGAATTATGTAGATTATACCTGTAGCAGGAAATGCTGTTTGACACGTAAAAGTAAAGATTCAGCAGTTGCAGACAAACATAATCCAATTTGTGGTTTAATCCGAGGTTGTAGTCGTTCAGCGTTTAAAGCTTGTCGTTTCGACTTAACTTCAACTTTGTCGCCTTAAAAAAGATACATAAGTCTGCTCGGCTTGCTATACGGCACGTATTGCCGTTAGCTTCAATTTTACAAAGAAAGTGTACTTTTGGCCTCTCGTAGATTTGGGCGAGGTAGCTGTTTTAAAAGCTCCCGTCGCCCTGATTTTTCGCCAAAACGTTCATTTCTAACGCACTTCAAGACGAGAAAATTTCATGTCTAGAACGATAATTAGCTCTACTATGGGCTCAAAAGCATTGCAGTTCACCCTTGAAAAACGCCAAAAAAGGGCAAAAAGAATAAGGGCGCCGAGAGCGTTCAAATGAGCAATGGCTCGTCCAAATCTGCGGGGGGCCCAAAGTACCATTCTCTTGTTAGTGTGATTGTATCAAAACGAAAGGTGACTGGTTTCACCAGCACTACCAGGAAAACCTTTACCACAGCTTGTTGTACGAGCTCTTGAAAAAGCGCTCAATTTCATATTAGAAAGCTTTTCAGCTGCTTTGCAATGAATAGGCTCAATGCAAACAAACCACACTTTTACACTATACGTTGAACCAAGGATAATTTTGCCAATAAAGCGTTATCAAAACTGAATTCCAAGATAAGATGTTTTCGTGAAGAGTACAGCACTTTGACGTCAATTTCCAATTTTGATGCTTTCAAAATCTGTTTCGCTTTTTTCGTTTTGCTTTTGTTTGAAGTCCGCTGGGACCCACGAAAAGCAGCTTGCGTCGCTTATTATTCTACTCATCTGTTAGAGATCGATCGCGATTCTTGTTCTTTTATATAGTTTGCCCTGATTAGCGGTAGTCTGTCCAGGTAAACCACTCAGTAGGCTAAGCTAATTTTGCTTCCTTTGCCATTGATATTATTCATTTGTTACTTTTTGGAAGCGGGACATTTGAGGCCAGTTTTTTAAACAACACGTTAAAGCGCGTTGTTGTGAGTTATACGTGGCTCATACGCGGGTCATTGTCATGGGTCTGCGAAGCTATTAAAACCGAATCGATTCGATTACCGACGTGGCAAGCTGTAACGTGGAGAAAGCGAGGATAGCATTTTAAGGCTACATGGTTCAGATGGACTTAGGCTTCGGTTTGGGACTTTCCAATGAGGTTTTTGCGGCGAAGCCGCCTGGCAGCGGTGTGTGTAGGCTCGAAGCTGCGTCTTTCAAACAGCGGGGATAGTAGACCTGGAGCTGGCCTCCCGGAGCATCTGTTAGGCTCTTAGGCATAAGCTTTGACATTTTCATTATGGTTTTTTGGGAGTGCCAAAGGCGCGACAGCAAGCATCACCGACTATGCAGACAGGCTTCGCACTTCTGGCAGTCTTAGAACAACTTACAGGCTTATGCTCGGACATTGTTCAATGTGGTCCGTTTCGGTAGACAAGGACTATTTGAAAGTAGCGAACGACAAAGCAAATGGCTTTAAAAAATGAACAACAAATGTCCACTCGAAAATTGATCGCAAGCACTTTAGCATCACGACTTTGATGCATTAAAATGTTATGCGCTGTTTTTGCTTTTTGCGTAAAGCCTTCCGCTTGTACTTCTAACAAACACAGTTTGCGGGTTAAGTCTTACACATAATGTAGAACTTATCTTTTAGAGATTTATCGCAATTCTCGTCCTTTTATATAGTTTGCCCGGATTAGCTGTAGTGTGTGTGTATGTCTCGTTAATAGGTTACGGACAGTCTTAACGCACTCTTCGTTTCTCGCGAGTATCTTTCTCTCCATTTTTCAAACCCTTTGTCTGCTTGTGAAGCCTCTCTCACCCTAACTATACGATTCCCACCTCTAGCCAGTGTTTTCCTTGTTCTGTTTCTTAGCTACTCTGATAGTAACGTGAATGTTGCTATTGAGTCGAGTTCTAAGAAAAAATTCGATTACGTAAACTCTTTTTTTTCTTCGTCCTACGACAATGATGTAGATATCTGCAGACAAACGTTGTCCGAGGTTTATTTAGATCGTGTTGGTGAAAGGGTTTAGGCGACAGGTGATACCTTAAATGATGGTTAACGTTATAAAGACTTAATTGTTGTTTTTCACAAAAGGCGCAAATATATGGTTAGGATAACAACGGGAAATCTTAGATCGAGTCGTTTGCGTTGCCCTGAATTATTGCCGTTTGCTTATGAATCGCTGTAGTATAATTCAATTGAGCCTCTCTCTATTTAAGCCTAAAACTGAAAATCGAGAATTTTGACTAGGTTGTGTTTTTTCATTAGAGACTCGTGAACAAACTGAAATTCGAAAGAGGTTTGAAGTTTTTCTTGAAAGCGGAAATAAAGGGTAACTTAAGCTCAACTGATTACATCGTGTTTATGGCCGCTACGTTCCTTGGGTATCAATTTTAAAGAGTGGACGTGTAGCAATTTGAAAGGCATCTTTGACCAGTTGAACTTTTAGTGTTTGAACCCTTTATCCTAGCCTAAATTGAAGGTGTATTACGTTCTGAGTCAGATGGTAGTGTTCTTAGAGGTCAGGTAAACCTAGCAAAATATAAGCTAAAAATTTCTGCTCTGTATTTTTTATGGCCGCTACGTTCCTTGGGTATCAATTTTAAAGAGTGGACGTGTAGCAATTTGAGAGACATCTTTGTTCACTGTGGTTCATCGAGTTCACTGTATTCAAAAGATTCACTGGCTAAATTTCAAAAAACGTTTTTTTTGATTATTCGCCACTTCTCTTCCTTTTCTTCCCATGAGCAATAGCACTATGTATTACGCGACAATTTTAAGACTTATCTAGTGAGTAAGAATATAAGCGTAGATGAATCAATTTGTTTTCCCGAGTTTGTGACTTAAAACAAAAAGTGTAACGTATTTTCAACAATGGGCTGAAGGCCTAACACCATGTGGGTTTTCCTTGGAGCCGACACTAATTACACCCTCTCATGCAATTCCTTGAATTGAAACGTTATTCTGAACATTGGTACCAATGGCAGGTTTTCCGAAGCACCACGGAAGGCTCATTCCCACGTCTCCTTTTCTTTCTCATGTCGTTTATGACTTTTGCAGGTCTTGAGAATTCATATGTTCTTATTGACAACCTCCACCTTTCATAATGGAAAAAGGGGTTTGGACAGCCAAGCTAATCCTTTGTTTGGGAGAACATGTGAGGAATTAATTTTGACTAAAGGAATGTAATTGAATGCCTTGCGCATGACGTGTTGTGTTTTCATGCTTCTTCGGTCTTGTTTGATGAGTTGACGCGTCGCCTTTTTGATACTCGAAAATGAAGCATACTTCGCTGTCAACATGATATATCTTGAGGCATAACTACAAGCTGGTGCTTATTCAAAGCCTGCGATTTCCTTTGACCACTGCTTTTCGTTTTTCAGTAAACTCATTATCAGCTTCCGTTCTCAGGCTATTGTTAAAAACACGCTTGTTTTGCGTTTCACACTTGGGAGCAATAATTTATTCATCTACGCGTTATTCATTTCTTACTCAATACAGACAAAACACTTTTTCATTATTGTTTCATTACACCTTATTCTTGTCTGTAGCAGGAGCAGTAGCAGGAGCATCTCATGAAAATCGTGCATTTCCAGGCACTTAATTCTTGGAAACTATAATCCTGTGTCTATAATGTTTACCTTGCAACTGGCATTCCGTTCCCGTGGAAAAGACTGTTTTTAAACTCAACTAGACTCAGTTTCAGAGAAATGCAGGACAACACGACTACCTATAACTTTGTTTACACAGTCGGAGTAGAAATCGAGCTTATACTCCAGCTGATCCAGATTTGCCTCGCGATCTATTTTATTGTTAGGCTGAGAAACATCTCTCTGATGCATGTGAACCTAAGGGTCATTTTGGTTGGCAATTTTTAAATTGCAACTTTAAAATTTGTAAGTTTTTAGTGCAGCATCCCCGTCGTCTACCTAATCATGACCCCAGTGCGTATCTACTTTATAGTGGAATATCTGATCAGCTACTTTCGTCACACAAAATGGAGAGGTAAGGCTTTGTAAGCTTTGTCCTATCTTAAGCTTAAAATTGCAGCTCTTCCTTTGAGCGATGCTTAGTCATACGCTTCTTCTATGACATGGCTTTGACAGTACTAGCCTTCACGATTCCGATGATTGCTGTGGAAAGGACAATAGCCACGTTTTCGTCTGGCTGTTATGAAAAAAAGACGAAACCTTACCTTGGATTTGCGATTGTGACTGTGATGGTAGGTCTTTAGACTTTCTAGACGTTGATTAGCAGCTGAATTTCAAGTTCTAAGAAAAATGCAGGTGTAATCTCAATTGCTGTTCTAAGATGTCGTTGTACTTTGGATCGAGACTGGGCATTATCTTAAGAGTTTAAACCTTTCAAAGATCACTTAGATCAATTGAAGCTTTAAAGAATTAGCGAACAGTGTAGCTTAATTATAGGCAACATCTCAAAAACGTGTTACATTCTAAAAAATTTCAACTGTCGTTCTATTACAGTACTGCGTTGGTATCGTGTACTCGAGCGTCTTCGTCTGGCACGACTACGCCCATAACTCGGCCGCCTACGCCCAAATGCCCTCGTGTCATCTCATGTTCACAAATCCAGGCGTCATGTTCTACCTGGCCGTCTCATGCTGTATTGGCTTCAGCTGTGCCATAGCTGTAGGTTCAATTCAGTTTGACCTATTTCAGCTTACTCTAAATTTAGCTCCTCTGCTTCCTCTATTTTTACAACGTCAACAAGCAAAAACAATACGGTTGCCATAAATTGGGATCACGCTACCAATACGCTGAAAACGTGGCCACTCTGAAAGTCCTCGTGCCTACCGTCACAGGCTACCTGGCTTCGTTAATCGTCTCAATGACCCTCATCGCCCTGCACTACTTTAAGAGTGCCTATATGGTTTCCTCAGATTGGCTCTATGAGCAGGTGAGTAAGAACCTCGAATGTGAAATCAAGCGCGAGTTTTAGATCTTCAACATAAACGTCGTCATTTTCATTCTCTATTTTGTGGGGATGTTCCTGTGTTTGTACGCGCCGTTGAAAAAACAATTCATCAAGGACTTGGAAAAACTGTTTTCGCTTCCGAGAAGCCAAGATGGTCCTTCGTCGAGCATTGTGAATGCTGATCATACGAAGACTACGGATATCTATTTTAAGCAGTTGCAGTCTGACTGGAAATGAGTACATTCTTTCGTTTGAATGATAAATTTTGAAAAGGTGAATTTTAGCAAAGTGCAGGGATCAGTGGTGGACATGTTTTCTAACTGCTATCCGTCTTTTGCAAAACCTAAAAGGTCAGAGTCAATTTGCATCTAAAGGTGCCGAAAATGGAAGCCAATCTTAACTTTTATAAATTTGTGTTTTTTGATTAGCTGCGAAGGAGAGCTGTTCTCATCGAATTATACTGAGCTGTGAAGCGAAACATTTGAAAAGTGGGCCAGTCGGCGTCAAAGAGAGCGAAAAACGATGACGTCAGTGTCAGACAAACACAAGATTGTTTTGATGTTTCAAGGAACAAGTTATCTCTTTTCTGTTTCGCGTAAACAGGACAAGACAAGAGCCAAATGATAGCTCTGTTTTGAAGTCACATTCTGGTTCTAAAACGAATGTCTCCCATTTTACAAATTAGCTATGAATGCCACTGTAACCACTCAATAAATGTGAGAATAGCGCATTAATCCTTGCTTGCATTGCTCTCACGCAATAGAAGCAGTATTTAAATGCAGTTGTTTCTTACTAAACAAATTTGTACCTGCCCAACCTAGCATGAACTCTGTTCCCTTCGCTTTTATTGATAGCGTGATGAGAGCTTGCTCTGGTCTGGAACACTCTTGGTTCGAATTCGAATTCTGTGGCCAAAGTTCATTTTGACAACCGCTTGTCTTTTTGAGAAAGAAGACCGTATCTCCTGTTATTTCGAAAGCATGTTTGGCCGGAAGACTATAAAAGCAGCTACCCAAACGCCCCGAAAATATTTTTGATTTCAAGCAATTAGTGTTGAAAATTCGTTTTTCCCATGGGATATTCAACCCACTAATTTTGAGGTTACGCAACTTCAAAAGCAATGGCTCCCCTTCGTGCAATTTCACCAAGGGTTTTACCAAGCGAAAGAATTGTTTATTCAATTCGATGACCAACGGAGGAGTTGCACTGATCGAAATCTACCGTATCTCCGAGCAAATGGAAAATTTTTCATCAGACACCACGCCGGCTCGTTGTTCTCAGATTTACGATTTCAAACGGTTATGACTTTGCACTGTTTGCGTTAGTGTAGCTAATATTTCGGGGTTTTCTAGTCTCCGATAGGCCTACACGTATGCCAAATTTTAGCCCGATCGGTGGGGAGCACATCGTGTCATTCCCCTGTCAGTAACACACGCGAGAACTAATCCGTCTGCGTCGGAAATGTTGATGTTGTGACATGTGAAACGAGATACCTCTTTTGTATGCGGAGTAAACAAGCCCGGACAGTTGAAAAACGCGCTTTCAACTGATCGTTTTCTTTTTGATTTTTAATCAGTTCCAGTAAAAATTTAAAATTCGTAAAATCACACACGGATGGCTTCACCATAACTACGCTACTGGATCAAATTCTCTGACATTCAAACCTTTGCATTTAGCGCGGTTGGCACATTTTTTGAGATTCCACTGCCATGCACTCTCTCCCTTACGTCTTTCCTGATCAAGTCGCCGTTCTTCTTTCCACAGGCTTGCTGCAAGATCTTCACAATGAGGCTTGTAGTAAAATAGGGCATGATCACTTCGCCTATTGCATCTCTATAACACTTGAAATCAAAGTTCGCAACACCAGCTTTGGATGCTGTTGCCAAATGCATGTACGCTGACAAATTCACTTTTGAGGAAGTTGCCAAAATGGATAGGTATGTCTCGTGCAAATCTATCAATGTGACACATACAGAAGTAGTGTTTCTATCCATTTCTGAGGCAGGAAGCTATCTTGCCAAATTGCTCAAGGATATTTTTGTGTCGTCTCTTCCCTAATTCCTATATTGCGACTCGGAAAATGAGGAATCCTTGGAGCATTTATTTGCAGCGATTGCTACTTTTGAGATCAAGAGATGTTATCTACGAGACCGTTCAGTTCAAGCCACTAATTTTCTCAGTAATCGAGATTGGCAGTTTTTATATATCTCCATTAAGCCAAGATCTCAACACTGGCCCGATCATATTTTGCCAGCTCTCAAAAACAATTTTTTAACGCACATTGTGGTTATCTAACCTTTATCGAACTGGGCTTTACTTGGATTAAGCGTTTTTTCGTAGACCTTGTTGAAATTTAGCCAGCATTAACGGGAGCGTAACAATAATCGCTAGAATCGATTTTGACTGCGTGTCTCTAGCAACGCTTTTAAGAAGCCAAGGTGAAGTCAGATTTTGAGTTGTAGGAGTAAACACTGATTAGAATGATGGATAACACCATTTGCATTATGCAATTAAGCTGTTTTCATTGCAATTCGAAGACTAATTGTAGGTTCTGAACTTTTCTATGTTTTAATTGTGCTTGACCATCCAATTTCTCGTAAGTTCACTTTTAACAGGTGCAACTGAACTCAATACAATCAAAAAAGTCAATGTGAATGGTTAACTCACATAACCGCACACGGAAAAAAATTCAAAATTGGTGGGCGCTGAAGCGTCACATAGTTCACAACTCGTTGGCAAAAAACTTTTTGACACATTCTGGCAGCTTTTGGAGGTCTTCTTTATTGTCCGTTCTAGGGAAAGGGATGCTGACAATGGTCGGATACGGTTCAGAGTCCATGTAATACATAATTCAAAGATCGAAGACTAAAATTGAGACATTTTAGCTTTTAAAGCTCTGCAATTCTACGGGGGACAGTTTTGAAGTGGGTGTTCAAACCCTTATAGAATTCAATTTTGAATTGGCTTTTTCGGATTCGCTGTCCTAAAAAATAGTCAACCGTTATCAGCTGACAAACATTCAATCCACTGTTTGCCTACTACGTGGGCCTGTTTACTCCGTACACAAACCCGATCACGCGTGTGTTTCACTTGTAACAATATCAAAAAAACCAAAGGCGGTGGATTAGCCATCACGCTTGTCACCGACCGCCGTTTCACGCACACCCACTTGTCAGGTCCACTCCCACCGACTCTGACTTCTGACTATAAAACGGCAGAGGGCGGATTCAGTTTCAGACAGCAGACAATTCTAATGGACCCCAAGCCCCCTCCGACCGTCGTCAGCGTCTCCACTGTAAAGCGGGCCGTCAAGAAGGTTTCCAAGAGCTGCCGGAAACTGTCGGAAAAAATGCTGCCAAAGAAATACAAACGATTTGACGCTCCTCCGCCTACCGCTTTGGACCTGTATCCTTGTGCGATTTTGTGAGTTTCTTTTTTACTGTCTCTTAAAAGTCATTGGATTAGTTTCAGCTGTTAACGGTCTCGATCTCAAGCTGGAATTTGTAAATGTAATTTATTTGTTTGTTACAATATTTGTTGGCATGTGTATGAACGACGCAATTCAGTTGGATCGCAGCTATTCATCGAACAGTTTAGGAGAGGCAAAGCTCGTTATCACATGAAGTAGTACTGCGTTTCATGTCCGTTAACATAGTCAAATGAGCCCTCTCCTGAAAGCTTCAAATGAAACGTTCCTTCCATTTGTTCACCAACGTTTTCAGCTGTCATTTCTAAAAGCGTTTCTAGAAATTCAATCTCAGAATTAATCTTGACCCATACCTTCAGAATTTTCTTTGCTTCGAGCAATTCTTTGCAAGCTCTTCAAAAAACGCATAATCCAAAAGAAGCACAGTGGATGCTTTGCGGAGATGACAAGAGCGGCCATTTAAGACAGTGTTCTTAAGCGCTGGTAAGATATCCTTGGGCCAATCTGTAATTCTTGGAACTGCCAAGCATGGGTTTTCACTTAGACAGGCTAAATGGTCTGTTAGGCAGCACCTAATAAATGTCCCAGAAATTCTTCGCTTGTCGCACGGCACAAAAAATCCTTAGGCTGATAGGAAATAAATGTGGCGTTGAACAGCTTGCCCAGGTAGTTTTTCGCATTGTCAATTGGAATATTCTGAGGGGAACCAACTGATGCCTCTATCAAAATAACAGATTTGCATTTCGCGTACCTTTTGTCCATTTTAACCACTTCTTCGGCGGGAAAGGCTTCTATCCAAACTCACAAAAAGCATAAAAAATTAGTCGCTTACCTCAATTCGAAGTTTTAAGAATAGACCATGAGTAAAATGATCGTGGCTGATTTTACTCCCTTCTTCATAATTCAGATGGTTGCAACAAGGAACGGTTGAAATGAAGAACAGCGACTCGTTCACCAAAGTTGTATCCAAGAAGAGGAACTACATTACACCTAACATTAATTTTCAACTTCATTCAATTAAAAAACGGTACAATTCCGAAATGCAGGCAGACAAATCACCAGGTCCGTACATTGTAAACTTTACAACTTTTTCAAATGTGGCACTGGAAATTTAAAAAAATATTGACCGCTCCCAGAACAAGCATTAACAACAAGCAGCTCATAGCAAGATCAGCCATCATATTAAATAGAGGAAAACGACGTGTTTCTGACGCTCTTTCGTCCGCAACATTCGCGCATTCGGTACGCCCATCGTCGCCGCGGACTAGTCGGTTTTGCGACCGCGACGGAGTAGCAATCACGGAAGAATTATCTTCAGTGCCGATTCGTCCTTCTTCAAGACTCGGCTTGAAATAAATGGTTGACCATGTGACGCCTTCGAGGAAATCGGCATCTTTCATTGCCAGAGTTCCATTTGGGTTGAAATACTCCACAACACAGTCAGAATTCTCGTAGCGCAAGTAATCACGGATGTCGCGAGTGACTCTCTCAAACGTCACATTGTGCATTTTGTTGTAAGGAACCCAATTCACCCGCTTACCGGCAAGCTTCTTCTTGTTCTTTTTCCACAGATTTTCAATGCTGGTTTCGTCTTCAAATCGATGAATGTCAAGTGTAAGGCAGAGAAACTGCTCTTGTTCGAGAAATTTGCAGGCGAGCTCGATATCTCGGTCAGCTTTGAGCCAAATTTGCAATTGTAAAAGCCTTCCTTGTTCCAGTACAGCTTGAAGTAGTTTGAAGGTGTTGTCGTTGTGGAAACACAAAATGCAAATGGTTCTCAAATTCTTCAACGAGGCGAATAGCCGAATCCATTGGTCGTCAATCTTTGGATTGAACAGAGTTAAACGAAAATTCTCTTGAATTTCTAGAGCTTTGGCCAGTGGCTCTCCTAAAGACGGAGTGTAATCACCAGTAACGCTGTAGTTCAAAATTGTTTCAATGTTGTACTTGGGAATCATTGCGGACAAGGTCGATCCTAAACTAGAAGGTTTTTGCGAAATGCTCTGTATTTGGCCATTTTGCAAACTGATTATAGTATCGTGGCACTTGCTTAGGAAGTTGACGGCGGTAGATCCAAATGGGTCTGACAGTAGAGCCATCCTGTTAAATACAACTCCGTGCGCTTGAGTTGTTAACAGCATTTTTTCGATGAACTCGACGGGAACGGTTTCCATGGCTTTGATGAAGGCAGGTTCTTGCAATGGTGAACATATGGCAAAATGCTCCATTTAAATGAAGGTGAAGACGTGTGATGCGATGCGAATTCGTGATGCCATTTTGCTATCTACACGGTCAGAAGAGTAAATTGACTCTAAAGCGACAAGCCAAATTCTCGCATTCGGAATCCGATGCAATTCGCACCTCTCGCTCGCTACGCGAAGCCACACACGCCGCTGCGAAATTCGCACATTTTGCAGGATTTTCGCAGTGCTGCAAGCCGAAATTGGAGCCTAAAGGGACACACGCATTTTTCGTCGTTTTTTGGGTGCACGGATCGCGCTCATTTCTGGAGCAGGGGGGTTTTCGAAGGCGCTGATCACGATTCTGGCGTCAGAATGGCGAGAAACGGCTTCAGGACTGCGCAATATGGCAAAGTTAGGATAAGACAAAAAGGAGAATTTTACCAGTCATTGAGCGGTCCCGACGCGACAATCCTGATCAAGACGCACTCGCTTACGGTGAAATCGGATTTGGGTTTGCATTTCTTTCTGTCGGCAAAATCTTCGTTTTGCGCCGCGAGTTGAATTTCACGCCAAAATGCGCCCCGGTTTCACGAATTTTTGGAGCTTCACGTTTTGGTCAGTCGATTTTATTAGAACACGATGCTTTGTGGTTAATTTTCTTTCATTTCAGGGGCAGCGAGGTGGGCAGGCGAGGGTGAAGCGTGCTGCGACTGCGGTGCGATGATTTTTTGTGTTGATGCATTTTAGAATTTATTGAATCCAGCCCTAGTGATCGGTAAAATGAGTGTAGACGTGATTTGGATTAGCTTCCGGACATCGGTAAAATGAGTGTAGACGTGATTTGGATCAGCTTCCGGACATAAGTCGATGATGTATTTTCGGACACATGCTGGGATTTCGACTGTTGTTGCATCCCAGGACGCCGTGGGCGTACGCAGTCCAGATGCGGTACAGTTCTTTGCGCAGTCTTTTGGCTAGTGTTACTGGCCTCTTTGCTTACGTTCGACTGACCTACGGCTCGCGACAAGATCCATACTTTTACAGCTGAAAGATTCATGGCCTCTTTGAATCCTGGCTTGTTGATTATGCAAGTATGCTGTCCTTTCAGCTTTTTCTGGAGATTGACTGAGTAAACGGTGTTACTCTGAAAGCTTTCCCTGCAGCAGAAATATTCGCGAGCGAAAGATCCATTTGTAAAGCCACAGTTGCTACAACTGCAGTAGCTCCGGGCATCTTGGTTTTGGGCTAGGTTGCACAAAACCATATTGCCTATGCCGTACGTCGAAGCCATTAATAGCCCATATACCTTCTCAAAGCTCAGATCAGCCCCTCCTCCCCTATTCCCGATGCTTCTAATGGCGATTCTCCACCTAGCAAGCAGGCTAGAGAATGCTCTCCGGAAGTCAGCATAGAAACCGTCGTGAACGCCATTTCGGTCGACTACTCGCCACTAACAGCTCTGGACACTCTTTTGATAATATTTCGGTACTATCCACGATTGAGGAGGAAGATCACGAGAGCAGTCCAGAACCAGCGACTACTTGAAGAATTGACAAAAAGAAGTTTTTCCTCGTGGAATGAACGCAGATACAACAGCTTCTCCAACTGGCGCACTGCCCTGCATGCAGAAAGCGCCTGATGGACGAAAGTTCTCCGCCTAATGTTCATCGGAAAAGATCTGCGATCGTCGTGCGTTGCTCTTGCGAAATATGGAAATGGAGCAGCCAGTCTCAGGTTCAGGGAGTAGCTATCTGCTCCGGTGATTTCGTTCTTTCCGTGGGATGCTACACGGCTGGAATCCCTCGAGACGCTTCACTGTGGCACTGACCTTGACGAGCACATTGAAGAAACCCAGGAGTTTGAAGATAGCTTCCTGGACTTTGAATGAGAGAGTGCGATCGCGAATAAATGAGTCCGCTTGTAAATCCATAAAACTCGCTTCAACACCAGATAATCATCGCACCCAGCACGCTTCACCCTCGCCTGCCCAGCTCGCCGCCCCTGAAATGAGAGACAATTAACCACAAAGCATCGTGTTCTAATAAAATCGACTGACCAAAACGTGAAGCTCCAAAAATTCGTGAAACCGAGGCGCATTTCGGCGTGAAATTCAACTCGCGGCGCAAAACGAAGATTTCGCCGACAGAAAGAAATGTAAACCCAAATCCGATTTCACCGTAAGCGACTGCGTCTCGATCAGGATTGTCGCGTCGGGACCGCTCAACGACTGGTAAAATTCTCCTTTTTGTCTTATCCTAACTTTGCCATATTTCGCAGTCCTGAAGCCGTTTCTCGCCATTCTGACGCCAGAATCGCGATCAGCGCCTTCGAAAACCCCCTGCCCCAGAAATGAGCGCGATCTGTGATGGTGCGAAAAAACGGTGACCGTGTCCCTTTAAAATCCACCGCCTGGCAACGACCGACTCCATTAAAGATATCAAAGTACAAATGAACACAACTGCCGAGTCTAGACCTAGACGTCTGATCAGAGCGACAATGTTTGTGACAAATCCGGACGCGCTCCTGAAATTTTTATACACAGAGGAGCAATAATCAGACGAGTCGCTTCTTAAATACTAGACTGCCGACGAGGACGCCAATGGAGAGAAGCATCGTGACGAAGAATCCGTACTCGCGGTTTTTGCGGCGTTCGTTTTCGTCCTCCAGCTGGTAGACGCGCGTGGAGAGCCTTCCGAGCTGGCGCCGCATGTTCTTCAGCTCTTGGATCAGGTTCTCGTCGATGGCGATCGATCCGATGGAGCTCTCGTCAAGGAGCTTGTCTTCCAGAATTCGGGGTGACTCGAGGCAGTTCTTCAGGGTGAGCTGCTCGGGAGGGTTCGCCAGGATGTCCTGGAAAAGGATTCAAATCAGGCCATTGTAGAGGAGAAACGTCAACTTACAGGTCCGCTTTCGTCCGGTCTGTGAACGTCGTTCGGTTGTCCGACCAGGCCACGAGTTGTCACGATGATGTGCTCCGGGACGTGCATATCGAGCGGCTCTGAAATCAGAAGCATAAATTACAGAGGCCATCAAGACACAAGAGATGCGAATAGAGCGATCAAATACAACCAGGTAGTACGTACGCGGAAGTGATGTAGATCTAAGAGGTGCTCAGGCGAGCCGAGCGCAAAGAAGTGGAGTTTCGCAACAGTGGCAAGACCGACCCATCAAGTGTTAAGAATTTCAGAAACGGAACGGAAATATGAGTCCAGAGACGCCGACGCCGCAAAGGAGCACTTTGAAAGAGACGCGGATGAATAACGAACGCATAAGGAGCGGAAGCGTGGCGGTTACAGTCCCGTAGTACAGGATACGTGACGCAACAGGAGGCAAAATAACGTCGCAGCGAGGTCAGCTCTCACGATAAGTTTGGCAAAACAAGCCTCAAACAATGCTCCCTATCGCCATCACCCAACAGCAGCAGCAGCGCAGGCAGGGGGGACAAATGGCAAATGGGATACGGAGCGTCAGGAAAGCGAAATAAGCCGCGACCCTGACACCTAAAAGGAATTAACGTGACGCTGCAAATCGATTTTCGGTAAGTAAATTCACAGGACACCAAGCGCATAACAAAAACATGGCGATATGATAAGGCCATGGGCGGATTGTGCATATTCAGCGATGAGTAAGCGGGCAGAAGGATGAATGTGCGCTTGGGAAGCTCGAACTCCAGGCATGTGCTGAGCGCTGCTCACATGCTTCTAATCCATAATTGCGGCTGTTCAGGCTTGCATCGCAAAACCGAAAAAATCATTTGTAACTTGGAGGAGGGTCAAGGGGTACCTCGTTCCTGAACACGCGGAATTTCTCCTTCCAAGTTATGCCGGTTCCGCCACTGCTTGGAGCGATGTTTTGAAGAGATGCGGCTGCCGGTTTTGGAGAAATACGGCTGCCCGTTTTCAAGGGGTTTTTGGTGCATCTGCGGATCTAAACGCAGCGTAAAACGGGTCCAACAAGGTCCAGCCTACAATCAATATAATATACGCGCTCTGAAGCCTCAAAAATGCCCAAAATATGCGACGTTTGAGGGAAAAAATCGACTGATCCTTCCGCCCCAACGTCAAGCCCAAAAGTGCCACGAATGGACACAAATTTCAGGTGAAAATGAAGCTCAAAACTGCGTAAAATACCATCCACAAAACCGCGCAATCGTAAACCCCAAAAACGCTTACCTTCACGCTCAGAGGAGAAAGGCGTCATCAGTTGGTCGCATTCGCGAGTAACTTCTGGGCCTCCCCTCTGGTATTTCGGGGTTTCGGGGGGAACAGGTGGGGAACGACGTCCCCTTGTCTGTTTTTGTAAACTTAACATGTTTTTTACTGAGGCGTGTGGCGCGATGTGTGGATTTTGCCGAGAATTGTCGTGTTCGAATTTAGAATTTCACCAATATTGTTCCCTGAAGCGTTTCAAAGCCAAAATCGTCCAAAAATGGACTCAAAAATAAGAAGAAATTATCCAAAAACCAAAAACATTAAATTTCGCCCCTTGAAAACGGGCAGCCGCATCTCTCCAGAACCAAAACGTACATTTTGTCCCGATTTCTCTAAAACACGTGACCACGTCCAAACCTATTCTTCTAGCATTTTGCCATATGTTCACCATTGCAAGAATCAGCCTTCATCAAAGCCATCAAAGCCATGGAAACCGTTCCCGTCGAGTTCATCGAAGAAATGGTGCTGACAACTCAAGCTGAAGGAGTTGTATTTAACAGGATGGCTCTACTGTCAAACCCATTTGGATCTACCGCCGTCAACTTCCTAAGCAAGTGCCACGATACTATAATCAGTTTGCAAAATGGCCAAATACATAGGACTTTTCCTACACTAGAAATGAGAGTTTTAGATGTGATTTTCAGATTTCAATAGGAGTTTCTAGGCGTTTCTATATCCGAGAATACGAGTATCTGTCGATCACAAGAGACACGACCGAGGCAGATATCAAGCAGCGGAGGAAGATCCGGTCTGGTAGCCCTCTCTACACGGATTTGGTAGGTCTACAAACAGATGAAGCTCAAATGTGTCTGATAAGCGCCCCTGTGCTGTCTCAAATTGGTCGTTTCTCGGGGGAACAGACAGTTCATTGTGTAGCTTTAGATTATTCAAACTGACAATAGAACATTCCCAAGTGTCAATTCCAAATCAAGCTGAAAATTGGTGGGTAGATAGATCTCGACGCACTGATTTCGAAAAATATGGGTTTTCTCGGCCAGTGCGAAATCTAAAGTGCCTAAAAAGGTATGTGTCTAAGACGGGAAAACCAACCGCTCAGCGGCCGCCCCCAGGTTGGAATGGCTCCCGCCTGAAACTGAAATGGCTACTGTCTGCCTCTGCAAACTGACAACTCAAGTTCACGGAGTTGTATTTAACAGGATGACTCTACTGTCAGACCCAATTGAATCTACCGCCGTCAACTTCCAAACCAAGTGCCACAATACTGTAATCATTTGGCAAAATGGCCAAACAAAGAGCATTTCGCAGACATTTTTTTCTGGATCGACTGTGTCCGCGATGATTCTCGAGTTGCAGTTGTAAAATGTAGCTGTACAACTAATTCTACACGCTTGACAGAGGATTAGCTGACGACGGTCGGGGGATCTTGCAGTCCATCGAGGAATGTCTGGAGTGTGAAGGAAAGACCCTTCTAAAGTGTTTTATAACCAATTTTTGATCTAGGGTTGGCTAGTGAGTGTGACGACCATTGGCGTCTGAATGAGTCAAAACAACAAATTCAGTGACAAACGTGTGGGTTGATCTGTCGCCTCTTTGATCTGTCGCCTCTGTCGATATCGTTTTTGTTGTCTAGAATGCACTTCTGATCTGGTCTTTGGTTTGGTATGGCCGACCAATAGTTCTTAAGCACACAAGCTAAAGTTTCTGTTTTTGGTCAAGTTAGCATCATGCGCATACTAATTCGAGCATCGCTCCATTATTCAAGACAGCAAGCAACTCCCTCAACAGGATTATATTTCCTGCGCTTCATTTCGTTTTTATTTTTTATTCCACAAGTTGCACCGAGAGATTTTTTATCGAAGATTGATAAGCGAGTTTGACAATTTTTAGCTGCGTCGCATTTCTTGGCTCGCGTTCATAATAAGACTTGTATTTCAGCATCAGAAAGCATACCACTTTAGATTTAACTCAAGATGAACTCAACTCCTTACGCTTTTGTCGACAGTGTTCTGAGGTTTTCCGACAACCCAACAAGTTTGAACAGTTGGCAGGCGGAGCGAGTGCGGCAAAGTCCACGCCCAATCTCGCGTCAAATTGTTCTGTTTGTTGGCGGTCGACGGAGGAGAGTTTGTGTATGGAAGCTTGACGTGGAACGAAATTAAGCAGTTCTTGTCCGTCGGGCAAATTTATGTGGCTTCCCTTAGTGACGTGCGATCTGGACCATTTGAGTCTCAACGGAGCGAACAACTGTTCAATCGAACATTTTTTTCAAGTCATTTCAGCCAAAACTACGCAACTGACAAAGTTCCCTTGTGAGTTCGTTCGCTCATCCTGATTCTGTTGACACCAAGATCTGTTCATTGTGTACTAATCGCACAAGGATACAGGTCCAAAGCGGTAGGCGGAGGAGCGTCAAATCGTTCGTATTTCTTTGGCAGCATTTTTTCCGACAGTTTCCGGCAGCTCTTGGAAACCTTCTTGACGGCCCGCTTTACAGTGGAGACGCTGACGACGGTCGGAGGGGGCTTGGGGTCCATTAGAATTGTCTGCTGTCTGAAACTGAATCCGCCCTCTGCCGTTTTATAGTCAGAAGTCAGAGTCGGTGGGAGTGGACCTGACAAGTGGGTGTGCGTGAAACGGCGGTCGGTGACAAGCGTGATGGCTAATCCACCGCCTTTGGTTTTTTTGATATTGTTACAAGTGAAACACTCGCGTGATCGGGTTTGTGTACGGAGTAAACAGGCCCACGTAGTAGGCAAACAGTGGATTGAATGTTTGTCAGCTGATAACGGTTGACTATTTTTTAGGACAGCGAATCCGAAAAAGCCAATTCAAAAATTGAATTCTATAAGGGTTTGAACACCCACTTCAAAACTGTCCTCCCGTAGAATTTCAGAGCTTTAAAAGCTAAAATGTCTCAATTTTAGACTTCGATCTTTGAATTATGTATTACATGGACTCTGAACCGTATCCTACCATGTCACAGCCACCCGAAGAGCCGCTATCGCTCCCTTCAGCTTCTGCAGCAAGCTTGTCAATGACCTCAAGGAGGCTGTTAAGGTAGCTTACCGTTTTTTGCTTCTCCTAAAATCGCTTTTTTAGGAACTCCGATGTGAACGCAAAGCCTCAAACCTGGGCCCTTTTATTATTATCTTCACCGCTTTGGTCCTCTTAGGAATTGGCCGCTGCACGGCTTGGAGTCTCGGAATGCCTCTTATCGATGACAACGTCAAAAGGAGGAGCTCATCTCTGTTCTTTGGTGGAATCACATTGACTAGGATTATGGGCCCAGTTTGTGGATTTTTGGTGGGCAGTGTCGCTAATAAGCTGTTCTTTACTTTCCCAGGTTTGCTATTCTATTTACGTTTTTAGCTCAATTTGCTTGTTTAGCCAAGGCTCCTTCAGGGTTATCTCCGAATGACCCAACTTGGATTGGTGCTTGGTGGTCAGGGTACCTCGTGATTGGGCTTCTGGGCATTACTCCTAGTTTGCTATTGTGCTTTTATCCTGCTCGAGGGTAAGTCGGATTTTGAGAGATTACGGTAATCAGGTTTATTTTAGAGGAAAGCTATTCGAAGGCCTTGTTTATAGCTACAGTATCAACGCTCAACTACATGGCCTTTGCATCAAAGACCTTATTTGGGTGTACGTCCGTGGTTAGCCAAATTGGCGAGACTGGAAAGTGAGTCACCAAGAACTGGGATAAGATTAGATAAGGCGATTTTTAGGCTGACAAGATTCAACTACTCGAATGGTTGCAATATGGGGTGTTCTTGCGAGGGAGCCCAATTGTATCCAGTTTGTGACTCAACCGGTCTGGCCTACTATTCACCCTGTCACGCAGGCTGTAGAGACGCTCTTGTGAAGAACGCGGAGGAGCATAATTTGGTGAGTCAACTGACGTTTAATAGCAACGTTTAATATAATCCCAGTTGGTAGACCATAAAGTAGTACTGTTGTTGTAATGCATAAATGGTCTGCCGTTGCTTAAATTGTACAGTTCACGTTTTGGCGAGATGAGAAGTGGCACACTGTACTAACTACGCGACTCCAAAGATCTGCGTTTAAAGCAATGAAATTTGCTGGATTTTTCGATAGAGAGATGACTTCGTCGACGAAGTAGCAAGGAATGCTGTCCATTTTGTCCTTGGAGGCTTGATCTATGAATTTGGTATTTATCTGAGTGAATACGCTCAATGCTATTTTGTACGCCTAATGACCTCTGTTCCAGGAATTCACCAACTGCGACTGCGTAGCTGACGGCATCGGCTCCGTCAGCAAACACTTCTGTCATGACGACTGCTCCAACATGACGATTCTCTTCTTTGTCTTCTCAGCCATGGGAGCCCTTATCGCAGGTCTTGGAATGGTCCCTGGTCTACTCGTCCTCATCAGGTACTGTAATACTCTCCTCAACCCTGTAATCTCCCCTTTTTCAGATCCGTACCCCCAGCAACCCGTTCCATCGCCCTCGGCGTGCACGCCTTCGTTATCAGCCTCCTTGGCACTCTTCCTTCACCCGTAATCTGGGGCGCTCTCATCGACTCCGCTTGTCTTGTTTGGGACAAAACCTGTGGGAAACGAGGCACCTGTAATATCTACGACACAGAAGCCCTGAGGATCAAGATGCACACGATCTACGTGATGATTAGAATTGTGGCTATGTTTGCGGACGGAATGTTTCCAGATGCACGATGTGTCCCCAGTGGAGTGACCTTAAAAACGATGGTTCACTGGGTTGCTCGCCAACGTCGTATCTCCAAGATATGACGGCCACGCGGTCTTGAATCCCCAAACGACGAAACACACAAATGGGTGGTTTATTCGCGTTAAATAAACAAACGTCACACCGACGCGCACAACCACGGCAATTCCAAATTCCGGGCGACGATGCCCCGCTACAATATCCCCAATCAGCGTGGTCCTGACGCGACCGTCGCGTCGCCGCCTCGTTTGAATCAGCGCCGTCGCCTCCACGAACTGCGCGGTCGCTCGGAGTCCAACTCCGCCGAGGTTTCGTGCTCGCTTGAATCGGGCCCGGCCCGTTTGTCTCGCTGGGCGATAGACCTGTACAGAGCCTAAATATTTCTTAGTTTGCCTGTAAATAAATTCTGTTATTTATCCGCAATTATTTGATTAACGTCGACGAAAAGATGCTCTGCATGATCTGGGGCACTTGGCTTGTGTCCTGAGCTACGAAGGCCTTGCCTGGGGGAAGCGCTCTTTGAAGCCTGGAATGGATTTAAGTAAGACTTGAGCTGGGGAACAATGGGCTTACTTTTGGGCCTGCTCTCCAAGAGATCCTATACCAATGATGAACGCGTTCACGGTTTCATCGCTTTCGAGGATCTTGGTCACATCTTTGGGTCGAATTCCGTATCGATCCAAGTTTGCATCGGAGATGGCGATGCGCTAATCCACGTCTGTTTCCGTCTGTAAATTTAACATTTTTTCTATATATTTTTTTATTATTTTTAGCCTTTTTGTGGTTACGAATTTCGTGCTTAAGAAGTTTTCAAAGAATTGAAATTGTTTTATTGTAGCAAATTAGACACCAAAAACCAAAAATTTGTTCAACCTTTGACACATAGGACGACTTCGAGCATCGCTGGCAACGGACGAATGGTGAGTTGACCAATTCGTTTGAAAAATTCAATTCCTTTTGAATGCTTTTTGGCTAAATCCCTCATTCCCCAAACAGAAACCGCAGCCGCAGGGATGGCCACGAGTTTCTTTACCGCACGCCACAGCCGCAGCCGCACGTCGTCTCCGTCACCACCTTTGGCAAAAACGCAGTTCCAGCCGCAACCGACGCCGCAGCCGCACGTGGTCGTGGTCTTAGCTTAGCATAAGAAAGCAAATTGCTGTTCTACAAATTAAAGGTGCAAGGCAATGTGCTTCACCATCGTTGGCATTTCGTTTAAATGAAGCCTTTAACATGCAAAAATTTTGCACATTTAGAAAAAAGTGTGAACAGAAGGTTTCGCTCAAGACCAAGCAGTTCTCTCACAACGATTGACTTTCTTGGTTACTGTAAAATTGACACGCGAAAATTTGCCTACCAACGCATGACCATTTCTTGTTCCTCTGTTCCAACATGGAGTCAACTCCTTACGATTTTGTGGACAATCTGATAGGACTCCTTGGAGCACCACGCCGCCTACATGAGCTGAACAGCTCAACTTGGAGCAATCTCGCTGACGAACATGCGTCCAATCGTCTCAATATTCAGCTCTGCCTAGAAGTCAGTGAAACTGAAATCGGATTGTCGTATACAAGACACAACAGTGGTTTTAGGCCGTTTTCGGAACTGGCTGGCGTGGACAAACGTTTCCTCCGATGCGATTGTCTCGTCATCGCTGACACAAACCAAATCCATGATATCATTTCGGATCGAGCCAAAATCGACAAAGCCAGAGAATGCTTTTCTCGCATTTTCAATCCCAAAACCCTTCCCTGTATGAACTTGGACATCAGTTGTTCAACCGCAAACTTTGCTGTACATGAAGCCTTTTTTGATGCGATTAAAGAAAAGCTAATGCTCGGAGAAGGCTTCACCTCAAAATGGTCTCCAGCGGCAGAAAAATTTCTTATCCGACATTTAAAGCAATTTTCGAAAATTGATCTATCAGAAAAATGGCCTCAAACGATTGTCTCCGTTCTCAAAAATGCAATTCTTGGCCACAAATGCAAGTTTTTGGAAACATGGGCATCAAATCTACTCTTCGATTTCGCCTTTTTTGAAGATCTGGTGAAAAATTGGAAAGCAAACAAAAGTCGGCGAACTCTGGATATAACGGTGAAAGTTGACTTTGAGTGGACAAAATTAGAACAACTGAGAAGCCTTCAAGGAAACCAGTTCAAGTGGAACGCGGTAATATGTTCTTACAGGGGAGTTAACTTTCAGAGTATCCACTTTCGATCATGTACTAAGCCTCTGGAATTGCAGTTAGACAACTGATAATATGTGCTTACAAAGTTGAGGCGTGTGTAAATAGCTTATACTTTGCATTCGGTTTTTCTCATTTCACGCCTGATTTCAATAAAGCAAAGCAATTTCATGGTTTATGGCCATTACACAAAACCTGCGATGTTGGCTGTTCAAACGCGTTATTGAAACCATATCAGAATGCATTCAAATACACCTCAATCTAACGATTTGGTAAAGGAGGCAGCAAACACTTTCCAGAACCGATCCCTCTCTCTGAATTCGCTATCAAGGTTTTCCATCTCAAAGTCCGTTTTTGCGTTTAGATCCAGGAAATGCAATCTGGTTCTCATCGCTCTTGTTTGGAGCAATCACCTCTTCCAGAAACTCTTGGTTCCAACGGATATTTGATTCATCCATCCGAATATTTTGAAATCGGCGTTTCAAAAATTATCCTTAAGGCATGCAAAAACGTTTACTGGCCAGCTGACACCACTAAGGATAGTATGAGTCAAGTTGGGGTTTTCTTTCGCTTGAGTTTCGAGGAAATTTTCGGCTTCACTGTAATACAGTGTGCCACATAATGATACGTTCACTTAGTTTTCGGGTTGTATCTTGGAGAAAACTTATTTTCAAAGCGTGCGAGTTACATCATTTGAAAGAGCGCGCAAAACAACGTTTGTGCACAAGCAAAGAAAAATTTATTCAACCAATTTTAAATTTTCTTGAGCCCAATTTACTGCCACATAATGATACGTTCACCCAGAAAAAGGTGAGGTTTTTGTTTGTTTTTAAACGGTTTCAGTGCTTCAATCATGTTGTACGCCCAATTCTAACCTAGAAAAGTTTTAATCGCACCAAAAAATAAAATCTGAAGAAAAATTTGTGAGTTTTTGTGAATTTTGACCTTGGTTTGGAAGTTGACGGCGGTAGATGCAATTGGGTCTGACAGTAGAGTCAGTTTGCAGAGGCAGACAGTAGCCATTTCAGTTTCAGGCGGGAGCCATTCCAACCTGGGAGCGGCCGCTGAGCGGTTGGTTTTCCCGTCTTAGACACATGGTTTTTTAGGCACTTTAGATCTCGCATTGGCCGAGATTGATATCCAAGAAAAGGAGGAAGATCAGGAGAAGAATCAACTTACTGTGGACCAATCAACTTCATTCAATTAAAAAACGGTACGATTCCGAAATGCAGGCAGACAAATCACCAGGTCCGTACATTGTAAACTTTACAACTTTTTCAAATGTGGCAATGGAAATTTAAAAAAATATTGACCGCTCCCAGAACAAGCATTAACAACAAGCAGCTCATAGCAAGATCAGCCATCATATTGAATAGAGGAAAACGACGTGTTTCTGGCGCTCTTTCGTCCGCAACATTCGCGCATTCGGTACGCCCATCGTCGCCGCGGACTAGTCGGTTTTGCAACCGCGACGGATTAGCAATCACGGAAGAATTATCTTCAGTGACGATTCGTCCTTCTTCAAGACTCGGCTTGAAATAAATGGTTGACCATGTGACGCCTTCGAGGAAATCGGCATCTTTCATTGCCAGAGTTCCATTTGGGTTGAAATACTCCACAACGCAGTCAGAATTCTCGTAGCGCAAGTAATCACGGATGTCGCGAGTGACTCTCTCAAACGTCACATTGTGCATTTTGTTGTAAGGAACCCAATTCACCCGCTTACCGGCAAGCTTCTTCTTGTTCCTTTTCCACAGATTTTCAATGCTGGTTTCGTTTTCAAATCGATGATGGCTGATCGTAAGGCAGAGAAACTGCTCTTGTTCGAGAAAGGCAGGTTCTTGCAATTGTGAACATATGGCAAAATGCTCCATTTAAATGAAGGTGAAGACGTGTGATGCGATGGGAATTCGTGATGCGATGCTATTCGGGTTCGACTCTTCCAATTTGTCATGAGTTCGGTTGGTCCAAATATGCCGAAATTTCAGATTTCGTTGACTGCAAACACGTGCACCACCAAGACAACCACATTTGCAGGACGTGAGAAGAATAGGTTTGGATGTGGTCACGATTCTAGTCAGCATGTTCAAGCACTTCCTAAAATTACTTCCGCCGCATTAAAAGTCAGATTTTGGAAAAATCGAAAATCACTGCAGAATTCGCTAAAACGATTATTGTCGAGCGCCAGGCGAAATAGACGAATTGCGACGAAAGCGATGCTACCGCCGGATCGGTGTTTTGGAAGTGCTCGTTGAGCCCGGATAAACGTAGATTTCTCCACCATGCTGGCGTGTTTCTGGACACGTTTGGACACAAAATCTTACAGATTTTGGCGATCTTGGGCGCATTCGACGCGGAATGAGTTCCCGTTCATACCGAGCCCAAACGCGCGCAGAAACACGCCAGCACGGCGGAGAAATCCACGTTTATCCGGACTCAACGAGCACTCCAAAAACACCAATCCGGCGGTAGCATCGCCTTTGCCGCAATACGTCCATTTCGCCTGGCGTTCGACAATAGAATTGCAACTTTTTCCGCATCGCTTTTTCAAATAAGAGTAACTTCTGAGCCAACCTTCTGGGCCTCCCCTCTGGTATTTCGAGGTTTCGGGGGGAACAGGTGGGGAACGACGTCCCCTTGTCTGTTTTTGTAAACTTAACATGTTTTTTACTGACGCGTGTGGCGCAATGTGTGGATTTTGCCGAGAATTGTCGTGTTCGAATTTAGCATTTCACCAATATTGTTCCCTGAAGCGTTTCAAAGCCAAAATCGTCCAAAAATGGACTCAAAAATAGGAAGAAATTATCCAAAAATTTACCAAAAACATTAAATTTCGCACCTTGAAAACGGGCAGCCGCATCTCTCCAGAACCAAAACGTACATTTTGTCCCGATTTCTCTAAAACACGTGACCACGTCCAAACCTATTCTTCTCACGTCCTGCAAATGTGGTTGTCTTGGTGGTGCACGTGTTTGCAGTCAACGAAATCTGAAATTTCGGCATATTTGGGCCAACCGAACTCATGACAAATTGGAAGAGTCGAACCCGAATAGCATCGCATCACGAATTCCCATCGCATCACACGTCTTCACCTTCATTTAAATGGAGCATTTTGCCATATGTTCACCATTGCAAGAATCAGTCTTCATCAAAGCCATCAAAGAAGCCATGGAAACGGTTCCCGTCGAGTTCATCGAAGAAATGCTGCTGACAACTCAAGCTGAAGGAGTTGTATTTAACAGGATGGCTCTACTGTCAGACCCATTTGGATTTACCGCCGTCAACTTCCAAAGCAAGTGCCACGATACTGTAATCAGTTTGCAATCAGTTCGGCTATATGGCCAAACACATAGGATTTGGCAAAAACCTTCTTTTTTAGGATCGACTGTGTCCGTGATGATTCCCAAGTACAACATTACAACATTTTTTAACTGCTGCATTACTGGTGATCGCACTCCGTCTTTTGGAGAGCCACTGGTGAGAGCTCTAGAACTTCAAGAAAATCTTGAGCTAATTCTGGGCAATCCAGAGATTGACGACAAATGGATTCGGATATTCGCCTCGTTGAAGAATTTGAGAGACATTTTCATTTTGTGTTTCCACAACGACAACATCTTCAACTTGCTTCAAGCTGTACTGGAACAAGGAAGGCTTTTAGCATTGCGAATTCGGCACGAAACTGACCGAGATATCGAGCTCGCCTGCAAATTTCTCGAACAAGAGCAGTTTCTCTCTCTTACACTTAACATTCATCGATTTGAAAACGAAACCAGCATTGGAAATCTGTGGACAAAGAACAAGAAGAAGCTTGCCGGTAAGCGGGTGAATTGGATGTCTTACTGCAAAATGCACAATGTGACGTTTGAGAGAGTCACTCGCGACATCCGTTATTACTTGCGCTACGAGAATTCTGACTGTGTTGTGGAGTATTTCAACCCAAATGGAACTCTGGCAATGAAAGATGCCTATTTCCTCGAAGGCGTCACATGGTCAACCATTTATTTCAAGCCGAGTCTTGAAGAAGGTCGAATTGCCACTGAAGGTAATTCTTCCGTGATTGCTAATCCGTCGCGGTCGCAAAACCGACTAGTCCGCGGCGACGATAGGCGTACCGAATGTGCGAATGTTGCGGACGAAAGAGCGCCAGAAACACGTCGTTTTCCTCTATTCAATATGATGGCTGATCTTGCTATGAGCTGCTTGTTGTTAATGCTTGTTCTGGGAGCGGTCAATATTTTCCAATGACGTAATTTAAAATCTGGAAAAGCTCGGAAATATTGAGCACTTGGGATACTTTGAAATCTAGACACGCTTGGCAATAACCTCAATAAACGGCAAATCCCATCTGGCCTTCTTTAAAAAATTGAAAAAATTTGATTTTAAAGGAAAATTTTAAAGCAGGTGTCGCCCTACTCTACTTACCCCGGTGCAGATTTATGAAGCTTTCAGACGATTGATAATGTGATAAAAGGTTGTGACGCTTTCTGTTTGGGGAATGAGGGATTTAGCCAAAAAACATTCAAAAGGAATTGAATTTTTCAAAAGAATTGGTCAACTCACCATTCGTCCGTTGCCAGCGATGCTCGAAGTCGTCCTATGTGTCAAAGGTTGAACAAATTTTTGGTTTTTGGTGTCTAATTTGGTCGCTTTTAGATGAACCATCAACGCCGCTCAGTTGACACCTCCCAGTTGTTCTGATCCAATGTTGAAACGCTTTTAGGATAAAAAATAGAAAAATTAGAACAGCATGGGAACATTTTGGCTATAGCTTGTATACGATGTGCTACAATGTGAATGGATAGAAGAACCCAATTAATCACAAATCTCTAAAGTTTAATCTGGTACAACTAGTTTACGTTTTGGCGTAATTCCTAAAGACGAAACTGAACGTCAACCTGTCTGTTCTGTCTTTTTAGAGGGACCTGCTTAACATCGTTCCATGTCAATCTGTGCCATAGCTTTTTTCGAAAAATTGTCTTTTGAATAGGCACGTTAAGACAACGCGAGATCTGACGTGGATTGCAGCTAACGGGAAAGGTTAAGCAGCCCATCACCTTGTCCACAAAAGCGCAAGGGATTCAGTCCATTTTTCGTTGGATGAACTTTTATCGTATTTTTATCGTTTTTATCGTATTATACATTATTTTATCTTTTTTGGCACTTGATATATGGTGTCACCACGTTCTACGAAATGCCATGTCATGTAAGACGTCGATGCTCATTGGTAAAAAGTCAGGTTTTAATTTTTTTTTTGTTTTTTTTTTGACTTTTTGCGTCAATCTAAAATTTTTTCAAACTTTGTTAGGAGTTTTATGTCTTTATTGAGTGAAAGCTCGACGGCAAAGTCATGAAGCGACGTCTCAGACGAGCCACTTCTTAAATACAAGGGTGCCGACGAGGGGGTCAAAGGAGAGGAACATCGTGAAGAGGAACCGGGAGAGGTTGCGGGACCGAACCAGAAGCCAGAAGCGAGGAAATACGCGAAGGAGCACCAACCAAGCGCTGCCACGCTCGAGAGACCTGCGAAGAATAGTGTTAGCTTGCTTTTCCAATCGCTCATCATCTCCACAACGATTGTATTGTTGTTCGTAAGGTTGTCCACACTCGCGGAGAGACCGTCAATATCGCGCCGCAGGTTTTTCAGCATCAGCAGCTCTTCAACGTTTTTAAAGCGGGTTCAAATCATGCACTTGAAGCCGAGAAACGTTAATTTACAAATCCGCCATTTTGGCATGTTTTCTTTGTCATTGTCGTGCTGTGGATCGCGTTCGCTTCGTGGCCAAAATCTCGCGGCACGTAACCTCCGGCGCGTCGGGAATCTTCAGACATAAAGATGGGCTCTGGCACGTGTATGGAGCGACCGGCTCTGAAATCAGAAGCATAAATTACAGATGCTGTCAAGAGTATTGATCGCGACAAAAGTGGTGCGAGTAGAGTGATATTCTCAAACTGGCAAATTGCGACCACAATCGCCTGCTAAGACTTTTTTAGGCTCTAGACAGAATTGACGGTTTCCGCTCTTGGGCTTCTAAAGTTAGTGAAAACCACTAAAATCTCATTTGCAAACAGCAAAAGGGCATTGCCTCAAACCATCACCTCGTTCACGAAAGCGTCAGGGTGAATTTCTATCATGATTAATGGTACATATGTGATCGTGCTTTAAGGTGCTGCACATGCTTTTTAGCACATTATCATTTTGGCACATGATATATGGTGTCACCACGTTTGTTATCTTGTGTTTGTTATCTTCATCTTTTGCAGATCTTTTGTTAGCAAGTGAAATTAAGAACATATTACCGCGTTCCACTTGAACTGGTTTCCTTCGAGGCTCCACAGTTCTTCTAATTTTGGCGGTTTCAGGCTAAGCCTAACCGCTCACCCACAAATTCTCGAAGCCATTCCAACCTGGGGGCAGCCGCTGAGCGGGTGGTTTTCCCGTCTTAGACACAATCAACTTCATTCAATTAAAAAACTGTACAATTGCGAAATGCAGGCAGACAAATCACCAGGTCCGTACATTGTAAACTTTACAACTTTTTCAAAATGCACTGGAAATTTAAAAAAATATTGACCGCTCCCAGAACAAGCATTAACAACAAGCAGCTCATAGCAAGATCAGCCATCATATTAAATAGAGGAAAACGACGTGTTTCTGGCGCTCTTCCGTCCGCAACATTCGCGCATTCGGTACGCCCATCGTCGCCGTGGACTAGTCGGTTTTGCGACCGCGACGGATTAGCAATCACGGAAGAATTACCTTCAGTGGCGATTCGTCCTTCTTCAAGACTCGGCTTGAAATAAATGGTTGACCATGTGACGCCTTCGAGGAAATAGGCATCTTTCATTGCCAGAGTTCCATTTGGGTTGAAATACTCCACAACACAGTCAGAATTCTCGTAGCGCAAGCAATCACGGATGTCGCGAGTGACTCTCTCAAACGTCACATTGTGCATTTTGCAGTAAGACATCCAATTCACCCGCTTACCGGCAAGCTTCTTCTTGTTCTTTGTCCACAGATTTCCAATGCTGGTTTTGTCTTCAAATCGATGAAAGCAAACTGTAAGAGAGAGAAACTGCTCTTGTTCGAGAAATTTGCAGGCGAGCTCGATATCTCGGTCAGTTTCGTGCCGAATTCGCAATGCTAAAAGCCTTCCTTGCTCCAGAACAGCTTGAAGCAGTTTGAAGATGTCGTCGTTGTCTTTAATCATAATGAAAATGTCTCTCAAATTCTTCAACGAGGCGAATATCCGAATCCATTTGTCGTCAATCTCTGGATTGAAGAGAATTAGCTCAAGATTTTCTTGAAGTTCTAGAGCTCTGACCAGTGGCTCTCCAAAAGACGGAGTGCGATTACTAGTAATGCTGTAGTAAAAATATGTTTTAATGTTGTACTTGGGAATCATCACGGACACAGTCGATCCTAAAAAAAAAGGTTTTTGCAAAATCCTATGTGTTTGGCCATGTAGCCGAACTGATTGCAAACAGATTATAGTATCGTGGCACTTGCTTAGGAAGTTGACGGCGGTAGATCCAAATGGGTTTGACAGTAGAGCCATCCTGTTAAATACAACTCCTTCAGCATGAGTTGTCAGCAGCATTTCTTCGATGAACTCGACGGGAACGGTTTCCATGGCTTCTTTGATGGCTTTGATGAAGACTGATTCTTGCAATGGTGAACATATGGCAAAATGCTCCATTTAAATGAATGTGAAAACGTGTGATGCGATGCAGCAAAAGGGGCGTCGGGCATTGCCTCAGCCCATTACCTTGTTCATAAAAGCGTCAATTTTTGTAGGGTGAATTTTTATCATGATTAATGGTACATATGTGATCGTGCTTTGCGATGCTGCACATGCTCTTTAGCACTTTATCATTTTGGCACATGATATATGGTGTCACCACGTTTTAGAAAATGTCATGTCATGTAAGAAGTCGATGCTCATCTGCCAAAAGTCAGGTTTTGATTTTTCAATTTAGTGACTTTTTGTGTCAATCTGAAACTTTGCAAATCTTGACGGAGGTTTTGTGTCATTCATTTAGTGGAAGCTCGTTTGTCAAAATAAAGATTTGATTCCAAGCATTTTCGCCATGTTCAACCAAGCCATTCCATGTACTAAGCCTAATCCAAGCTTTTGAATTTTTTTGAAATGTTGAATTTGTTCTCCGTAGTTTTTTCTGAAGTCAAATATGAATAAAGAAGGCCAGATGGAGTGGATGTGGTCATTTTTGTTGTTATTGGTCGTGTCATCGACCTTGTGACGGTCGAAGAATTTCAGCGATTTTTGGCCTTCGAATAGCTTTTCTCTAAAATAAACCTGATTACCGTAATCTCTTAAAATCTGACTTACCCTCGAGCAGGATAAAAGCACTTTTTGTGCTAAGCTTTGAGATAAGCACTCGCCTGAATAAGTAAGTTTAAACTTGAAGTCAGTCAAAACAATTGTCCCTTTTTCCATGTACTAAGCCTAATCCAAGCTTTTGAAATTGATTTGTCAACTTTCTGTTTTTTTCACGGGATTCACACAGATTTTGATAATTCTAGAAAGACCTATCTGAAAGACCCTTTTTTCGACCATTTTTTGCATCTCCAAAAAGCGGTTCCTTGTTCGACAGATATGTTTACGAGTTGCCTAATCAGTCTCAACTTTTCATATAAAATCAGCGCTGCTCTCAGCGGGGCTTCTGCTCGCCCAACCGGTGACGTCAATTGCGGAGGAGCACGAAACAATGCCCGTAAGCACAGTCCAACCCGACCTACCCCTCCCCCAGCTTCCCCGAGCAAAGGCGATCTGTGATGCAAGGCGAAAAGAAGCAGAGAGAGAAAACGTGTTCTGAGACGTGTGAGTGTGTGTGCGTACGTCCGGCGGCAGTCTTATTAAGACGAAGGCAAATCACAAAATTTCTTTTCTTTGTGCCTTCTTCGTTCTTCGCTACTGTCGTAAAGAAGAAAACCTAAGCGAGCTGTCGCTACTCGACCCAAAAATGAGTGACCGCTTCAGCGTTTTTATTTTCATTTTTGCTGTGGTCATATTCTTGCAAGAGATCGGTGGCACTTACATGATCTCTGTTATTCAGAGTATTGAGAGGCAGTTCCAGATTCCCAGTAAGCTGGCTGGGTTTATGCTCAGTGCGAGTAAGTTCTTAAGGGTGCACTTAAAAGAGAGGGAACCGGTTGGGAGAAGCTGTTAGAAAGCGGTTTTGGTAATGTTGCATTGATTCAAATTCCTCACTTTTCACCATTTTATCGCCGTTCGCCTCGTTTTATCTCCCTCTTCCAATAGATTATGACTTAGCGCAAGTCACAGAATCATCCCAAACTCTCTCAAACCAGTCGCCGAATTCGTCGTCGTTGATGCTGATCTTTGAAGAAGAGCGCAAAATTTTGCGCAAGGTCTTTTTGTCTTCTACACTGTCTCCGGTGCAATAATTCGTGTGCTTCCGGGTTTTTGTGGTGCCAGGCAAAAGAGAGCAAGAAGGCAGAGAGACTTTCAGTAATGCGGTAAAATAGTTCAGATAGCATCAGATGACGAAACGGGTTTGTATGTTTACTTTCACGAGTACACGCACCACTCGCGATGACCATTTGGAGAAGGGGAATTGATTCAGATAGGAATGGTCTTTGAAAGTCGGAAATTGTACTCATAGGCGAGCAAACATGACGAAGGAATAAGAGAGCAGACGCTCAGGTTAGACGTCCACAGGCGGAAACCACGTTTCAGACAAGTGCTCGCAATCTGGGGAGTGGGCGGTTCATTTTTGCTCGCTGTGGCTATTCGGAGCGGTCACAAATGGGTTTTGACAATAACCGAATGCTTTTCTTGCCTCATCGGTTCTACGAAGCGCGCCAGGACAACAAAACATTTGAGTCGAATGAAATTTCGACGACATGGAATCCGTTTGCCACTGCGGGGAATTTACTTTGATCAGATGCGCGCGTTGTGAAGGCACGTTTTGCACTGAACGTCTTGCAATCGAAAAGCATAAGTGCGGCGAGGAATAATAAAGGTTGCATGTTTTTGTCAAAACCCATTTCCGACCGCTCCAAATAGCCTCAGTGAGCGAAAAGGAACGGACCGCTCCCCAGATTGTGAGCACCTGTCTGGAACGTGGTTTCAGCCTGCTTACATGTCTACGTCTAATCTGAACGTCTACATATTTTCAGGGTTTAGGCATGCAATTTTCTTACCTTAAAGTGCACTACAACCGAAACGGAGTTTACAAGCTTCAAAATTTATCTTTTTAAATTAAAATTTGTTTGTTATGTTTGCTTAAATTCCAGGTGACATCGGCTACATCCCGACCGTTATCTTCATCTCCTACTTTGGCTCCAAAGGCAACCGCGCCAAATGGATCGGCTCAGGCACCCTCCTCGTCTCCCTGTGCTACATAATGATCTCAACACCAAACTTTATTTTCCCCGTAATTCGACCAACTCTTAATGTGACTGGTGTTCAGGTATTGACCATGTCTGTGGCTTGATCGATCATAACAAGTTTGTTTCAGAAATCTCTCCAACCGCCTCAGGCTCTCGTCGACGCGAACGCTTCTTTGGCCGACTATCTGGCCTTTGGACCAATCGCCGACCGTATACCGGAACAGACCCGTCTGAGGCTCTTAGAGAAAGTGGTGGAACTGCATAACGCAGAACACGATGGAGACATAAAACATAGGAATGTGTTGGAATCGATCAGAGATGAACGTCAGAATGCGTCTGTGCCCGCGTATTACACAATCGACCGCCCGGTAATGGGACAGGTTCGTTGTTTTTTGAGAGGTGGACATGGGGAATTCTGTAAATTGGTTTGTCTAGGGATGGAGCAAATTGAGGTGGGGTAAACAAAGGTGGGCGAAGTACGTTAGGATGACAGGGGAGTGCAAGTGGCATAGTAACAAGTTTATCGGAGTGTCTAATAATTATTTATACGGTTATCAACAAAGTCATGAGGGTAACAACTGCAGTTGGTCATTTCAGTTATCAAAAACGCAAAAATACAAACTTCTGAAAACAAAATTTTTCCTTTTCTAAGCTTTTCAATAACAAAGTAGCCTCTGCCTTAACGTTGAAACGTTTCTGTGAGAGCTGTCCGATGTCAGCAAAAATTGCAACAGTTCCCATTAAACTGTTTTCAGCATTTTATCCGCTTTTAGATTCTCAAAAGCATCGACCGAATCCTGCACGGCCAAGACGATGAGGAACACCTCCTCGGTCTCCTGAACCTCTACGCCACAAACCGACTCAACCACTCAGAACTTGATGTCACAGCCACCCGAAGAGCCGCTATCGCTCCCTTCAGCTTCTGCAGCAAGCTTGTCAATGACCTCAAGGAGGCTGTTAAGGTAGCTTACCGTTTTTTGCTTCTCCTAAAATCGCTTTTTTAGGAACTCCGATGTGAACGCAAAGCCTCAAACCTGGGCCCTTTTATTATTATCTTCACAGCCTTGGTCCTCTTAGGAATTGGTCGCTGCACGGCTTGGAGTCTCGGAATGCCTCTTATCGATGACAACGTCAAAAGGAAGAGCTCATCTCTGTTCTTTGGTGGAATCACATTGACTAGGATTATGGGCCCAGTTTGTGGATTTTTGGTGGGCAGTGTCGCTAATAAGCTGTTCTTTACTTTCCCAGGTTTGCTATTCTATTTACGTTTTAGCTCAATTTGCTTGTTTAGCCAAGGCTCCTTCAGGGTTATCTCCGAATGACCCAACTTGGATTGGTGCTTGGTGGTCAGGGTACCTCGTGATTGGGCTTCTGGGCATTACTCCTAGTTTGCTATTGTGCTTTTATCCTGCTCGAGGGTAAGTCGGATTTTGAGAGATTACGGTAATCAGGTTTATTTTAGAGGAAAGCTATTCGAAGGCCAAAAATCGCTGAAATTCTTCGACCGTCACAAGGTCGATGACACGACCAATAACAACAAAAATGACCACGCGTCTTTCGTGACCAACTACAGAGATGTCCTAGCTTCTAAGATCTTTCTAGGCTCAGTTATTGCCCGAGTTTTGGACATGTTTGCGCTTAAAGGCTACAAGGCTTTCTTGCCTAAATATGTCACCGCCCATTATGGTCTTCCTCAGTATAAGGCGACCACTTATGTCGGTTTGTCATCGTTTCACCCTTCAAAAAGTATATCTGCTTTTTAGGCATCTGCATCACCTTCATGTTTGCCTTGGGCACAGTCTTAGGCGGCATCATCACAAGACTGACAAGGATGAATGGTCGAAAGGCAGCCCTGTTTATAGCTACAGTATCAACGCTCAACTACATGGCCTTTGCATCAAAGACCTTATTTGGGTGTACGTCCGTGGTTAGCCAAATTGGCGAGACTGGACAGTGAGTCACCAAGAACTGGGATAAGATTAGATAAGGCGATTTTTAGACTGACAAGATTCAACTACTCGAATGGTTGCAATATGGGGTGTTCTTGCGAGGGAGCCCAATTGTATCCAGTTTGTGACTCAACCGGTCTGGCCTACTATTCACCCTGTCACGCAGGCTGTAGAGACGCTCTTGTGAAGAACGCGGAGGAGCATAATTTGGTGAGTCAACTGACGTTTAATAACAACGTTTAATATAATCCCAGTTGGGAGACCATAAAGTAGTTGTAAAGCATAAATGGTCTGCCGTTGCTTAAATTGTACAGTTCACGTTTTGGCGAGATGAGAAGCGGCACACTGTACTAACTACGCGACTCCAAAGATCTGCTGGATTTTTCGATAGAGAGATGACTTCGTCGACGAAGTAGCAAGGAATGCTGTCCATTTTGTCCTTGGAGGCTTGATCTATGAATTTGGTATTTATCTGAGTGAATACGCTCAATGCTATTTTGTACGCCTAATGACCTCTGTTCCAGGAATTCACCAACTGCGACTGCGTAGCTGACGGCATCGGCTCCGTCAGCAAACACTTCTGTCATGACGACTGCTCCAACATGACCATTCTCTTCTTTGTCTTCTCAGCCATGGGAGCCCTTATCGCAGGTCTTGGAATGGTCCCTGGTCTACTCGTCCTCATCAGGTACCGTAACACTCTCCTCAACCCTGTAATCTCCCCTTTTTCAGATCCGTACCCCCAGCAACCCGTTCCATCGCCCTCGGCGTGCACGCCTTCGTTATCAGCCTCCTTGGCACTCTTCCTTCACCCGTAATCTGGGGCGCTCTCATCGACTCCGCTTGTCTTGTTTGGGACAAAACCTGTGGGAAACGAGGCACCTGCAACATCTACGACACAGAAGCCCTGAGGATCAAGATGCACACGATCTACGTGATGATTAGAATTGTGGCTATGTTTGCGGACCTCTACGTGCTCTACCACTCGAAGGGTCTTAATATCCAAGAAGAGGAGGAAGATGAGAGTAAGAATCAACCCATAGAAACGCTCCAGATGCACGATGTGTCCCCAGTGGAGTGACCTGTACAGAGCCTAAATATTTCTTAGTTTGCCTGTAAATAAATTGTGTTATTTATCCGCAATTATTTGATCAACGTCGACGAAAAGATGCTCTGCATGATCTGGGGCACTTGGCTTGTGTCCTGAGCTACGAAGGCCTTGCCTGGGGGAAGCGCTCTTTGAAGCCTGGAATGGATTTAAGTAAGACTTGAGGTGAGGAACAATGGGCTTACTTTTGGGCCTGCTCTCCAAGAGATCCTATAAAAATGATAAACGCGTTCACGGTTTCATCGCTTTCGAGGATCCTCGCCACATCTTTGGGTCGAATTCCGTATCGATCCAAGTTTGCATCGGAGATGGCGATGACAAAGCGCTCGTCCACGTCTGTTTCCTTAGCCAGGACGCGGATGGCTTGATCCAAGGCTTCTAGGGTGTAGTCGCCGCTGTTGCAGTATTGGGAGTGGGCCAGCATCTTCTTTAGGATATCCAAACGCTCCTTCTCGTTCTTCGGAGGGTGGTCCCTGTAGGCGAACGTGTATTCAGGACCGTCGCCGGAGTGGCCTACCAGATCGTACTGAAAATGGATTCTAAGAGCTGTATTTTGAGGCAAAATACCTGAATCTTCTCCTTCTTATTGTTCAACGCCTCCATAGCCAAGAGCGCCGTTTCCATGGATTTCTGGAGGCGATTATCGTAGCCATTGAACCGGTACATGGACCCGGAAACGTCAAAACATAACCTGAGCCTCTTGGGCTTTCTCTGCTCGCTTCCAGGCTCAGGCGGGACGTCCAAACGGCGCCTGTAGATCGCCTTCTCGCCCGTCATCCCCTCGATCAGTTTCCCGTCGTCGAAATCTCCGCTCATCTGATGCTTCACCCACTGGCGCTCTTTCTCCTGCGCCTCTAGGGAGTCGATGACGTTCTTCAGCACCGTCGCCTGCTTTTCGACCTTCTTGTATAGCTGGTTGTATGCGTCCGAGTCGTATTCGCTCATATCGATCTCCTTAAGCTTCTTCTTGTATTCGGCCTTGGCCACCTCTCGCGCCTTCTTCAAAATGTGCTCCGGGACTTGGTCTTTCGCACTTTGTGACATTTGGTGAACGTCGTGACCTGCATCTAACCTGCAATAACAAGAAAACAACCATTTTTAAACATTTGTTGAACTACAGCGTACCTGAAAGGACCCCCGATTCCGCCAAGACCTGCGGTGTTGTAGCCGCCGGTGCCGCCAGCCCAGGTGTTCCCTCCCACGTGTGGCGTGTTGTCAGGGTCGAATTCCCCGATCTTAGGCGAATCTAGCTTCGACAGATCGAAGTCGTCTTGGCCCTTCTCCACTTCCACTCTCAGATTAGGGTCTTCTTCGCCGAACATCCGCTGCCAGTCACCATATGACTTCGCAACTGCGCCCTGAATGAATTATTTTTAGCCCCACTCGCCCAGTCTTTCGCACCCACTTCATGCAATTCCCATTTTCTGATTCCTCCTGACGTGTCGCATGTGAGGAGGCCTTGTTTGCCGAACGGTGCCACGACGAACGGCGCGCGGGAGACCGACGACACCCACGTGTGGTGGTAGGTACGGTATTTGGGCAGCGGAACGGGCACGTACTGCACGGTGTTGTTTTTCGTGTCCACCATCTCCAAGAAACCGCCGACGGATGCCAAAGAAACGTCTTAAAATAGGACGATTATGAGAGAAAGATGTTGTGACAACGACTCACTCTTAGGAAGAGCGTCTTGAGGGGTCGAATAGTTGGGAAGAGAACGGACGAGGAGGCCTCCTTCGAGCATGCAGAACTCCTTTTGGGGATGAACGCTCTTGTGAGCTTCGGTCGAGGCGTAGAAGGGTCGCCGGGAATCGACCATGGCGGTGTTCCCGCGTTTCGAGGCAAGGATTGAGCCCTCGATCTGGAAATAGGAATGGATTAAATGAATAATCCGGTAAGACAGACATTAATTAGCCACAAAGCGTCTAAGATGGCCTCTCTGAATGCAAAACGAGACGTTTGGAAACGGGTCGAGTTATTTTTGGGGAAGCACGACACGAAACCGGTCGGTTTGATTGATTTCAATCCGTATTCACAAAGTGAACCGGTTGGTCGTGGGCAAATTTTGACGTCAAAATCAAATTTGGCGGTAAAATCACTTTTTCCACACTGACACGTCTCATCAGGTCGAGACTTGACAGTCTGAGTCATGTCTATCCCAACCTCGAATCCATTCTAGGCATGTCTGAATAAAAACACTTCTTAAGCCATTGTTCTCCTGTCTAGACATCAGCTCAAGATGTTCACCCAAATGGCTGCAAGATAACTAGCCTCGAGCAGTCTAGACATAACAAAACGCAACTCACCAACGAATCCGGGAACATGTCTGTCTTCACCACGTAATGCTGATCAGACTGGAAGAACCTCGCATCGGCCTCCTTGATCGAATTCACTAAATCATTCGGGAACTCGGCAGACAGGTCCACTTGTCTCAACACTGCCGCACTTGTCTCGTTTTGTTCCAGCAGGTAGTATGTGAATCTAAAAGAGCTGTTTAAGCTTCAAAACACAATTCAAGGCTTACTGCTTATCGCGAACGCTCTTTATGAGGTATCTCGAGTCCGTTATTGGCATTACGCTCTCTATGGCTACGTTCTCCGACAACTGCAGCTTCTGGACTTCCATGTTGTTGGGGTCCAAAACCCTTAAAGCGTTTCCTCCGTTCGCGTAGAACACGGGCTTCGTTCCGGCGACCATCCTTGTGAACTTCTTGTTGTCTTGGCCGAATTGGCTCTTCACATTTCTGAGTCCTTTTTTCACCGAGGACAACATCGCCACTTCGTTGTTCATGTGGACGACGTCGATGCTCCTCATCCCCGGATTCGTTAGCAGAAGCGTGTCGCTGTTCTCCTCATGGACCAAGATGTTCCCGTTGCCAATGTTGCACATCTTCAGTCTGGGTTTGAAGTTGCCAACGGAATAGGGAAGATACGCGCTGACGTCCATTTCGTTGACGTGCGGGAGATTCGGGTCCGGGATGTGGTAGAGGAGCGGAGGGTTGACGGTAGAAACGCAAATAAACGGGTCGTCTGGGTCGCTGGACGCGACCATGTCTGAGCAGATGTTGACGTCTAGGATCGGCAGTTGCCACATTTGCTCCTGAAAATGGAAGCGGTGAGATTCAGACGTCTGAAAAGGCGAGTAAATGTCAAGAAGCCCAAGCTCTCTAGAATCAAAGTGGAGCGTCGTAAATGGAACGCCGGATCAGACTGTTTAGGCTGGTTTCAGACGTCTAAACGCAAGAGATACCGTCTGGAAAAACAAGACTGAATGAGACTGAATACTGAAGAACACTGAAGACTGAATTCTCTTGTAAAAACATGGTAAATCTATCTAGAAATCAGGTTCCAGACTGGCACGTCTAAGCACGTCCAGCACGTCTAAACTGGCTGTAGCGTCTAGTCCAATTACGGAGCCAATCCGACCAGTCCATTCACTCGAAAGCTCCAAATGAGTACCACAAGTGCCCCTACCTCCAAACCAGACACCATTCCTCTGTCCACAGTAACCCTTACCTGTTCACTGAAGAACGTCGACCTCATATGCCTCGTTTCCAAATCCATGTTCGGCGCGAACACATTCGTACTTGACTGAAACCAAGACCCGAAATACTTCTTGAGACCGCTCATCCTTACAGAGATCCTCGCCGGGTAGGTTTCGACCTCCACTTGCTCCGGAACGACGTTGTTCTTTAGCCCCCAGCTCCCGATCGAAGTCATCTTCGGGATCGCATGTTTCACGCTTAGGAATGTGTCGCTAGGTCTCTTCACGCCTGAACAGAAATGCTTTATTAACCACAACGCATAACAATCAAAGAGGCCCACCCAAAGGGATCCCGTGTTTTTGGAAAATTACGCCAATTTGCTCCATAGCGTCGGCCGAGAAGGTGTCGAAATCAAAGACGTTCTTGACTACGTTCACCAGAGGGTCGTCGGGAAACATCTGGAAAACGAAAATGAGATCAGGATTACGGTATTTACAATGTTACCTGAACGTGTTTGACGATATTGACAAGTTCTCTGGTCGAATAAGGATAAGAGAGCTGGGAACTGTCGGCTAGAAGCCTCAGCTCATCGAAGGCCGAAACCAGCTTGTTGAGCTTTTCTTCGGGCACATCTGGGCCATATTTCTTAAGCATAGAACACTCCTCTGCTCTGCTAGGATTGTCCACAATGTGGACAGAGAGAAGATCGCCGAGCACTCCAAAGAGATCGTTTCCTAAGAACGGGAATCCGGGTCGATTGGCCAGCATGATGACGCGGAAATCGGGGTGGATTAGGATCTCATGGCCTCCAAAGGATTCCATTCCTTTGGGCTGAATCCTGCGTCCATCGGAAAGGTACAGTACGCCTGAGTCCAGGAGCGACTTGAGCACAGCGATAACGTGGAGAGGCGCCTTATCAGCCTCGTCGATCACGAGAACGAGGCCTTCCCTAACGGCCCTTACGAGCGGAGAATCGTCGTATTTCAGGATTCCGTTTTCTACCGTACTCTGAACGGTAAGGCTCTGGACGGTGGTGTCACTGAAAGGCTTACAATTAGCTTCATTTTAAGGAAAAATTGATTTACCGATGAAGCTGCATATACTGCCTAGGCCTGTTGATCAACTGTAGGAATCGATCTGTGATCTTGTTCTTTCCTACGCCCTGGTTTCCGATCAGAAGAAGGTGATGTCCGAGCTGGAAATCCTTGGCCATATCGTCCATAACATGCAAATGCTGCTTATTATCGTAGAACAGGATATCCGGGACCATCGTTTGCATCTCGGCGGAGTTCTCCGTCGCCGCTCCGATGTCGATCAGCTTCTGCTTCCAGTTGGACATCGTCTTCTGATCTGCCGAGGATTCCAAGAATCCTTCCACCACGAGAGCGCTTTCGAAGGCCGTCTTGGTGACAGATGGTAGGAATCGACCCAGAGCTGCTCGGCTAATTGCGTCGTGAATGCACTCTTCGCCTTGGAAGAGCGCGTGACGCTCGAGGATGTTGATGATCTTCCTAAGCGAGAGAGAAGCCGCCACACCTTGCATTCCAGCATCTGTCGAGTTCCAGAGCTTCTGGACAAAGGAGAGAAGCCTGTTAGCGACCTTATTATCCGCGTTGGGGACAAGTTGGGTGACAATTTCCAGTTGTTGGGCTACGGAAAAGGGTTTCAGGTGGTGGAACACGAATAGGCTCAGGATTTGGTCGTTGAGCCACTTCTTGGCGTTGTCATCGCCGGTGGCGATCAGGCGGAACGTGTCCGGAATCTTGTGGACGCCCCTGGAATCAATCTGCCTTAGAACCAAAGATTTTTAAACTCCTTCAACAAACTTTTCATTCAGCTCTTCTTCTGACGCCTTCAAGGCCTCTTTGAGTTTGTTAAACTGCTGCTCTCCTATCAGCTTAGATCCATCAGGAAGTTGCAGCTGCCGATGATGGATTAGGGACGCGATCATCTCCACGGAGCTCCAATGGACGCGTTCGATGCCATCCAGAACGCAGATGTGCCCCTTCTTGGCACTCTCGACCAGCTGGCTGTCCTCCCAGATTGTGTCGCCGTTAGGGAGCATCCGACGTTGTTGGACGAGTTCGCGGCTGTTCATATCCTCAAAATGCTTTATTAACCCCAAAAATGCAAAAAAATCAAGCTTACCTGGTAGAGGATTACGGTATTGGTGTGATATTCGAACCGCTTCGCAAACTCGTCGATCACCTTCGTTTTTCCGGATCCTCGAGCTCCCAACAGACAGAAATCGCCCTTAGAATGGCTCAGAGCCATCTCGGCAAGCAATCGCTCCAGTTCCTCGGTGCTAACAAAGGCTTCTTTCTGGAGAATTGACTCGTGGGCTCCTCCAAATGGTACCGTGACCTCCGCGTCGTTGATCTTCACTTTGACGATGCTGGGGTTGTCGAGCTTCACAATCTCATCGATCTTTAGCTTCGTCGTCTCGTCTTTGATGTCAAACTTCTCCTTGAACTCGTCCAGGACTTGTTTGTCCGAATCGGCGCTTTTGACCACAGCTGTAGGATAAGCCAGGTCGAAAGCGTTCGCCGAGGACATCCAAGGCGCCTCGTTCCAGATGCTGGCGACGATTGGGAGGTTGTCGAGAGGAAAATTTGGCAATCCTAGCGCTGATCCTTCGGTCCGTTGCGAGTTCATCGCGTAGCCGATCGCCACAAGATTGCTGAGCTTGTCCGTGGACACGCGAGGGGCCAACGCGCGGCAGATCTTGAGCATCGTGTCGAAGTTGAGCGAGGGCACGTGGTGGCACTGGAATCTGGATCGAAGCGGAGGGTCCAGACTGTGGCCCTTGTACGTAGGAACCGGAAGACCCATGGCGATCACGTGGAAATCTGGCGAAACGCGTTCGAGCTTCATTTTCTTGAGTTCCTCTGTTTGATGCGTGTTGAGGAGCTTGTCGTACTTCTCGGCTGGCATCAGGAAGCGGCCGTCGTCGAGCTGCATTTCGCGGTTCTCTAGGAGATTGTTCAAGATCGGGAGGACGTTGCGTTCGGCTTTTTCCACGCCGTCGATGACCAAAACGCGGCCTTGGAGGGCTGCTCGGACGGCACACTAAAACATGACCGGTAGGATTCTTAAAACCGAAGTGGAATGAAGGTGATTGTGAGACGCATATCAGACACATTCAAGCTTTATCTGTCTGTAGACCTACCAAATCCGTGTAGAGAGCGCTTCCAGACCGGATCTCCCTCCGCTGCTTGATGTCTGCCTCGGTCGTGTCTCTTGTGACCGACAGATACTCGTATTCGCGGTTACAAAGCGCCTAGAAACGCCCATTAAAACTTGAAAACCACATCTAAAACTCACCAAATACTGGAGCACGAGCTCAGACCGCACTGATCCTGGCGACCCGATTAAGAAGACGTCCTGCTTGAGCAAATCCTTCTGCAGAAGCCATTTCAAGTGACTCACAAATTGTGGATTGGAGTTTATATTCGCTACTGGAAAATAGCTATTTAAAAAGAGGTTAAAGGTTACCATTCTTACCATTTTTTACCGGTACTAAATGTTGATTCTTGGCGCTCTTCTTTGGCACTTTCACGTCTCCAATCTTGATGAACCCGTTGCTATCCGTTGACTGATATCGATGAAGGGAGTTGAGGCCCCTTGTAAGTAGCCGTATCCTCGCTAATGTAGACATCTTCTAGACTTCTATGCTTGCATCTAGAAAAACGTTAAAAAATGAAAAAAATGAGAAGAAAGAGATCAAAATCACGTATCAAGATATTAAGATCACGAATACACAGTTTAGACATGTCTATTGAAAATAGACAGTGAAAACCAGGAGAAAGTTGGCATTTTAGCGTTGATTCGTCGCAAGAGCGGTCGGAATGAGGTTCAGACGTCTGCTTTGACTTCTAGACAGCTGTCAGACACGTCAATATCCGAAAATGAAAAATAGCGAAATTCAGAGTTTCTGTTTCGAAAATCACATCTGGTGAGCAAATTTAGTTTCTAGACAGGGCAGTTGTCCAAACGTCTAAATTGCCTTCAAGACCGCTTGCTTTAGGCAGATAAGACGAGCGACCGATAAAGATCACAAATCATGTCCATTTTGCTATCTACACGGTCTCAACTCCTAGACAACGTCTATTAAAATGGACAAAAATCTGCCTGAATCGCAGACAACAGCAAAAAAAAGACAAATGAGACAAACAGCCGGTCTAGATGTCTTGACGGATTCAGTCTAGAGTGTTATTACCTGCTAAAACACCAATATCAGATATTTTCTGCCTTGTTTCGCCAAAACCCAGGCAGAGTAAATTGACTCTAAAGCGACAAGCCAAATTCTCGCATTCGGAATCCGATGCAATTCGCACCTCTCGCTTGCCACGCGAAGCCACACACGCCGCTGCGAAATTCGCACATTTTGCAGGATTTTCGCAGCGTTGCAAGCCGAAATTGGAGCCTAAAATCCACCGCCTGACAACGACCGACTCCGTCAAAGACATCAAAGTACAAATGAACACAAATGCCGAGTCTAGACCTAGATGTCTGATCAGAGCGCACCCAAGTAATCAATCGATGATCGGCTCGACTTTTGCAGCTCGCGCGCTACAATGTTTGTGACGAATCCGGACGCGCTCCTGCAATTTTTATACACACAGGAGCAATAATAATATACAAGATACAGCAGTACAGCTTTCACAATCTAGCAAATGATGAAGCGATGATGTCTCACACGAGTCGCTTCTTAAATACAAGACTGCCGACGAGGACGCCAATGGAGAGGAGCATCGTGAAGAAGAATCCGTATTCGCGGTTCTTGCGGCGTTCGTTTTCGTCCTCCAGCTGGTAGACGCGCGTGGAGAGCCTTCCGAGCTGGCGCCGCATGTTCTTCAGCTCTTGGATCGGGTTCTCGTCGATGGCGATCGATCCGATGGAGCTCTCGTCAAGGAGCTTGTCTTCGCGGGATCCTTCCAAAATTCGGGTGATTCGAGGATGTCGGGGTATCGGCAGTTCTTCAGGGTGAGCTGCTCGGGAGGGTTCGCTAGGATGTCCTGGAAAAGGATTCAAATCAGGCCATTGTAGAGGAGAAACGTCAACTTACAGGCCCGCTTCCGTCCGGTCTGTGATCTTGCAGAACGTCGTTCGGTTGTCCGACCAGGCCACGAGTCGTGTCGCCTCCGGCCACCAGTATCCTGTCGGGGACCCTCATCTCTTCCACAATTGTCGCGCTGTTGAGCGCGTTCGCTTCGTGGCCAAAATATCGCGGCACGTAGCCTCCGGCACTTCGAGAATCTCCGGGCACGAAGATGTGCTCCGGGACGTGCATATCGAGCGGCTCTCAAATCAGAAGCATAAATTGCAGAGGCCATCAAGAGTATTGATTACGACAAAAGATATGCGAATAGAGCGATCAAATACAACCAGGTAGTACGTACGCGGAGGTGATGTAATTCTAAGAGGTGCTCAGGCGAGCCGAACGCAAAGAAGTCGAGTTTCGCAACAGTGGCAAGACCGACCCATCAAGTGTTAAGAATTTCAGAAACGGAACGGAAATATGAGCCCAGAGACGCCGACGCCGCAAAGGAGCACTTTGAAAGAGACGCGGATGAATAACGAACGCATAAGGAGCGGAAGCGTGGCGGTTACAATCCCGTAGTACAGGATACGTGACGCAACAGGAAGCAAAATAACGTCGCAGCGAGGTCAGCTCTCACGATAAGTTTGGCAAAACAAGCCTCAAACAATGCTCCCTATCGCCATCACCCAACAGCAGCAGCAGCGCAGGCAGGGGGACAAATGGCAAATGGGATACGGAGCGTCAGGAGAGTGAAATAAGCCGCGACCCTGACACCTAAAAGGAATTAACGTGACGGTGCAAATCGATTTTCGGTAAGTAAATTCACAGGAGACCAAGCGCATAACAAAAACATGGCGATATGATAAGGTCATGGGCGGATTGTGCATATTCAGCGATGAGTAAGCGGGCAGAAGGATGAATGTGCGCTTGGGAAGCTCGAACTCCAGGCATGTGCTGAGCGCTGGTCACATGCTTCTAATCCATAATTGCGGCTGTTCAGGCTTGCATCGCAAAACCAAAAAAATCATTTGTAACTTGGAGGTACTCAAGGGGTACCTCGTTCCTGAACACGCGGAATTTCTTCTTCCAAGTTATGCCGGTTCCGCCACTGCTTGGAGCGATGTTTTGAAGAGATGCGGCTGCCGGTTTTGGAGAAATACGGCTGCCCGTTTTCAAAGGGTTTTTGGTGCATCTGCGGATCTAAACGCAGCGTAAAACGGGTCCAACAAGGTCCAACCTACAATCAATATAATATACGCGCTCTGAAGCCTCAAAAATGCCCAAAATATGCGACGTTTGAGGGAAAAAATCGACTGATCCTTCCGCCCCAACGTCAAGCCCAAAAGCGCCACAAATGGACATAAATTTCAGGTGAAAATGAAGCTCAAAACTGCGTAAAATACCATCCACAAAACCGCGCAATCGTAAACCCCAAAAACGCTTACTTTCAGGCTCAGAGGAGAAGGGCGTCATCAGTTGGTCGGATTTTTTGAGTTGACCGACCGCTAATGTCAGTGTCAACACCGAAAATGAACGCCGAAACACCGCTCCTCCCAAGACAACGGCATTCCCTGTCTGGCAGACAGTGTACATCTGCCTCTATTCAGTGTCTGTCTGGAAAAGCGCGACCGACCGCTCCCCGATCGTCCAAGCAACCAAAATAAACGCGTGCGTTTGAAACGTTTCACAAGTCTTGGATTTCGTCACTGCCTGACCAAAAGCGCCTTGCGGAAACGTTAAAAACGACTGAAAAAAACGTCTCTCAAAGCGCCGCTAACCCCGTTGAACATGCCGTCCTAAAGGGCCGTTCGAGGTCTTTGTAGGAAATCTTTGTAGGAACGCGAACAGCGAAACGAAGTTAAACCGGTGCGTTTACCGCGCGCCACTATTCGCACCTTGCAAACACAATCTATTGTCAGGGTTTTCCGTGCAGGACCTTGGTTGTTAGGGGATTGCAACGTTTACCAAGGTTACAAGCTAAAGAGTGGCTGCAAAAACGGAATTTCCGAGTCGTTTGGCATTCAGATGAGAAGCCTATTGGCTTTAGAATGTCGCCGAACACCCAAAACGACTTTTAGAAAGAGAGGGAAGGCCATTTTAGTGCGAACGGTGTCTGAGAGTGTAATAATCCCTTTCTAGGCTAGCCTAACGCCTCCCACACCGAAGCGAAGCTGTTAGCGAAAATGCCAGCCTCTAATAAAAGCAAGGGCTGTGCTCGTAAAGCTGAGCGAGCAGCACAGGTTCGAGAGACATTAGGCGAGCATAGAACAGCCAAGTATTGCTAACTTGTTGAGCTAAGCTGTGACCTTTCATCCCATACACCACAAATGATTGCTAACTAGAAGGTCATTAACGCATATTTTTTTCTTTACATTTTTCTTTACAATACAATAAAGCCGACGATGATGCCAATGGAGACTACCACCGTGATGAAGATTCCGTATTCGCGGTTCTTGCGGCGTTCGTTTTCGTCCTCCAGCTGGTCGACGCGCGTGGAGAGCTTTCCGTGCTGGCGCCGCATGTTCTTCAGCTCTTGGATTGGGTTCTCGTCGATGGCGATCGATCCGATGGAGCTCTCGTCAAGGAGCTTGTCTTCCAGAATTCGGGGTGATTCGAGGCAGTTTTTCAGGGTGAGCTGCTCGGGAGGGTTCGCCAGGATGTCCTGGAAAAGGATTCAAATCAGGCCATTGTAGAGGAGAAACGTCAACTTACAGGTCCGCTTCCGTCCGGTCTGTGATCTTGCAGAACGTCGTTCGGTTGTCCGACCAGGCCACGAGTCGTGCCGCCTCCGGCCACCAGTATCCTGTCGGGGACCTTCATCTCTTCCACAATTGTCGCGCTGTTGAGCGCGTTCGCTTCGTGGCGCGGCACGTAGCCTCCAGCGCTTCGGGAATCTCCGGGCACGAAGATGTGCTCCGGGACGTGCATATCGAGGGCTCTGAAATCAGAAGCATAAATTACAGAGTCCATCAAGAGTATTGATTACGACAAAAGATATGCGAATAGAGCGATCAAATACAACCAGGTAGTACGTACGCGGAGGTGATGTAATTCTAAGAGGTGCTCAGGCGAGCCGAACGCAAAGAAGTCGAGTTTCGCAACAGTGGCAAGACCGGCTCATCAAGTGTTAAGAATATCAGAAATGGAACGGAAATATGAGTCCAGAGACGCCGACGCCGCAAAGGAGCACTTTGAAAGAGACGCGGATGAATAACGAACGAAACGTTTCACAAGTCTTGGATTTCGTCACTGCCTGACCAAAAGCGCCTTGCGGAAACGTTAAAAACGACTGAAAAAAACGTCTCTCAAAGCGCCGCTAACCCAGTTGAACATGCCGTCCTAAAGGGCCGTTCGAGGAATATCAATCTTTGCAAGAACGCGAACAGCGAAACGAAGTCAAACCGGTGCGTTTACCGCGCGCCACTGTTCGCACCTTTCAAACACAATCTATTTTCAGGGTTTTCCGTGCAGGACCTTGGTTATTAGGGGATTGCAACGTTTACCAAGGTTACAAGCTAAAGAGTGGCTGCAAAAACGGAATTCCCGAGTCGTTTGGCATTCAGATGAGAAGCCTATTGGCTTTAGAATGTCGCCGAACACCGAAAACGACTTTTAGAAAGAGAGGGAAGGCCATTTTAGTGCGAACGGTGTCTGAGAGTGTAATAATCCCTTTCTAGGCTAGCCTAACGCCTCCCACACCGAAGCGAAGCTGTTAGGGAAAATGCCAGCCTCTAATAAAAGCAAGGGCTGTGCTCGTAAAGCTGAGCGAGCAGCACAGGTTCGAGAGACATTAGGCGAGCATAGAACAGCCAAGTATTGCTAACTTGTTGAGCTAAGCTGTGACCTTTCATCCCATACACCACAAATGATTGTTAAGTAGAAGGTCATTAACGCATATTTTTTTCTTTACATTCAGTTTGCAGTGAAAATTAAGTTTTTCAGTATCCAAGCACAGTTTAAGAGACAGCCCAGTGAAAACAAAGGTCACTCTATACTGACTTCACCAATCCCTTTAGATGACGCAACGTTTGCAGAAGAACTCTTTGCTCTAAAATAAACTGCAGAGATCAAAAACATTCTGAAAAAGTTTCCAGGAACGTGCATGAGACGAGACAGATCCACGCAAACATATCGGAGCCTCATGTCACAGAGCCTAGCACAAAAAGCATTGCTTAGCTCTCTGTGCTTGCCTAATGCCTCTCACATGCTGTTATACGCTATGCAAACTCGTCCTTGCTTTATAAAAGCGGTTTACAATCACAATCCCTCGCTTCGGTCCGGTGTCGGCAGGTTATTTGAACTCACTCCCAAACCTTGAAAGAACAGTGGACGAGTGTACCGACCTCGCCTCAAAGTTCTGTTCACCGGAACCCAACTAAACTATATAAGTTCCCTTCAACTTGGATCCAAGAATTTCTGTTGGCTCTGTCTCTTAAAATCATCCCGCTGATATCACTTGACCGAAGCACTTTTTGAATACTTTGTGGCACCAATGCATCGGTTTTTAACCCCATTGACACGTAAAAATAGCATCATTGATTGAACTCTAAACGCATCTAATACGGCCAAAAAGTGATGCTTCAGAATTACATATAAAGACCTGAGAACAGCATAACCACAAATCAAGCTTTTCCAAAGATGCCCAAGTACTACTGCGACTACTGTGACACCTTCCTCACCCACGACTCGCCCTCAGTCCGCAAAACCCACAACGGAGGCCGGAAGCACAAGGAAAATGTCCGCTTCTTCTACCAAAAATTCATGGAACAGCAAGCTCAGAAGCTTGTAGATGCGACCACCAAGGCCTTCGCTCAAGGAAAGCTTCATGGTCTTCCTCTGATGCCTCCTCCAATGATGGGACCTCCAATGATGATGCCTCCGCCTATGATGAGGCCTGGAGCTGGGACCATGGGTCCTACTCCTCACTTGGCTAAGGCTCCTTTCCCAGTTCCTCTCCCATTTGGTATGATGCCTCCTCCTCATCTCGGCGGATTGAACCACACGCCTCAGCCTTTCAAAAGACCAGTAATGCCTGTTCCTGCTCCTCATGTGGACACTCCTCGGCCTCTTCAGAATCCAAGAGCTCCGAGCCGTTTTGATCGTGCTTGATTCTTGAATGTGGCGTGTCAGTAAATGTATGGTATAAAAGAGAATAGTCGAACAGAGAGTGATATAGTATGAAATAATGGGTTTTGAATGACTGACCCAACCATAAACTGTTGTCTGTTTCCGGCGACCTGAGATCTGATGTCGTAATGTGAGGTAAGCGTTTCTATGCTAACCTAGTGTTTCTCACACCTCTGTTATGCGCTGAGCATAACGGTCCTTGTTTTATAAGCGCTTCGAAATCACAATCCTTCGCTTCTGTCCGGAGTCTGAAAACTCCGAATCATCGAATCAGGCTTCCATTGATTTGGATCAAAATCTCGGCTGGGAACACTTAACCAAAGCTTTTTTGCATCGTTAAAAGTGAACTTCAATTTGGATGTTTTTGGCACACTTCCTGACCTGGCTATAATCAACTAAAAACGAAAAAAGCCCAAAAGGTTCGGTCAAGTAGTGCCAGCGGGAAGGTTTAGAGACAGATTATCTCTCGGATCCAGGACGTTTCCGTTCTATCCAGCCCATCAATCCAATAGAGCGTTTGAACGTGATCTCCAAATTCATAAAGTGAACCGGTTGGTCGTGGGCAAATTTTGACGTCAAAATCAATTTTGGCGGTAAAATCAATTTTTCCAGACTGACACGTCTCATCAGGTCGAGACTTGACAGTCTGAGTCATGTCTATCCCAACCTCGAATCCATTCTAGGCATGTCTGAATAAAAACAGTTCTTAAGCCATTGTTCTCCTGTCTAGACATCAGCTCAAGATGTTCACCCAAATTGCTGCAAGATAACTAGCCTCGACCAGTCTAGACATAACAAAACGCCACTCACCAACGAATCCGGGAACATGTCTGTCTTCACCACGTAATGCTGATCAGACTGGAAGAACCTCGCATCGGCCTCCTTGATCGAATTCACTAAATCATTCGGGAACTCGGCAGACAGGTCCACTTGTCTCAACACTGCCGCACTTGTCTCGTTTTGTTCCAGCAGGTAGTATGTGGTTCTAAAAGAGCTGTTTAAGCTTCAAAACACAATTCAAGGCTTACTGCTTATCGCGAACGCTCTTTATGAGGTATCTCGAGTCCCTTATTGGCATTACGCTCTCTATGGCTACGTTCCCCGACAACTGCAGCTTCTGGACTTCCATGTTGTTGGGGTCCAAAACCCTTAAAGCGTTTCCTCCGTTCACGTAGAACACGGGCTTCGTTCCGGCGACCATCCTTGAGAACTTCTTGTTGTCTTGGCCGAATTGGCTCTTCACATTTCTGAGTCCTTTTTTCACCGAGGACAACATCGCCACTTCGTTGTTCATGTGGACGACGTCGATGCTCCTCATCCCCGGATTCGTTAGCAGAAGCGTGCCGCTGTTCTCCTCATGGACCAAGATGTTCCCGTTGCCAATGCTGCACATCTTCAGCCTGGGTCTGAAGTTGCCAACGGAATAGGGAAGATACGCGCTGACGTCCATTTCGTTGACGTGCGGGAGATTCGGGTCCGGGATGTGGTAGAGGAGCGGAGGGTTGACGGTAGACACGCAAATAAACGGGTCGTCTGGGTCGCTGGACGCGACCATGTCTGAGCAGATGTTGACGTCTAGGATCGGCAGTTGCCACATTTGCTCCTGAAAATGGAAGTGGTGAGATTCAGACGTCTGAAAAGGCGAGTAAATGTCAAGAAGCCCAAGCTCTCTAGAATCAAAGTGGAGCGTCGTAAATGGAACGCCGGATCAGACTGTTTAGGCTGGTTTCAGACGTCTAAACGCAAGAGATACCGTCTGGAAAAACAAGACTGAATGAGACTGAATACTGAAGAACACTGAAGACTGAATTCTCTTGTAAAAACATGGTAAATCTATCTGGAAATCAGGTTCCAGACTGGCACGTCTAAGCACGTCAAGCACGTCTAAACTGGCTGTAGCGTCTAGTCCAATTACGGAGCCAATCCGACCAGTCCATTCACTCGAAAGCTCCAAATGAATACCACAAGTGCCCCTACCTCCAAACCAGACACCATTCCTCTGTCCACAACTACCGTAACCCTTACCTGTTCACTGAAGAACGTCGACCTCATATGCCTCGTTTCCAAATCCATGTTCGGCGCGAACACATTCGTACTTGACTGAAACCAAGACCCGAAATACTTCTTGAGACCGCTCATCCTTACAGAGATCCTCGCCGGGTAGGTTTCGACCTCCACTTGCTCCGGAACGACGTTGTTCTTCAGCCCCCAGCTCCCGATCGAAGTCATCTTCGGGATCGCATGTTTCACGCTTAGGAATGTGTCGCTAGGTCTCTTCACGCCTGAACAGAAATGCTTTATTAACCACAACGCATAACAATCAAAGAGGCCCACCCAAAGGGATCCCGTGTTTTTGGAAAATTACGCCAATTTGCTCCATAGCGTCGGCCGAGAAGGTGTCGAAATCAAAGACGTTCTTGACTACGTTCACCAGAGGGTCGTCGGGAAACATCTGGAAAGCGAAAATGAGATCAGGATTACGGTATTTACAATGTTACCTGAACGTGTTTGACGATATTGACAAGTTCTCTGGTCGAATAAGGATAAGAGAGCTGGGAACTGTCGGCTAGAAGCCTCAGCTCATCGAAGTCTTGGTGACAGATGGGAGGAATCGACCCAGAGCTGCTCGGCTAATCGCGTCGTGAATGCACTCATCGCCATGGAAGATTGCTCGAAGTTTTGCAGGTGCGACAAGTAGTTGATTCGGTCGCCACTTTCCTCCACAATCATCCGGTTTCGGATGAGGTTGATTTCTCGGGCGAGAGCTTCAAGGCGGCAGTTTCCTTTGGGGTCGAAGTTCTTCAGGTGCTTCTGGTAGTGGCGGATATGACGCTCGACTTTGCTTCGATTAAGGAATCCGTTAGGGACTCCCATGTTGAGAGGGACTCCGTGCAATCTGTTGAAAACTTCTTGCTTCGCCTCTGTGGAGAGAATCGCAGAATTCTGAAATTAAAACGCATCAAATATAGCCTAACATCAATCCTAATCAGCGCCAATTTGTATCATCCTAGCGTCGAATATAAGGTCAAAAATTAACGCTTAAAAGCCACTAAAATCGCACAAAAATTGGCTATGAGGACAAAATCTGGGTAAATGGCATCTAAAACACGCTGTTCGGACTCTTCTCCATTCTTCAAAACGCTTCGAAAAATTGCATCCAAACTGAACGAAATTCTCCCTGTTCGCGTTGCAATCTGCAAAGTTTAGGTTTTCGTGGTGTGAATGTCAAAAGTCGGATCGAAAACCATGTGCAAAACTTGTGAGTCACATTTTTGGCAATGCGAGACAATGTATGTCGCGTTTGGGCTGTCTGGTTTGGTTAGGAGATTTGAGTCGGTTTTGCCCACTTTAAGCGTGGTGTTATTTGTGATTGCTTTGTGACCCTCAGTTTTACGTCATTTTCTTCCGCGTGTTGCTCCCGAAAAGAGCGAAAAATGCTGAAAGTTGAGGGATTTTCAGGGCTCGAAGCTCTTCTTTTGACTCGCGAATTTTGTGCTTCTGCGCCAAAAGCGCTATTTTCAGCCGATTTTGACCATTGCAGAAGGCGTGAATTCCCGTGTATTCGATGCCGCTGTTCTATTCTAGTTCCCCTTATTTCAGGGTCGCCACCGCCAGTGTCGCCATCAAAGTCGCCACCGCTGATGCTTATGATGTCCGATGATGCCCTCCGACGTTTCCTGCGATCAGTGTGAAGAACCCATTTTCAGGAGACCGAGCGCGCGATCCACACCAACCCCGTCCAGGAGTTTCAGAACGTGCGCCGGCAGCTCGAATTGCTCGAAGCGCGCGTGTCCAGCTTGGAGGTCGACAGCGCGACGGCCGTCCAGCGAGTGAAGAACGCCAAAGACCCCGCCGTACAACACTCCTGTGTAGAAACGCAAGCGGCCCGGATCCAGAACGACAGGACGAAGAGCAAGCAAGGACTGCACAAGGACTAATGTCCGTAAGTTGATGTTTATCGCCTTTCAGTGCCTGATTCGAATTCATTTTCAGGATCCAGTCTACGTAGTCGTCAAGCACGACTACATTACCTTATTTATACTAATGCTAACCTGCCTTGGAACTTGGGCTTGTGCATGGTGCACGCTCAAATGTAAATAATGTAATGTAAAAATAATATTAATAAATAATTTCCTCCACCCTCCACCTCCTCCAGGAGGTGGAGGGTGGAGGTGGAGTGTATTGTGGTTGTGTCTCATTCTTACCTTAGACACGATTTGGTAATGTGAGTTTGCGGTTTAACAACTGATGTCCAAGTTCATACAGGGAAGGGTTTTGGGATTGAAAATGCGAGAAAAGCATTCTCTGGCTTTGTCGATTTTGACTCGATCCAAAATGATATCATGGATTTGGTTTGCGTCAGCGATGACGAGACAATCGCATGAAAATTAAGTTTTTCAGTATCCAAGCACAGTTTAAGAGACAGCCCAGTGAGAACAGAGGTCACTCTATGCTGACTTCACCAATCCCTTTAGATGACGCAACGTTTGCAGAGGAACTCTTTGCTCAAAATTACAATCCTTCGCTTCTGTCCGGAGTCTGAAAACTCCGAATCATCGAATCAGGCTTCCATTGATTTGGATCAAAATCTCGGCTGGCAACACTTAACCAAAGCTTTTTTGCATCGTTAAAAGTGAACTTCAATTTGGATGTTTTTGGCACACCTCCTAACCTAGCTATAATCAACTAAAAACGAAAAAAGCCCAAAAGGTTCGGTCAAGTAGTGCCAGCGGGAAGGTTTAGAGACAGATTATCTCTCGGATCCAGGACGTTTCCGTTCTATCCAGCCCATCAATCCAATAGAGCGTTTGAACGTGATCTCCAAATCCGCGGAGGGCGTCGCGGCAAATGGCCTGAGATCGCTTCCCAAAGGAAGGGTCGTTTCCGAAAGGGGGAAATGATAACCCGCTGACTCCGGACCGAAGCGAAGGCTTTGGGTTGAAAAGTGCTTTTATTAAAGACTGGCAGTTTCGCTAACAGCTTCGCTTCAGTGTGAGAGGGTGTGAGAGGCGTTAGGCGAGCGTAGAAATGGAGTGAATGACTTGAAACCATGTTGACAATCTCTTTCGCAATTTATGTCACATTCTCAGGCATCCTTTTCTCCGCAGAAAGAAAGAGAGAGATTTGATCGTTGGGATGAATGACTTCTACATAAATTCATACTTCTCTCCCAAACTGTCGGTTGCCATTGAAAATAGATTTGACCCTGAAAAACAAAGGTTACAATTGCGCTGAAACTCGAAACCTGCAAAAAATGTTCCGGTCAAGTGGTCCTTAGTGGGAGAAGTGTTTAGAGACAGATTATCTCTCGTGACATAATCTCTAAGATCAAAGATCATTAGACTGCGGTTAATTTTTCATGCCCTTTTTCTAGTCGACTCTGGTGAAGATGATCTCACAATTCCACATAAGGGCTATGTTAGAATCGGCCAAGAGATCCCATTGAATTGATTTCGTTCCAGCCATTTTCAAATCGGCCATGAACGTAGTCTCAGAATCCTAACAGGGCTAAGTTGGAATTGGCCCTGAGATCACATTGAATGTTCAGTTTCTAGTGAGTTTATATAACCAGCCGACTAGACTGCGTTTGAGGAAACGGAATCGGATGCTTGGTTATTCGGCAAAAAAGAAAAGAGGAAATTTATGAACATTTTGAATTAGATAAATGTGAAAAATGAAATCAAAGGAAATTCTCGGCAGCGCCTGCTGACTTATAACAAAGTAACCTTCATTAACTAAGACATGGTTTTCTTTCTTTGTGTTTTATCATTCCAGACAAACACTAACACACTGTCATCTGAAAGACATAACGTGTGTATGGAGTTGAAGTGATTTTGTAAGTTGTGAAGTCAGCAGCACCTTTTTTGAGTCAAAATTTCTAAAAGTAAATCTGTCTTAAGATCCGCATATCCCGGAATCATAAGCAGTTAACCCGTTACCCACGAAACGTGAAAAAAACGCTGCTTTTCTTGTTTTACAATATATGAACTTTCTCGAACCGGAAGGTTCCGCCAAGTCAAGTCAGCAGCTCCTGCCCAGTTACCGACATATAGTAAGAACAGTATTTTTTAGGTTTTTGTTGGACAAATACGGTCTCTGTCTGGGCTTTAGTTTTAGTCTACAGCTTCTAACCGAAAAAAATAGTTGAAAAGCTTTAAATTCCCGTTTTTCAGTAGGACAAAATGTGAGTCTGGGTGTGGGCTTTCACATGTTGTTGTGGTAGGTAAAATAGGTCTGGATTCGGGCTAAAGATCCGTTTTTGAGTCCACGTTAACCTGAATGTGGGTGTGGGAGACCCATCAGTACTTGAGAGAAAAGAAGTCTTAGGCTTTGCTTGAAACCTGTTATTCTGTTGGGAGAAAAAGTTTATATGTGGGCTTGTGACCCGTTTTTTGTTCCGTTAGACCAAAAAGGTGTCAGTCTGGACTTGAGACCCGTTTTCGCGATAGACGCGAAAATTCAAGTCAGCAGCTCTGTGTAGTAGCCTGTGGTTGGGTGTGGGTTTGAGACCCGTCGTTGCGTTAGAGAAAAGTAGTCGTAGTCCTTGCTTAGGACCTGTTATTTTGTTGTAACATTGTGTTACAGTTACACAAAGAACTAAATTAGACTATTTCTGATAAAATCAAAAATCTGAGCGGCTGCTGCCGAGTTCAGCATAAACTCAGGTAGCTGAAAACCCGGTTTGCAGTAAGAGAGAATGTGAGTCTGGGTGTGGGCTTTCACCTGTTGTTGTGGATGTGGCTGTATTAAGACCCGTTTTTCTGTTAGAAGCGATAGCTGGGACCATTGGAGACACTCACAAGTGTCACCCACAAGCTGCCTAGATTTTTGATTTTATGAGGCTGGGTCTACATTAGTTCTTTCTGTAACTGCGTTCAGCAGCATCTGCGCAGTTGTTAACCGAGTATTGTTGTTCGGCAAATCTGGGTAGCTGCTGCCGAGTTCAGCAAGCTTCAAACAACGCAATTCTTCAACTTAATTATCTTACCGCTGACATAATTTGACTGAAGCCCGGCTTGGGAAACCCACAATTCTTGAAGACAAGGTCAAAGACAAATATAAGTTTTATCTGAGATCTTTTTGCCGACACCTTCTGTGTCCTCTTTTGCTACAAATCCGCGAAAACAAAAACAATTTTATCAGTCCAACAAACGGATAACAAATAATGGAATTTAAGCTTCCTTGGCGGCCAAAAGCTGCTGCTTCTTCTCGACAACGCGGGCCTTGCGCTCGGCGTGGGTGAGACGCTTGTCGGTCCAGCGCTTCTTCTCAACCTTCTTCTCGGGCTTGTCAGCGCGGTTGGGGTTGGAGCGGATGGCGGCGTGGGCGTCAGTGTACATCTTCTCGATCTGTAGATAAGATCAGTTTACGATAAGTTTCAATTTTATCTGTGACTCACTCCGTCGGCGTTGATTCCGAGCTTGATGAAGTTGCTGAACTGCTTCTTGAAGGACTCATCGTCTTCCTCCTGGAGGAGTTTCATGTACTCGGCGACGTGCTTGCCAAGGATGCGGTCACGGTGGGTCTCAGCGGAGTATTCCTTTGACTCAGTGTCGTATCCGGCGAAGCGGGTCTCACTATAGCAAATCAGCAGTTAGAATACATCGCGGACGAAGCATTGAGTGTACCTGTGGGGAACGTCAATTCCACCATCGGTGACTCCCTTCATCACAGCGAAGACCTTGGCTCCGGTGGTGGTGCGGGCGAGTCCGACGTCGAGGACGGCCTTGAAGGGGCCCTTTTCGCCGCTCTCCTCCACGTTGAAGTCCTCACCGTCGACGGCCTCAACTCCGACGTACTCCTTGTCGAGCTCAACCTTCTTGAGGTGACGACGGGCGAGGAGAAGTCCGGTGGCGTAGGCGGCGGCGTAGTTGGTCAGACCGGCCTTAATTCCGTAGCGGGGCAGCTCATGGGCGTAGGCGGAGGCAATGACGTAATCTCCCTCGATGCGCGAGTAAGCGATCTGAGAATAGGCCAGAAATAGAACCCTAGAAGCTTAAAATGCAAGGCTACCTGAGCGACGATGTCCTTGTTGGTGAAACGGACGATGAGACGGTACTTGGGGGTGTTGTACTTGTTCTTGTCCTGGACCGTGAGGCGCTTGCGGGCGCGGAAGTCGGTCTTTCCTTGGCGGCGACGGCGGGGCTTGACCTGGTAGCGCTTGAAGTAAGCCTTGTTCTTAACAACCTTGATGAAACCCATCGTTTCTGAAACGGAATTGAAATCTCAGCTTAAAAGTTTGAGTCAGGATTCACGAGGCACGATCTAAGCATAGGATGACAACGAATCTTCAACGGTCAATTGGCTATACATGGAAGAAACCAGATTTACAGAGCGCCAAATGAATCCTAACATCTTTTGCCTCGCAATTGGGCTGTCCGCCTTTTCGAAAATCGCTCATAGTTGCCTGCGTATCATTCCTATGAGGCAGTGTGGCTGGCGGGGGTTATGGTAGTCGTCCGGTAAGCGAGGGATTGATTCAGGGATATGAACGAAAGCTCGAGTGTTCGGTCACCACACACGAAGGTTTGCTGTGGCGCGCCTCAGTGCTTGAGCGCTAGAAACGGAAATGGAGTTTATATCGCTTCTATGGTTGCCTGATGTCTCTCACACCGCTGTCACCAAGCGCGTGAATTTGCCAACGTTAAATAAAAGCGCTAAATGCACAAATACGTTCGCTTTGGTCCGGAGTCAGCGGGTTATCGCTTATAGAAACCCAATTCCCGCTGGCACAACTTGACCGAAGTTTTTCGATTTGGATCTTGAAACATAGAACATTTTGGAGTGCTGGCTATGGATCTTAATTTACACTTTTTATGCCATTACAAAGAGAACACTAATAACGTTTTACGGCATAACAACCATTTGGATCTAAGTTGGGCGATCTCTGATTAAAAACTTGCCAACTCAAAGTTAAAAGCTTAGCGACACTGACAACTTGAAAGTGAAAATTCGGAAAGTTCTCACATTCGGCGTATAATCACATAACCTGAAACCCGAAAACAGCTTTAAAGTCTTCTTTTTTGAAGGTTTCTTAAGTAGAGGTTGTTGCCAAGAAGCCAAATCATATTTTAGTGCAACGAGGGACTGATTTAAGCCCCAAGCCACGTTATTCTTAGAGGCACTACTACTCGCATCGTTTCCATGCTCGTCTAATTTCTCTTACACCACTGCGCTTGAGCGCTCGGTTTTTACGGGTTACCACAATTGACCCCCTCCCGTTGGTGCTACTTCACCGTTTTTTGCTAATTTAAGTCATATAGACATGAACATTTATTGATGATTAAAAAGTCGGACCGAAAGCTTTCATTTTTGCAAAAACATATCAACAACAGGTTTGCATTTCGGACTGGGAACACACTGCCTTATCGCTCTTGGCAAGCGATGAAAACCGGTAGTCATAAATTTATTTTCAACGAAGAGCGTCGAAACAGGACCGAAAAATTCGTTTTGGGATAGTGCCAAGGAAGCAGTATCCCCATGTGTCGGATTGGCGACCTGGTTGAATCCAGAGAAAATTCTGGACGGTTTTCATATATTTCTTGGCTACGTCAGCGCCGATAAAAGAGAGTTTGCTGAATTCTTCTAAGGAGTGATCTGAGAAATGGGAGGACAGAACGTCATAGAAGAGGAAGGGAACATAATCCATGAGTGGGCATCAATACGTTGACGAAGGACGCTTGGAGATGACATGGCGTAAATGAAGTTAAAGTTGATAAAACTGGGAAGAACAGCGCATTCTTCATTTAACCAATGTGAAAGTGGGCGAAATTGAATTAAAAACTCGGAATTTATCAGCTAACATTATCGAAAAGCTGATTTCTCTGACTTCCACCGTTTTATCGTTCTCCGCCACAAATCACGCCGAAATCCAGGCAGTTCGATTGCCATCCGGCTGACTTTCACTAGTCGGGACAGCGATCTCAGGCTCCCGCCACGTCAATCTTGCGGTGGTCATTGCGGTACAATTTTTGGCGGTTGTCGAGTGGCGTGCGCGATCGCTCGCCGCCATCGCTGATTGCAGCGCGATGGAACCATATAGAAAACCTACAAAAACATCTTTTTGATTTTCCAATTAAAAATGCTAAATGAACCAAAAAGCTTTGGTCAAGGCGTGCCAGCGGGGTGGGTTTGAAAAGCATGTCAAGGTAACCCGCTGACTCCGGACCAGAGCGACTGTTTGTGGTCGTTTTGCGCTTTTATTTGACGATCGCAGTTTTGCGCGCTTGGGAGCAGCAGTGTGAGAGACATTAGGCGAGCAGACGAATCACAGATAGTGTCGCTCATACCTGTTAGGCAGCCGATATTCAGCATTTGAACACATCAATCGAGTCTAATTATTAGTACATCCAACGAAGAAATTAAAGCGTAGCTCAAAAGCCGATCGTCAGTGCCCTCAAATCACTCTAGAGAAGACTCGATACCATAGTCCAGACACAGGTTTGCAAGCCTGTCTGAATGGTAGCACCCAATCGTCCTGTTGAGATCGGTCGTGTGTCATTTCGATTATCCTCCCGTTTCCCTCTAATTTACGCGCGTGAGGCTGCCATTATGACGCCGTCGTGGCTCTCGATCGTCCTCGTAATCCCCACTTTTCCTCTTTATTTACCTTTTTTTCCTAATTTCAGGTGTTCATCTCGCTCCCCAATGCAGAAGCCACATTCGAGTCCCACGAGCTCGACTTCTCCATCGAGCCCTGCGACGAATTTCACCTACATGTGTGTCAGAAGACCGACAAGAAGGATTTTCCCTTCGACTTGAGGGCCACTTTTGAGTACAAGTTCGCCGATGAGGTGCTAATGATAATTGAGCACATGCAGGACCCAATTTTGGACCTTATCGTAAAGATCGTGAAGAATGGCGGTCACAAGGATGATGCTTGCGCCCAGAAAGGTCTTAACTCCATTGGACAAGGATTGGCCTATGGGAAATTCGACGCCTACGCCATCGAATGCAGCTCGAATGGATGCATGTTTTATGATAAAGGTAAGCTTCATTGCATTTTTAGGGTGCCTAATTTCTATGTTCAGATTCCAAAGGAGGATCATACCCCGTCAAGAAGCCTTTAAGCGACGTGTCGAACGATTTTGTCAAGGAGACCGTCACGGCTTTTTTGAAATATGCCGACAAGTCCCGTCGCCTCATTAACCCTATGGTCACGTATCCTTCGAATGTGGCCGCTCCGAAGAAGTGGAATACGGTGGACATGAGTTCCAAATTCAAGAAATTGACGCACGACAACAAGGGCAATTTCAAGGTGCGTTTTTGGGCTTCTTGCACGTGATTTTGAGCTTCTTTGGTTGCAGAGAGACCTTCACGAACTCCTCCTGATGAGTCACCCGTTCGGGCCGTATTTCAACCTCGTGTATTCAAGGCTCCTTATCGAAAAAGGAGGCTACTTGCCAGAAGCGAAGAAAGAGGAGCTCAGCCGTCTTTTTTACGAAGTGGTTGAGGCGATTAAAGAGAAAGCTAATGTGAGTTTAGGCCTATTTTTAGCCAATTTTTGTGCGATTTTAGTGGCTTTTAAGCGTTTATTTTTGACCTTATATTCCATGCTAGGAGGATACAAATTGGCGCTGATTAGGATTGATGTTAGGCTATATTTGATGCGTTTTAATTTCAGAATTCTGCGATTCTCTCCACAGAGGCGAAGCAAGAAGTTTTCAACAGATTGCACGGAGTCCCTCTCAACATGGGAGTCCCTAACGGATTCCTTAATCGAAGCAAAGTCGAGCGTCATATCCGCCACTACCAGAAGCACCTGAAGAACTTCGACCCCAAAGGAAACTGCCGCCTTGAAGCTCTCGCCCGAGAAATCAACCTCATCCGAAACCGGATGATTGTGGAGGAAAATGGCGACCGAATCAACTACTTGTCGCACCTGCAAAACTTCGAGCAATCCATCCACGAACATAATGCTTATTTCAACGGCCAAGCGGTAGGAATTCCTTTGTTTTTATTGTGCTAAATACCTCTTTTCAGTTCCTTCTGCCCGCATACATCCATCCGTTCAAGTGGCCGATGTCGCTGGGACTGAAATACGGCACCCTCGTGCAAACGATGGCGCATGAGCTCTTCCATGGCCTAGGATTAACGAAGGACAAGGCTAATCTACGTGCTCTTCAAGGAACACAAGCATACAAGGACACGAGGATATGCTACGGAGAGTACTACGCATCCTTGTGCACGTTGGACAAGGGCCCTATTAAGGTATGTGGCAAGAATATGAAAATGACTTCAAGGATCCGATTTCAGTGTCCAAGAGAGCAGCAGAAAGACGACGAAGGATTCGCTGACGTCGAAGGCACGCGGATTGCCTACGATCTGCTCAAGAAGAAGCTTCATCCCGTCCCAAAGCAGCGAAGAGGTCTTATGAACGTGGCCAAGGTTCAAAGCCAGGCCGGCTACAACGAGCTTCAGTGGTTCTTCGTGGCGATGGGAATGATGCACTGCCGCCTGAAGACCGACAGGGAGATGTACGACGAATACGAGGACGATCCGCATCCAAGGCCCACGATCCGGACGATCGCCACGATTATGCAGATGCGGGAATTCACGGAGGCCTTCAGCTGCAAGAAGAACCAAAATATGCACCACGAGAAGCTCTGCGAGGTGTTTCCGCAGTGGACGGACAAGCCGAAGTACGAGAGGAAGACCGCCAAGTTCCGGCCTTTGGATAGGATGTCTGGGAAGTCGTCGGTGGTCACAATAAGGGAACTGAACAAGGCGGCTGGGAAGAATTCGATGTTGTCTGTGATTGGAGTAGTTGGTGGATTGCTGCCGCTCCTATAAATGTGTTTTAGGTTGCTTGTGGCTATTTTTAGTTCTGTTATATGGGAACGATCCTCGTGGAGGTCGATTTCGTGCAGTTCCATGCAAGTGGCCGTGCAAGGCGTGCACTACTTTCGATCAGACTTGTACTCTAAAGTCTAGACCCCATTTCGGGCTGCTCATCCCTCATTTTCTGCGATTCTTATTATGTGAAGCGGTCGTCATGCTGCGATCGCGGATTCTCGTAACTTCCCTCGTTTTTCATTGTTTTTCACCTCTATTTCCCTATTTTCAGCTACTAATCTTACTGATCTTGCTGACCAACACATCGGCCTTTATCCTGTCGCACGACTTGAACTTCAACATCGAGCCGTGCGAGGACTTCCACCTTCACGTATGCGGCAACGCGAACAAGGAGAATTTCGTCCAAACGCTGAAGACGACGCTCGAACAGCGGCTCTCGGATGAGGCGCTGGAGATCATCAAACACCTGCAAGACCCGATTTTGGACAAAATTCTGGAAATTGTGAAGAATGGCGGCCACAGAAAGTTGAAGAACTGCTTTGCCGCGGATTTGCCATCCTTGGGATACAGCTTGGCGCACGGGAAGATCAAGGAATTCGCCGTGGAGTGTAATACAAAGTTCTCTTGTTATTTCATCCAGCGATGTAAGGCTGGCCTCAATTTGAACGTTGCTTACGTACCATTTTCAGATGGCAGAAGAGACGACACGAGTGAGAAGTTGAGCGAGGTGAAGGACGCTCGTGTGAAGCAGGCCGTCACGGAATTCCTGCGATACGTCGACAAGAATAAGACCTACAGCGACCCGTTGATCATGTACCCGTCTGGTTTGACCATTCCAAGCCAGTTCAACGTCATCAACATGAGCACGGGCTTCGAAGAGGTGAATGTAAAAACGGGGGAATACAAGGTGAGCTCGTATTCAGTTCAAGGGAGCTTTATGAAGATTCCTGTTTCAGCTGGATATCCACGAAAACCTCTTCAAGAGCGACGCGTTCTCTCCGTATTTCAACCTGGTTTACTCGAAGGTGCTGATTGAAAAAGAAGCTTATTTGCCGAAAGAGCGGAAGGAAGAACTCACCCGCCTCTACATGGATGTCAAGGAAGCGATCAAGGCGAAAATTAGTGTGGGTTATGTCACACATTAGAGCGGTTAGAACATCTGTAACCACAAAATTTGGGCTGTTTTGGGTGTTATTTTTAGTCATTATTTCTGCCTATTCTTTTGATCGTCGTGGGCTAGAATTTAAGCTAAAGTTTGCATGCGATTTTTGAAGCATTTTGAGCCTGGATTTTGTCACAAATTAAGCTGTTTTAATGGCGATGACAGCGGTGAGATTTGGCCATTTTTTCCCTTTCTTTGGCCGCCCAACTTGGCCTATTTTTGGTTAAGAATTAAGCCTATTCCAAGGCTCTTGTGGGACTCAAATAACGGCTGTATTAGGGACTCTGTACAGCGATATTTCGAGGAGTTTTGAGTCTCGATTTTTACACGCGCTAAGCTTGTTTTAGCGATAACAGCGGTCATATTGACTCTGTGTGCGCTCTCTTTGTAGCCATTAAACTCGACTTGTTTTGGCGCTGTTTCAAGGCAGATTTGAAGCCTATTTTGTGACTCATATAGGGCTACAATCCGGTTGCCGAACAGCGTGTTTTAAATGCCATTTTACCCAGATTTTGTCCTCATGCGAATTTGACCGTTTCAGAGTTCCGTAATCGTCTCCAACACCTCGCGTTCAGCCCTCCATCGTCACCTCGACAACCTATCGCTTCACATGGGCATTCCCAACGGATTCCTCAACCAAGCCAACGTCGACCGCCACATCAAACGGTACCGTGACCACCTGAAGACTTTCAGGACCACAGGACTCTGCCGCCTCGAAGCTCTCGCCAGGGAAATTCAGCTCGTCCGGAATCAGCTCATCCTGGAAAAGGACCACATCAACGCCTTGGCAGGAAGAAAGAATTTCGGTGAATCTATCCACCTTTTCAACGCCTTCTACAACGGTCAAAACACGGTAAGGATTCGTCAATATTCAATGGCTAATATCTGGTTTCTGTTCTTTCTGCCCTCGTTCATCCAAGCCTACAAGGAGCCGATGTCGCTGGGAGCGAAATACGGCGGAATCGTGAGCACGATGGGCCACGAGCTCTTCCATGGTCTCGGTTTGAGGGATCAGAAGGCGCATCTGAGTGAACTGCAAACCACGAAGGGATACCAGGACGCCAAGAAATGCTACGGAGCGTACTACGCGTCCATGTGCACTGTGGAGAAGAATCCGAAGGTATGAGTATCAGAATGTGGGAATTTTAGTGCCAAAAATGAGATTTCAGTGCCCCGACGGAGATATCAAAATGGACGAAGGATTCTGCGACGTCGAAGGCGCCCGGATCGCCTTTTCTCTCCTGGAGAAGGCGCTCCAATCGAATCCACAGCGAAGAGCTCTGAAGCCTTTGGAAGACGTGCGTGATGTCCAGGAGAAGTCCGGCTACACCCAGCAGCAGTGGTTCTTCGTCATGATGGGCCTTCGAAACTGCCGTCTGGAGAAGGACACGGAGCAGTTCGAGAACTACAAGAACGACCCCCACCCAAGGTCCTCGATCCGAACGATCGCCACAATTATGCAGATGCCGGAGTTCTCGAAGGCGTTCGGCTGCCGCAGGAACCAGAACATGTACCACGAGAAGCCGTGCGAAGCGTTCCCGCAGGCGGAAGAGAAGCCGAGCTTCGAGAAGAAGACCGCCCAGTTCCGCGATGTGAACAGGGTTTCCGGGGACACGTCGATCATCAAGATTAGGGCGATGTTCAAGGAAGCTAGTGGAAAGGGAGCGATGGGATTGGCGGCGATGGTGAGTGGTGTGTGGATGCTGATGATGGGATAAATGTGATTTTATCGACCGGTTCAGTGTTTTAGAAGCTGGAAATGGTTTTTTCAGACAAGCGACAGTCTGAGGAGCGTTATTGGTCTGATGTCTGCAAATGCTCGTTTCGTTTTTGTCCCAAGATGTGTGACCGATCGGTCATAGCTGCCACTTCTTGATAAGCCACACGATCGCACTGAAGCTCTTCTGAAAGCAAGAAAATGAATAAAACCTCTAAAAACACTTAAAAAGAGCATGAAGAGCATATGATTTCCGTTATAAATAATAATCAAATGAATTTTGCTTGTTCAAAATGACAAATTAGCTAAAAAGCTACGGTCAAGGCGTGCCAGCGGGGTGGGTTTGTCAATCAGTGTCAAGGTAACCCGCCGACTCCGGACCAGAGCGAATGTTCGTGGTTGTTTTGCGCTTTTATTAAACTATTGCAGTTTTGCGCGCCTGGGAGCAGCGGTGTGAGAGACAGCAGACGGGCAGAGCGCTGGGAAGCCTTCTAACCCCAGCGCAGTGGCTGTCAACATCACACACGAACCCAAACACTAAAACAGTGATCTCGTGGTGTAGTGGTTATCACATCTGTCTAACACACAGAAGGCCGGCGGTTCGAGCCCGCCCGAGATCAAATAATTTTCTACTTTTGTCTAGCCTTTTTAGACTAGGACCAATTGGGGATTAAATATGGAGATGAGAATATTAGGATAGGAGAAGAATAGGAAAAGAATGGAACAAAAAGGAAAAAAAGAGGAAAAACGGAGAAAAACCTGGAAAAAATAGGAAATTAATAGGAAAAAATGAAAGAAAAACGAAGAAAACGTGGGAAACCAACGAAAATTCAAAAAACAAAATGCAGAAAAAGAAAAATGGAAAACATATAAAAATAAAAGCTGGCCAAACAAATCATAGGACGCGGCCAACTGAAGAACCCGAATAGAATTAAAACCCATTTTAGAAAAATTTTCTGAAATTTGAGAAACCCGGTTTGGATTTAAACCCGGTCAATGGAATCCGGTTAGGATGAAAACCTGGTCATTTAGGGAACCCGGTTTGGATCGAAACCTGGTTAATCAGGGAAAGCCTGGTTAATTAGGGAACCCGGTTAGGATCAAAACCTGGTCATATAGGGAACCCGGTTTGGATGAAAACCTGGTCATTTAGGGAACCCGGTTTGGATCGAAACCTGGTTAATCAGGGAAAGCCTGGTTAATTAGGGAACCCGGTTAGGATCAAAACCTGGTCATATAGGGAACCCGGTTTGGATCGAAACCTGGTCTTTAGGGAACCCGGTTTGGATCAAAACCTGGTCATTTAGGGAACCCGGTTTGGATGAAAACCTGGTTAATCAGGGAAAGCCTGGTCATTTAGGGAACCCGGTTTGATCAAAACCTTGTCATTTAGGGAACCCGGTTTGATCAAAACCTGGTCATATAGGGAACCCGGTTTGATCAAAACCTGGTCATTTAGGGAACCCGGTTTGATCAAAACCTGGTCATATAGGGAACCCGGTTTGATCAAAACCTGGTCATTTAGGGAACCCGGTTTGATCAAAACCTGGTCATATAGGGAACCCGGTTTGATCAAAACCTGGTCATTTAGGGAACCCGGTTTGATCAAAACCTGGTCATATAGGGAACCCGGTTTGATCAAAACCTGGTCATTTAGGGAACCCGGTTTGATCAAAACCTGGTCATATAGGGAACCCGGTTTGATCAAAACCTGGTCATTTAGGGAACCCGGTTTGATCAAAACCTGGTCATTTAGGGAACCCTCATTTAGGGAACCCGGTTTGATCAAAACCTGGTCATTTAGGGAACCCGGTTGATCAAAACCTGGTCATATAGGGAACCCGGTTTGATCAAAACCTGGTCATTTAGGGAACCCGGTTTGATCAAAACCTGGTCATTTAGGGAACCCTCATTTAGGGAACCCGGTTTGATCAAAACCTGGTCATTTAGGGAACCCGGTTTGATCAAAACCTGGTCATATAGGGAACCCGGTTTGATCAAAACCTGGTCATTTAGGGAACCCGGTTTGATCAAAACCTGGTCATATAGGGAAACCGGTTTGGATCAAAACCTGGTCATTTAGGGAACCCTCATTTAGGGAACCCGGTTTGATGAACACGTGGTTAATTAGGGAACCCGGGTCGGATCAAAATGAAAGGACCCGTTTAGGATAAAAACTTGGTTAAGGGAGGCACCCGGTTCGGATCAAAACCTGATAAATTAGAATTTAAAAGCGAAAAATTGACTAATTAGGGAAATCGTGCCGGGAGCCTGGCACGAAAAATTGAGGAACCAACGTTCGAAGACCTCAAGAAGGACTCAGATTACGGTTACCAACGCTGGCAGGAATTCAAAAGCGAAAAATTGACAAATCAGGGCAATCGTGATGGGAGCCTGGCACGAAAAAATGTGGAACCAATGTTCGAAGACCTCAAAAGGGACGTTACCAACGCTTTCGCGTATTCAGAAGCCAAAATTGACCAATCAGGGAAATTGTGGTGGGAGCCTGGCACGAAAAATTGCGGAACCAATGTTCGAAGACCTCAAAAGGGACGTTACCAACGCTTTCGCGTATTCAGAAGCCAAAATTGACCAATCAGGGAAATCGTGGTGGGAGCCTGGCACGAAAAATTGCGGAACCAATGTTCGAAGACCTCAAATAAGGACTCAGATTACGGTTACCAACGCTTGCAGGAATTCAAAAGCAAAAAATTGACAAATCAGGGAAATCGTGTCGGGAGCCTGGCACGAAAAATTGAGGAACCAACGTTCGAAGACCTCAAGAAAGACTCAGATTACGGTTACCAACGCTCGCAGGAATTTAGAAGCGAAAAATTGACCAATCAGGGAAATCGTGGTGGGAGCCTGGCACGAAAAAATGTGGAACCAATGTTCGAAGACCTCAAAAGGGACGTTACCAACGCTTTCGCCTATTCAGAAGCCAAAATTGACAAATCAGGGAAATCGTGGTGGGAGCCTGGCACGAAAAATTGTGGAACCAATGTTCGAAGACCTCAAAAAGGACTCAGATTACGGTTACCAACGCTTGCAGAAATTTAGAAGCGAAAAATTGACAAATCAGGGAAATCGTGTCGGGAGCCTTATAGTTGCTTCGATTTGAACCATCTCGTTTCGATGAGCACTACGAGTGAAGAGGGTGCCAGAACACCGATGAAACAATTTGAACGATTCACCGAAAGGCTCATGTTGCGTTCCTCACCGACGGACAAAATCATGGGGTTGGTATTGTAAATGCTAGCGTTTGACTAGGACCAATTCTGGATCAATTTAGGAAGAGGAGAAGTTCAAATAAGGTTTAGGCAAGAGAAAAACAGGAAAAACTAAGAAAAATCACGAAAAAGTGAGAAAAATTGAACGAAATTTAGGCGAAAACTCAAATTTTCAAGAAAAACTTATGATTTTATCGGGAATTCCTTTAAAAGGTCCATTTATGAGGTTTTACGGTTTGTTTGATTAAGGATCAATTATGAATCGATCGGTTATCCCGGTTCAAACTGGATGGATCTTTGATCGATCTTGGACCGATTGGGTGTCCCGGTTCCAACTGTGGATGGATCTTAGATCGATCTTGGACCAATTGGGTATCCCGGTTCCAACTGTGGATGGATCTTAGATCGATCTTGGACCGATTCCAAGTCTGGATGGATCTTTGATCGATCTTGGACCAATTGGGTATCCCGGTTCCAACTGTGGATGGATCTTAGATCGATCTTGGACCGATTGGGTATCCCGGTTCCAACTGTGGATGGATCTTAGATCGATCTTGGACCGATTGGGTATCCCGGTTCCAACTGTAGATGGATCTTAGATCGATCTTGGACCGATTGGGTATCCCGGTTCCAACTGTGGATGGATCTTAGATCGATCTTGGACCGATTGGGTATCCCGGTTCCAACTGTGGATGGATCTTTGATCGATCGTGGACCGATTGGGTATCCCGGTTCCAACTGTGGATGGATCTTAGATCGATCTTGGACCGATTCCAAGTCTGGATGGATCTTTGATCGATCTTGGACCAATTGGGTATCCCGGTTCCAACTGTGGATGGATCTTAGATCGATCTTGGACCGGTTCTAACTGTGGATGGATCTTTGATCGATCGTGGACCAATTGGGTATCCCGGTTCCAACTGTGGATGGATCTTAGATCGATCTTGGACCGATTGGGTATCCCGGTTCCAACTGTAGATGGATCTTAGATCGATCTTGGACCGATTGGGTATCCCGGTTCCAACTGTGGATGGATCTTAGATCGATCTTGGACCGATTGGGTATCCCGGTTCCAACTGTGGATGGATCCATTGATCAATCTTGGACCGATTGGGTATCCCGGTTCCAACTGTAGATGGATCCATTGATCGATCTTGGACCGATTGGGTATCCCGGTTCCAACTGTAGATGGATCCATTGATCAATCTTGGACCGATTGGGTATCCCGGTTCCAACTGTAGATGGATCTTTGATCGATCTTGGACCGATTGGGTATCCCGGTTCCAACTGTAGATAGATCTTTGATCGATCTTGGACCGATTGGGTATCCCGGTTCCAACTGTGGATGGATCTTAGATCGATCTTGGACCGATTGGGTATCCCGGTTCCAACTGTAGATAGATCTTTGATCGATCTTGGACCGATTGGGTATCCCGGTTCCAACTGTAGATGGATCATTGATCAATCTTGGACCGATTGGGTATCCCGGTTCCAACTGTAGATGGATCCATTGATCATCTTGGACCGATTGGGTATCCCGGTTCCAACTGTAGATAGATCTTTGATCGATCTTGGACCGATTGGGTATCCCGGTTCCAACTGTAGATAGATCTTTGATCGATCTTGGACCGATTGGGTATCCCGGTTCCAACTGTAGATGGATCCATTGATCAATCTTGGACCGATTGGGTATCCCGGTTCCAACTGTAGATGGATCCATTGATCGATCTTGGACCGATTGGATATCCCGGTTCCAACTGTAGATGGATCCATTGATCATCTTGGACCGATTGGGTATCCCGGTTCCAACTGTAGATGGATCCATTGATCGATCTTGGACCGATTGGATATCCCGGTTCCAACTGTAGATGGATCCATTGATCGATATTGGACCGGTTCCAAGTCTGGATGGATTCTTGATCGATCTTGGACCGATTGGGTATCCCGGTTTCAATCCTGGATTAATCGTGGATCAATCGGGGACCCGGTTTGCACGCTTAATTACACGCTCAAAGAAAAGACAGAAATTTTACATTATCAATTCTGGTGGAATTCCGCCAACGGATTGAACGTTTCCAATTTGGGATAATTGGGTTCGTTTCCTGGAGTACGTTTCGTTTGCAAGAGCTTTCACGGTTTCAACCGATTCAGGTTCCCTTTGATTGACCCAAATATTGCATTTTGAATTGGACGCATTTCTGGGAACATCCCACCAACGACCTTACGGGTACCACATCTGGTTCATTAGTGCACCCGTCTCAGGAAAATTGCGCAACGCAATCTCAACGGTTTCGGAAAATACTGTGAACCAATCCACCTGGCTTATTAATGGTCGGTATGAGGTTTAACGCAGCTCGCATGAATTTTGAGACATGAATTGACCAATCAGGAAAATCGTTCCGGGAGCCAGACTCGAAAAACTTTTATAACCCGCCTGCACACACGTCAAAGATCACTACACCATGTTTAGAGGCAGTCGGACGAATTTTAGATTCAAAATTGACAAATCAGAAAAATCGCTTCGGGAGCCAAAAAGCTGTAATTCAGCCTGCACCAACCGTGAACAGACAACAGAACACGTCTGGAAGCGTTCGCACGATTTTCGACTTGAAAAGTGACGAATCAGGAAAATCGTGTGGGAGCCCAATAGTTGGTTCGATTTTGACCATCTCGTTTCAATCACGGTTTGGGCATAGGAGAAGGCGAACCCACGAATCAGATCGTTTGCATGCTTCAGCGGAAGGTCGAAGTTGCGTGACGCGGGACAGACAAAAAGTCCAATGTAGGATTGTATATTAGAATTGGTGGACTAGGACCAATTGGGGATTAAATATGGAGATGAGAATATTAGGATAGGAGAAGAATAGGAAAAGAATGGAACGAAAAGGAAAAAAAGAGGAAAAACGGAGAAAAACCTGGAAGATTAGGAAAAAATGAAGGAAAAACGAAGAAAACGTGGAAAACCAACGAAAATTCAAAAAACAAAATGCAGAAAAAGAAAAATGGAAAACATATGAAAATAAAAGCTGGCCAAACAAAGTAAATTTGAAACCGAACGCTCCAAATTTGGTCTAAAAAAGAAGTGTGGTTTCTACCCAGAAAAAAGTGATTTTGAATATAAATTGTCCTTTAGTAGTTCCATAATACTACTATTAATCAATACTACTGAAAAATTAACAAATATTTGAAATTAAACGAAGTAAGACAAATTAATAAGGTAAAAATAATTTACTCACAGAAATGAAAAACAAAGCACCACTGAATTAGGACAAGATTTCTTTATACACAACATTATGAACTCTGGTATTAGAAGCATTCATGCTTCTATCGTGATTGAAGACTTTAATGTCATCGCTGCAGTGGACGCGACTTAAAGCGACATAAAGTTGGCCATGGGTGAAGACTGGTTCTTTTAGCATTAATCCGACTTTCTGCAGCGTCTGTCCTTGAGACTTGTTAGTTGTCAAAGCGTACGAAAGACGAAGGGGAAACTGAAGACGAGTGAATTGCAACACTTTCTCAGGATCTGTCGTTGAAGTCATGGGAATTCGATGGATACATACTACGTCTGCAGTTCGTTCGCCTTTTGTTACCGGAATACATCTTACGTACTAAATCATAGCATATTGGAAGATTATTGAAGTGAACAAATCATACGTTTTCAAACATCTTGTCCACTTTTAAGCGGGTTCCATTGCAGAGACCTGTAGCTACATTCAAATTGCGAAGTAGCATAACTTCACATCCTTCCTTCAAATTCAAAATATGAGGAGAGAGGCCACTTGGAGTTTCCTTGTGATATGTTTCAGGTTCAATAGAAATGAAAGAGCGTTCTTCTGTAGCAGAGTCAATGCTTGTATACGTTTTCTTGCTCCCTGGCAAACGATCGAGAACTTCTTCATTCATTCGCAAACTGTCCTTATTGTTAACCGTAAGAATTGAACGATTTGTCCAATCTTCGTCAAACGGAAAAACAAAATTTAGAACCTTAAATATTTTGTATATTGTTAATAAGATCTATGCAGTAATAGAACTAACTTCGTCTTCCGATGATGCAACTAATTGCGAAGGAAGTGGAACCGTGTCATTTTCATCTTGCAAGTTTCCTTCTCCAATGTCTTTAATCAAAGCTGCATATTCAGGATCTGCTCGAGCACGCATATTGGTAGTTAAGTGAATTTGTTGAAACATGCTCCAATACGCGGATCTTTTCAATGTATAATCGATAACTCCATTTCCCAAAGTCTAAAACAAACATTCACAATTGTTTGCAATATATGCTTAGTTTACATTAGGCACTATAGGTAGAATCTGCTTCCAATCTCCTCCAGCTATTACCATAACTCCTCCAAAGGGAGAATCGATATCAGGATGAAGAACGCGAAGAAAACGGTCAATGCATGCGAAAATGCGCTTATCAGTCATTGGCGCTTCGTCCCATAATATTACTTTAGCAGATTTCAATTGCTCCGCTAAATTGCAAAAATTTAATACGTAATGTAAGGCTAACTTCTTACCTCTATTAGATGCCAAATCAATTTTAGATTCCATTTTTTGTTCAACTAACAGAGGAAGACCAAATGTACTGTGTACAGTAGCTCCATTGCAAAGTAGAGTGGCGGCTACACCTGTATGCGCAACGCAAAGAACATGCTTATGCATATCTCTGAAGTTGTAATAGAGTGTATTGTATAGGAATGTTTTTCCACAGCCACCACTTCCATTGAGGAAAAACAGTCTCTGGCCGTCATCTTCTGTGGTGAATCGTTGCATGATGTTTTGAAAAACTTCTTGTTGTTCCAAGTTCAATTGCTATAATAAACTTGCAATAATTGAAGAATAAATTAAAAGCATACTGCTTTAGTCGCCTCCGCTTTTTCATGCATTTCAGTAGCTGTAAGAAAATGGTCGGAACCATCATCATCAAGAGGAGCATCTTGCACAATGTGTAATGCATCCTCATTTACATCTAAACAAAATTAAATTGAATTGGTAATGAACACTTTTCTCAACCTGGAAGATTGAAGGTTCGTAAATCTTGATTATGGGCGCGTAAGATTGATCTGATGTGGTAGAGAGCTCGAGCTTGACGTTGCGCTTCGGGTTTCTTATTTCTATCGTACATGTCCGTCTGAAATTGTTTGTTTTACGGCTTCATTTTAAAATACAACAATACCTTAAACAGCTCCCAAAGCTTTAACGGATCTTTGGGACAACAGAAAACCAAAATTGATGCAAATTGTCGACGAACGTTAATAGGATATTCTTTATCGATGGCTTCTTTCATAGCGTCAATCCATTCATTTTCATCCGTCATCAAGTGAAGTTTCTGGAAAATAAGTTATAAACGTTTTTCATATAAACGCATATGTTACTTTGGCGGCTTCCACAAAATTTTCGCAAATCACGTTATCTACCGTACGAAGTTCGTCGAATGATGTGATAAACTTTTTGTTCATAGCAAGCAAGCGAACAGCGAACAATTCGGTATATCGGGGATGTACGGCTGTAATGAAAAACAAATTATTTTTTTAAAAGTTGAATTGGTTACCTTTAATTCGACTGATGATTCTGTCTTCATTAATTATTTTCTTGCGTCTCCAATTGCCGCTTCTTCTATTGTAAATAAAATGTTTTGGCAAGTCACAAAAAGTAAGCATTTTGAGAAGTTCAGCACTGTCATTGTCAGGAGGGTTTTGGTTAATTTTAAACCAAGCCTTTAGCATTGAAGGAATCTCCTGATTGTTTATGCGATTTAAGAGTTCTTCCTCGTGACCTAAATTTACAGCACATATGAACTTAATAAGAAAATCATTGGTTAACCTTCTTCCACAATGACCCCTTCTTCATCAGGTAAATGCACATAGTTAGTTGAAACTACGTGGCTTTCATGGTGCATTTCGTAGTTCGATTGCTGCCAACCCGCTTCACAGCTTGTTGCTGCTCTCATATCTTCAATCATGTGAACCTCGTTGTAAACCAAAATAGGTTCACCATTATCATCATGGCTAAATTTGAAAATTATCGATGTTTTGATTCGAAAAGTATACGTTTTGCCCATAGTTTCAATGAGCAACTTCTTGGCTTTTCTGTTGCGATCTTCAATAATACCATCCGGCAGTTTTACATCTTTTGGAAGAAGTATATGATTATCAGCAGTCATCGATCCAATTGTGCCATGAGCTGATCCATTATCGATAGCAGTTCTTTCGATTGTTTCGACAAGAGCGCGATTAAAACCTAATAGAATTGATATATTGATCTGACACGTGTAGTTAAGAGTGAATACCTTTGAATAAATACTTGTACAAGTATTTTAGTACGTGCAAATTAGAAATAATTTCCACATTGATATGACTTTCATATTTATAAAGGAGTTCGCCGTTATAAGAAACTACATACTGGTTTGTCGCAGCTGCGTTTTTACTGAAAAAATTTAATGTAAATGTTTGCTGAAAATATTGTTACCTCGAGCATTCTCCATTATCAGGTCTCCGATGAATAGCGTAATCATCATCTACCATTCGTGAGAAGTTTTCAAAGGGTTTTGGAAATCGTTTTGAGCACAACTTCCAGTACGGTTTGCAATTAACGCGACAGTACGAAGAATTGTTGCCAAGGCAAGGTCGATGAATCATATGTCTTTCAACAAGCTGACGAAGCTTGGAAATTCTGTAATATTATATAATGTTTTTGATTCAAAATAGCTTCTGGTACCTATCAAATTCAGGATGATCTTGATTTGGAACAATTGGAAGTTCTCCTTGGGCTAAAAAGTCAATATCTTTTGGAGTTTTTGGTTTGCACTCGTCAGTTAAACTAATGACAATGTGAGCGTGCGGAAGACCTCTTTGTTGGAATTCGATTGAATAGACGTACCACGCAACGTCCCGAAAACATCCTGAATTACTTTAATTTAGAATTGTAAATGTTAATAATAGTACCTCCTTTGAAAACACGTCGTTTACCGCGTTCGCGTCTATCGTTTCGTTCTGAAGCGTTTTCTTCTGGTCGAACTCCAACAGTATCTTTGAGAAACTCATTAAGCTTTTTTTTGAAAACTTCAGCAACCAGATGAGGATGATCAGCATAAGTTGAACCTTTGGGTATGTTCTCCTATAAATCATTTAAAGTAATAGATTGAAAGGAAAAAAAATACCTTAATTTCCTTCCAATCTTTTGATGCCGTAAAAGTTATAAACAAATCGGGATGACCAAGTTGGTTAGAAAGCGTAACGGCCTTTTCGAACAAATTACGCAAGTATCGCGGCGATCCGGGTATATGCTGGGGAACCACGCAAATCGCTCCGACTCTTCGATTTTGTCTTAGAGCCAAATTGTTCATGTAATTAAGAAAACCCTTCCTAAAAAGAGCAATTTCATTTGTTCCAGATTATTTTTTCTTACTTGGTAGTTTTGGTATGTTGGGTGAAGTGATCTTCGATACCCTTACCAACTTGCTGGGCAATTCTCATTAACATGTCAATCATGTAAAGTTGACCAAGTTTACGGGTGGAAGTGATTCGATTTCTCCATCCTTTACGATGTTGACAACGAAATAGAATATATTCCCGCAAGGATATCGTTTTCCGTTTCTAAACAAAATCATGTCATGTTTTGTCATAATATTGTTTTCAACCTTCCGTTTGCATTGGCCTGGTTCACTTCCAACAGCGATTTCTGTCGTATCCGAATCAAGTGCTTCATTGTCGAGAAGCGGTGCGATTAAAGAAGCCAAATCGTCATCATCATTTGATGTCAATAAGTTGGTAAATTTTCCATCAAACGCTTGGTCTCGACTTTCTCCGGGTGATACTCGTTCAATGGTACTCTCCTAAAAGAGATACAAATTATCTTGCTTGTAAAAATTAAAAAAACCTCTTCGTTGTCGCTATCTGGATAATGGTCGCTTAACAATCGGCTATCAGATTCATGATTGGCAAATCGTCTTTCGGGATAGATTTCACCATCACGTTCGACAAAGACAACTTCTTCATCACAGTGAAGTTTTGCTGAAGTTTCACGCATTATGTTCTGAAAAATTCCTTAATAAGTTGAGTTCCTTTAAACTTCAACGTACGGAATTTGACTGGAAGAGAATGGGTTCAGCAATATCGGTAGAGGGACCAACAAATTCAGCATGATCCTCGTAGTGATACTTAGAAAACGTTTCCGGTTGATCTTCATCGCTGTCAGTTTCTTCGCTATCAGATTGAACTGATGGACTCTGCAAAGGAATAAGAGACTCTTCTATTTCTCCAATTTGTTCTTCAACGCCTTGAGGGTAAACATGTTCTTGTTCGTTTTCAAACGACCAATCAATTTCTGTATCTTCATTTAACAGATTTTCTTTCAATTCGACCATTCTTTCAATATACGGCCGAGGTGTAACATAAGCAATATCTGCAAATGTAGCTGTTACAAAATGATAAGCATTTTTTAAATTAACCTGGTTGCCATGAATCTTCTCCGTAAACATGAATAAGAGGATAGCAAAGAGCATCTATCATTCGACAATAAGGTTTGATTTCAAACGGAATGTGATCATCTAATCGCGGGTATATTTTAAATCCACGTTTCGGAATATGCTGCTCTGCATCGCAGGAGTAATATACAGCTATCATATTTCCACACGTTGGTGCTTCATATACACCTGGATGAAACGTTAACGAATGTGGATCGACACCTTTAGCATCTATTAACTTCAAACGCATTTTAGAAATCTATAAACACAAAACTTATAACAATTTGGGTCATAAATTGCTATACATACCTCACGCGTGGAACCAAGAGCCTCCTGTTCCATCAAAATTTCGTCCATGCGCTTATAGCATTGCGCATACGGATTACATGATGCAACCATTTCTCCAAGGTGTTTCAGAATCTGAAATAGTATTTGAACGTTTTGAACAGAGATAAATGTTTTACATTGAAGTCAAGCGATCTTCCTAAAGTATCAAAGCTTCTGTAATCAGTAGCTGAGTTGACGTCGTAGATGTAACAATTTCCGAACTTAGGAAAATTGGGATTATTTGGACGAATGCAAGATGGCATATGATGCAATTCCCCTCTAACCTGCAAATTAATTTAATTGTTTACAGACAAAAATGTAAGATGTCACTTACCTTCATAGACTGTATTCCGTGAGCTGCCTGCGTCACATGGTCGTATTGCATTGATGCCAATGCTACTTTAGAGTTATAAGCTAATAAGTTTTCTCTGAATTGGAAACGCTTTGGATTGTTATAATCAAACAGTAAGCTTTCAAGAAACTGCGGAAGTTTTTTTGGTGGATCCAAAAAAACGCGTCCTTTAGAGCAGCATACGTATTCGCCGGCAAAATGAAGTGCTCCGCAGAATGGACATTGGTTATTCAAAGCACCTAAGTAATGTGGAGCGTTATCGAGATCTAAAATAGTACTAAAGTTGTTAGTCAATATAAAGTAAAGTACGATTTTGCTTCTTCGATTGATGTCGAACAAAACGATGACGTTCTTTGTCGTGCAATTTTATTTGATTGCTTTTATCAGTCCCTTGTTCGATGGCCCGATTGGTTTGGTGTTGAATACGATCCATATTGCGCCGAACTTCTAAACTTGCGCAATATAACTTTTGCACTTTCTAGTACCACTGACCTGTTTCTTCCGTAGATTCACTGATACGAGAAGAACGTTTTCTTTTTCTTTCAGCTTCTAGATTTGCCTCATTTTCGGCTAAAACGTTTTTTACGAAATCATTTATAAAATGTAATTACTTACAATTTTTCTTACGTCGATATTTACGAGTGCGTTCAGCACTTGTTTGCGGAACAATGCGTTTTCTGCGACGTTTAGGCCGATGCGCAGCCGTCGCTGACGACTGCTTCTCTTCCACGTCGGTCTCATCAGAAGTAGAATCAGATTGCGTATTCATATTTCTCTGATACACGTACAATCAAATATACATCTCACATTTGTCATAGGTATGAAAAGGTATTTAAACCTATTTCTTTCAAAAATATTATTTTTAAACTTTTTATGCGCTGAAATGTTTGTAACAAACAACAAACAAAGAAACATTACAGGTTAACAAATACATATCATGAAAACAATGAAGGACGTCGATTTAGAAGCGATACAAGTAAAGCTTCTTTTTGTACTCTGCCTTGGGAACATGCAACGAACCCTTGTCAACAAACTTTTCGATGGTTCGAAGAGTAACCATTTGATCTGAAATTTAAAAAAATGAAATCTTGATTTCAATTTTTAGAGCTACCAATCAAAAGAACTTCAAAGATTCCTTTCAAAGCAAAGCCAATTTGCCATTCCTTATCTTCAGTTTGAGCCAAAAGTTCCAAACACACGGTAAGAATCTTTCCGTCTTCCTCCGAAGCATCGCCGGCATGCGCTAAAAAAATAACGGTGTAACTTAGAAAACCGTAGAATGTTAATACCAGAGAAGATGTGGTGGTTGAAAGCGGATAATTTGTCCGATGGCTTGGAAAGGAAAACGATTTCGCTGTCTGTAAGTGTTAAAAGTGATAAGGTAAGAAGTTTCTATAAACTCACAAATCAAATTGGGCAGAGAATCGACACTTTTCAATTCCGCGAGAGTCATCGTTGGAATTGTGTTAGACGCATTCTGAGTGCATTCAAATTCGACTTTCTCGGTAGCAGCGATATCAAAGTCGGAATAGACTGGCTTCCCCAGCTGCTTTTCCTTGATATGCGAGTGCTTGATAACATAATCCGTATTGACAACAAGAGCTGGCATCGTAAAAACATGCTCGTTAAAAAATGCCATTTGGACATTCTTCGGAGGATCGTCGTTCGTTTCGAAGAAGACACTTCCCACAAATCCTTTGCTACCTTTAATGGTGCATTGGTGGGGAAAGACAGTTTTCTTAACCTTGAGACAGCACACACTAAAAACGATGTTTAACAAAATGGAATCAAAAAAACAAGACTTACAAGCCATTGAACTGTTTGAACTCAGCAGCACTCATTTGTTCGAACAGCAAAATCTTGAGATAATCTTTCCACTGTTCGGTGAGGTCTTCGTCAATTGCAATCTGATCGGTTTTACTAATGTTAACGGTAACGTTAAACGGGGAACCTAAAAAATAATTGTAAACAGGCATATTAGCAGAAATCAACGTACCAAAGTACTTTACGTAGTCATCTTTCTTAATGGTCAAATTATTCAAGTGAAGAGCCTTAAAAAATAAAAAAATAAAAACATTTGTTAAAATTGTAATTACAGTTCCATTGTCGTGAACAGCATACTGTCGAGCCAATTCATGATAAAGAATCATTTTAACAATTTGACGTTTCTTGTCCATCAAAATCACATCGAGGCTATCGGCGCTTAAGTTCTTCTTTTCCAAACGAGCATAGAACACCGAGTCGATAACAACAAATTTTCCTGACCTATAAAAAGGGTTATTTAACAAATGGCAGAAAAATGGCATACTTCGGACCACTAAAATTCGGCTTGCAGAGGTCCTCAAAATCAGTCAGATTGGCAGTAATCATTCTAAAAGAAACTGTTATTTAATTTATAACCAACGGCAACGGATTACTCAAGAGTTTCAGAAGAACTCGTGTCAACAATCATGGGAGAATTGCAGCTTCTTTCTTGATCAGATTCGTCCGAACTCGATATGATCGCATCTTTATTAAGATGTGGCTTTTTTGCATTAGCCATTATAAATCTGAAATAAATGCTACACATGAAAAGTAACAAAGGCCATCAAAAGTAATTTTCATTGAGATCATTTTCATTAAAGGGACACAGACATCGCATTTTTCGTCGTTTTTTGGGTGCACGGAAGAAGTTTTTCCTTGTGGAATGGACGCAGATACAACAGCTTCTCCAACTGGCGCACTGCCCTTCATGCAGAAAGCACCTGATGAACGAAAGTTCTCCGCCTAATGTTCATCGGAAAGAATCTGCGATCGTCGTGCGTTGTTCTTGCGAAATATGGAAATGGAGCAGCCTCTCTCAGGTTCAGGAAGTAGCTATCTGCTCCGGTGATTTCGTTCTTTACGTGGGATGCTACACGCCTGGAATCCCTCGAGACGCTTCACTGTGGCACTGACCTTCACGAACACACGAAAGAAACCCAGGAGTTTGAAGATAGCTACCTGGACTTTGAATGAGAGAGTGTGATCGTGAATAAATGAGTCCGCTTGTAAATCCATAAAACTCGCTTCAACACCAGAAAATCATCGCACCCAGCACGCTTCACCCTCACTTGCCCAGCTCACCGCCCCTGAAACAGAAGAAAAGTAACCACAAAGCATCGTGTTCTAATAAAATCGACTGACCAAAACGTGAAGCTCCAAAAATTTGTGAAATCGGGACGCATTTCGGCGTGAAATTCAACTTGCGGCACAAAACGACGATTTCGCCGACAGAAGGAAATGCAAACTCAAATCCGATTTCACCGTAAGCGAGTGCGTCTTGATAAGGATTGTCGCGTCGGGACCGCTCAATGACTGGTAAAATTCTCTTTTTTGTCTTATCCTAACTTTGCCATATTGCGCAGTCCTGAAGCCGTTTCTCGCCATTCTGACGCCAGAATCGTGATCAGCGCCTTCGAAAACCCTCCTGCCCCAGAAATGAGCGCGATCTGTGAAGGTGCGAAAAAACGGTGACCGTGTCCGTTTAACAATTCACAGTATTACTTAGTGTGGTAAATTTAAAAAGACCAAGAGACCTTACTCCAGCTGAGCAGAGCAAGAGACTGAACCTGAGCAACGGTAGCGTAAAGAAAACCCGACTGAACATCATGATTCACTTTTGATGCCAATTCTGGGATCGTTTTGGGTTTAGTAGAAAAGGAGGCTAAGCGACGTCACTCTAGCTGAACAGAGCAAAAGACTTAACCTGAGCAACGGTAGCCTAAAGAAAACCCGATACTGTGAACCAATTTCGCCTTGCTTATTAATGGTCGGAATGAGGTTAAACGCCGGTCGCACGAATCGGGTTTAATTGTAGATCGTTCGGGGGCCCCGGCTAAATTAAATAAACTCTAAATGTGAAATGTCGGTTAAAACAACTAACAGAAATTTAACTTGATAAATCAGGGAAATCGTGTCGGGAGCCTCGCACGAATTTTTTTGTCAGAAGACGTTCAGAGAACCACTAAGACGAAGAGAACGCGAAAAATAGAAAAATCAGGGAAATCGTGTCGGGAGCCTCGCACGAATTGTTTGTGTCAGAAGACGTTCAGAGAACCATTCAGACGAAGAGAAAGCGAAAAATTGATTGAACTTACTCAGACGAAGAGAAGAAAGCGAAAAATTGACAAATCAGGGAAATCGTGTCGGGAGCCTCGCACGAATTTTTTGTTTTGGAACACTGAAAAAGTGATTAGAAAACGTTTAAGAGCATCGGCACAAAATCGTCAAGTGAGAACCTCAAATTCGTGCGCGACAACGTCGTTAGGTTGTATGTGGCTCATCTCGTTTCGTTTTCATGTCGGCCATAGGGCTCATCGAACACACGCGTCAGTTTGTTTGCACCCTTCAGCGAAAGGTCGAAGTTGCGTGACGGACAGACAGACAAAAAGTCAAGGTTGTGTTTGTATATGACTTGGTGTATGGGAGACGACAACCAAGCATATCTTCTTACGAGCAAGGCACCGATTTGGCATAAGACGCTTGCGGTCCCCGACATCTCTGAAAATGTGATCATCGAATCTGTGAGCAGACTGAACATCACGTAAGCATTGCAATGATACCTTTATCCTCCATTCTAAAATCTTCTTCCGATTCTGGGAGCAAGCGGCGATTCGCGCGCTGGTAAGGCGCAACTGAAGGTGATGACAAGCAAGGTGAAGCAAGCCGAACGATCGCTGAAAGCCATATGTTAGTCATATGTTACGAAAGCGTGCAGAACGCAAGCAAAAATTTAGATCGAGACGAAGTTCGACTTTAATCGTCTTGCACGCCCAGGGTCTCGAGCGGATTGCCCTGCTAGTCTGAACGTCGCTTACGGTTATCGCCACATCCGTGCGTATGCGCTTCAAGCGGGCGATTTGAGGCAACCGAACTTCAGGGAAATCGTTGCGAGACCTATGTTCAATTTTAAACGATGAAACTGATAATTGAAGGATTAGAAGCGATTCTCTAGTGTTCTGTTCGTAGAACGACATCTCCAGGCCTTTTCAAGCTTCAAAGTAGCTTGCGTGGCCAGCTTAAGCTAGTTCAATGGTTGGACCACGTACAGACGATCAGAAACCGATTTGCCGCGCGGCAGATCGGTAAATTCCTGCGTCAAATCGCGGCAAACTGATGTTGTGATGGTGGGTCCGGCCACGATCTGGTTGCGTCAAATCGCCGATGGAAGTGCCACACCACGGCCGCATCGCTTTTTGCCGTTTGCTCGCACACGTTTCCAGTATCGGAAGACCATTTTTTAGAATGTAGGATAAGTTCTGTATTATCTTTTATAGGAAATATTTGCAAGAAGGGGGCCGAAATCCTCCCACGGAGGCGATGGGAAATATTACCAAAATACTCCGACCCGGCAACCTTGGATTCTACGGTGGCGTGATTTATAACAAAGGAAAGGAGTGGTTCTACGTGAAGGCCAGGGCGATGGAAATCGACACTGACGATGACAATAGAAACGTATATAAGACAAGTAGTAATCCGGAAGAGGATTTGTGCTTTTTCAGTGGGGCAAGGTCATGGACCCTGTGGACGGGAAGATCTATGAGAACGAATTCACGAACAAAGAAGGGGAAGTGAAGCTGATCTCAGTCGTCGGAGGAAAGAGGGTTTATCGACGCTTCTGCGACAATTTGATGTCGAAGAACATACGGTTTACTTACCTGTTGCTTCACAAAAGCAATAATGTAACAAAGTACAGAAACATGAAGATCAAAGATCCGGAGAACCTCTTCTGCTTTTTCTTCGAGTGAGTGGAAATCTCTTTGGATGCTATAATTGAAGACTCATTTCAGGAACTGCGAGATTGCTTATTCTCCGGTAGGGGCGTTCAACCAAGTGCTCGTGGTTCCAAAGGTGCCGATACGGTAAATAACTCCAAAAATAAAACGTTGTTCATTCGACTGATGTTTAGGGAGCCAGAGCCTGTTTCTACGTCCACTGCGACGTCTACTGCAGCTGAATCATTCGCACATTCTTCCAGCTCGACTGAAACTGTGAGTACGACGTGCGTTATTCGATTGTTTCCGCATTTAATTTGTTCCGATTTCCAGAGTTTCTACACAAGAAGTAACCTCCCCGAGTGTCAGTAAAACGTGCTGTATTCGATCGGTTCAACTATTGATTTCGCTCAATTTTCAGGGCTGCTACGCAGGAGACAACAACCCCAAAATTCAGTTTGCTCGCGAGCACGGCTTTCATCATCGGTGTTTCCGTGGCCCTCGTGCTTCTTGTGGTGGCGATCGCGGTTAGCTGCATCGTCTGCCGACGTCGCAAGAAGCGCAAGCGCTCTCCGAGTGAATCGACCTCAGCGACCCAAGTGAGCTCGAACGTGGAATCCGGACTCGCGCTGAACGACTCGAAGACTTCGCTGGTGGAGGCGGTGACGCAGCAATCGTCGGTGATCCCAGGAGCCCAGCAGCCTTCCTTGATGAAAACCCAGCAGCCCTCCTTGATGAAGCAGACGGCGCTGCAACCGCTCAGGCGCCGTTCTTCGATAATTCAGGCGACGCAGAAGAATTCGCTGTTGGATGCCACCACGCAGATGGAGACCGCGGCGCAGACGCCCGTGAAGCAGTCGTCATCAGTGCTTCAAGCGATGCATCAGTCTTCGAAGGAGAAATTGGCCTGAAACGAATAAATGTGGTTTTTTCTTATATTTACCGTATTTACCGGTTCGGTAACAATCTCATCTTTGGGGAAAAATCGGTTCCACGCTTTCGTAGACTTGTGGTACACCTGAATTGTTATCCCAAAGGCAAGTGCTTTGATTTCCAGATCGGTCATCCGTTCCCCTGGTTCTCGCATTTTTTCTAGTTGTGTATAGATATAGAGCAAGCGAGTGGAAACCGCAGTTTCCGTCTGTTGGAGAATCCCCGATTTCCAGAGCAGCTTTCACTGGCTGCTTAACTCTTCGAGCACGAATCTATAGAACTCTTCCGTCTTCCGTCTTTTGATAGCGTAGAAGAGCGAGGTCCACGTGAAGCTCGTGTCGCTCAAAAACTTCTTTCGAGGAAACGTCAACGACGCAGCGGAGCTCCTCTTCTTGCTTCCACTTGGAATCCGGCCTCCTCACGGACTCGCAGACTTCGGTGGTGGAGACCACGCAGAACTCATCCAAGTAGAGAAGTGCCTGAAGGAATAAATTTTGCGGATCGGTGGGACGGCATCGGAAGGGTGCAATAGCCATTTCTCAAGAGGCACACTTTCTGACAGTTCTGCAGCTGGAAGTGATCAATCATCAGCGCGTGGCCTTGAAATGGGTTTGCTCGTTTAGACGCCTCCAAGGACGCAGAGCGCGCAGAGCGACCTTTCAACTTTGGTCAGCTAAGGATCACAAAGGTAAGCATTTTGTAATTTTACGATTTGTGCGTTTCTAAAAAATCGCTTTCAGGTTTGAGCTCCCATCGATCTTAAGTTCAAGCGCAAGAAACACATGGCATTCTTATCTGCACCAAGCGACCAACGATCACCTAAGAAGCATCCATCACCAAGGATCACTCAAAGTTCTAGACGAACTTTGGAACTTTTAGAACGGGTTTAGAACTGCAAACCCGCTTGGCAGAAGTTTTTTGGAAGCGTGTGATCGGTCAAAATGTGATCAGCACAGCTATCTGGCGTCTTGAGTAATAAATCAACCCGTTTTTTATGTTGAAGGCATCAATCGCTTTATCACAGAAACGGTTTTGGGTGGAACGAGTTTTGGGTAGACTAGAATCGATTCCCGGAATGGTATTTTTGAAAATCTCGAGTTCTTCCTCACTTATTTCTTCCCTTCGTCTAAAGCCTATTAATCACAACTTCGAACGGCAATTTTCTTTCCTCTTTTCAAGCGCTTGCAACCCCCTGGAAACGAAGAGCTCAAAGTCTAGAATTCTCTTCGCCGACCCTCTTCAACCCTAATCCAATTCGCTCAACTCAACTAACTTCCTCCTCCTCATTAAGGCATCAACGATTAGTTTCTTCCGGCTATGTTTCCCTCATTACGAATGCGACCAAGAACCATCCTAAGGAAATGCAAAAATGGAATTCCTAAGCGGCGTTCCAAGTGGCGTGGCCTATGCAAACGAGGAAGCGATCAATGATTATATCGCAGACGGAATAACAGCAAATCTGCTGCAAACGCGTTTTTGTTGAAAAGTGGCCCACGCGCGCATTTGGCTCGGATGATGACGCATAAATAAGATGGTTCGATTGCACTTTGCAGACGAGACGACATGAATCAGAGATGTGGGAAAACAGGGACAGTTCCAGTCTGACAGGAGGCGAGAGAAAATGGAAAGGTGGGAAGAAAGGAATAGCGAATATTCGTGTACAAGCAATTAGATTTGCCTGAACGAGTAAAGCGACACATATTGTGTGAGGAGTAGGTGTACGGTTGGGTATAGTGGAAGCGGAGCTTCGCTGAAGCCAGCGAAAGCGAAATCTGCTTTTTCGCGTAGCGCAGCGAGGGAAGCAAATGTAGCTAGCAAAGCTAGCGGAATGCAGCGAACGGAGCCAGCGTAGGGAAAATAGATGTTAAATCGTTTTAAAAGATGAAATAAGTTTAAAAATTCAAGGTTTTCACGCGATTAACACAAGAAACTGAATGTTTTTTGTTTGATTTTTGAGATTTGAGATTTTAAATTACGTAAAACAGTTTTAAAGCGTTCTCATACTGTTCTTGAAATCCTCAAAAACGCTCAAGCTTTGTTGCACTCAAAATGGCACTCCATTTGAAATGTTGAATTTCCCTTTACGATTTGCAACGCGATTTTTTTTTTACGGCTCGCGAATTGGCAAGCCGAGCCGAGCCGGCTCGGCATCCGGCTCGCCATTCATCACTGGTTTAAACCAAAAGCAACTCAAATTGCTCTTTATAGATCGATTTGTGCGGTAATGATTGGATATATTTTTCTCTTTTTCATTAATTTTAACATGTTTTTTAATAGAAGTAGTACTCTCATAAGGACGATATTTCTTTTCCAGCTCATCTTCATAAAATCAGATTTGCCAAACCCTCTCCCTCCGTCCCTCTTATTGCCGTCTCAATCCATAAAACCGCCAACTGTCGCGATCAGTTTGTGGTGGCGCAACTGCAAACGAAAGCCGTGATAAATTCTCTCCCAGCTTCTTCGTTGCTCTCCTTTGAGGGAGCAAAGAACACTTCTCCGCCGTCAGCTGATCGACCCAGTCTTCTCTTTTTTTGAGTGCAACCTAACCGAAAGCGGCTGCGCAGAGAACAGGGAGCTGCGTTCGAGCGGACCTAGAAGAACCCCAAAACGGGGCTAAGCGATCAATGATCAGAATTGATGCGGTCAACGTCGCCTACATCCGTTGCGCGCACTCGTCTGGGTCGCCGGCGAGCGGCGGGACGACGACGACGATAACACACGCGGCTGCAATGCAGCCGCAGTCGCGGAGAGAAGAATGGATTTTGGGGAAACCCCGAGCATTTCACTTCTCTCCCTCTCCCGAGCCGTTCGCCTCGGCTTCTTGGCGTTGTATAGTGCCGAAACGACTTTGGGACAAAGGTAAGCGGGATTAGGGTTTTTGGAAGTTGATGGCTCTGAAGCCGTTGTTGATTTGTGTAAGTGATCGTTAAGAGACGGTTTTTTGAATAGGCCGAACCAAGAGTGATTTTGGACAAACTGGTCTTAGTTCCTGCTGTTTTATAACTTAGAATTTTTCAGTTTTTTGAAATGACGCAATTTGTAATTTTTTCAAAGATTGGCAGCAGTCGCCTTTAAAAAATTTTACAGCTTTTTGGAGTTTAAGAGTCATGGCGTCTTTTTACAAATGTTTATACAATTAAATTTTTTGCGCGTGATTCTGCGGCGTTCGTCGTTTGAATCAAAATTGCAGTTCTTAATTCCCGTTTGACTTAAAGGGACACAGACATCGATTTTTCGTCGTTTTTTGAGTGCACGGATAGCGCTCATTTCTGGGGCAGGGAGGTTTTCAAAGGCGTTACTCAAGGATCGGGCGTCAGAATTGCGAGAAATGGCTTCAGAACTGCGCAATATGGCAAAGTTTGGATAAGGCAAAAGAGAATTTTACAAGTCGTTGAGTGGTCCCGACGCGATTACCCTGCAAAAACCACAATTGACTACGACGAAAACGGAGTTATATGGCCTTTGGTCGAATTTTTTGTGCTCATCACGTTGTGGGGACGTGTTCAATCAGAAATCCACTCAAAGTTCTACAAGAAACTTCACAATCGCAAAGAAAAACGACAATTTTGATCGCCGAAAAATTGCGAACCCGATTCCATCGTAGCCGACGAGATTGTACAGGGAGGGCAGTAACGTCAAGAACACTGAAAAACTGGTAAAATTCTCTTCTTCGCCTTATCCAAACTTTGTTATATTGAGCAGTCCTGAAGCCGTTTTCTCGCCATTCTGACGCCAGAATCGTGATTAGCACCTTTGAAACCCCCTGCCCCAGAAATGAGCGTGATCTGTGGTGGTACGAAAAACGGTGACCGTGTCCATTTTTCTCGTAAGCATAAATTTGTTAATGTTCAAAGCTTTTTTCAATCTCAATTTATCATTATTACTATAACAAATCAATTTTGGGCGTCGATTTTTGGCGACAGCGTTTGGCTTGAAAACTTGCAATACACTTTAAATACCATCAATCACAACCTTATTGACGTATTATGTGCGTTTACATGATTTTCAGGTTTGAAAACATTTTTTTAATTTTGAAACTTTGTTTGTGCTTTTACTTTTACTTAGAAATCAAAAAGTGCAAATCTTGTGTTTTTAGAGTTTGAACATATTTAAGCTAATACCTCTTAAAGTTGAAAAAAGTCAGGTTTGGAGATCTCGCTGCTCAATCGTGTTTGGTTTAGGTTTCTTTTTTTGGTGCGGTTTATCGTTCTTGTTTTCTCTTGTATGGTTTTTTTAAATTAAGCGTAATTTAACGTAATTATGTATAAAGTAGGCGGGATTAGAGTTTTCAAGTGTTAATGGCTGGAGGCTTTTTGTTGAGATGTGTAAGTGATCTTCAAAAGACGGTTTGGGATGGAATAGGCCGAAGTAAAATGGTTTTGGACAATTTAGGCTTACAGTTCTTGCCTATTTTTAGTTTACGGTGTTCAAGTTTATAAAGACGGTTAAAAGGCGCACTTTGTAATTTTTTGGGGCAGTGCAGAAATTTGATAATTTGAAAATGTGTTTGTTTGTGGTAGTCGGAACGATTTGCCAGTAATGCTTTTCTGAATTCAAGAGCGCAGGCTTATTTTTCCGATTTTCTTTTTCAAGCCGATTTAATTTGTACACAATATTAACGACTTGGTCCTTTGAAGCTATTTTTCAATACGTGTGCCAAGTTAATGTTTGTTTTTTTTGTAAATTAGGCAACATTAACAAGGGTGATTTTCAACACGTTCCAACGTACTGCGTCCTTTAGTTTATTTTAATGGCATTTCTTTTTAATTTCAATTTTTCAAATTTTGTTTCTTTCAAAATAAAAATAAATCGAGAAAGTGTTAATTTTATGTTTTGAGCGTTCGTTAAAATCGAAGGCTGGGGCGACACAATGCAATCCTCGTCCCAGAGGTCACCAATAGGTTTTCCGGTTCGTACGACCGGTCCGTAAGCTTGAAATCGTTGGAAATGACGTGCGCGTGTCTGCAACTTGCTTGTAAGATGACATCGGCTGTTTGTGTCTACTCGCCGGTTTCTGTGTCTGCGAGACACTTTGTCTGGCCAAGCGCATAAAAAGAGCTTCGCGTTCACTCTCAAGTCGCAGTCGACCGCCAGCAGTCCGTGTGCGGTCGGTCCATCTTCACTCTCTCTCGGATGACATCGGAGCAGCACCAGCGGAGCGGACCAGCCCAGGTGCCCAGGAGCTTCCACCCTAGGGAGCTGACCCAATGGTTGGCTCCAAAAAAGCTTTTTTTATTTCTTCAATTTTTGAGTTTCGCCGTAATTTTGTGTTGCGTAAGGTTTGGTCGTTTTCTTCCTGTTACGGTTTAAAATTTAAATTTTTACTTTACAGTTTTTTGTCGTGCCATTCTTCCGCCAAGTTGGTCAGTTGTGTGTTTTATGTCATAAATCTTTTTGCTAGACTCTCTTGAGACAGATTTGTTTACCACATGTCTCCGGAATAAACGATTTTTGTTTAAAACGTGAGCTCGTGAAACGAGGTGTTTTGTTTGTTTTGTTTTAAGTGGTTCATAAATATTTAAGCGTTTGGTGTTTCTCGGGAAAGCGGTTACCGTATTATTAAGGCTTTTAGAACCGTTTTCCTAGTCCATCTTTCGTACAAACCCACGTCATTTGACTCCGGCGAACTCATCAGCGCTAATGTTTGCCTTGATCCAGGAACGCTTTGGACTTTGCTCCTAGCGGGCAAACAAAGATCGTTTCTTTGCTTTAATGCAGTCTTTGAAGTTCACGTGAATCTCTGTGCATCTAAATCTGGACTAAAAGATCTGTCCCAGACAGCCGATCTCCGATTTCTAAGTGCTGTTGACCGTTAAAAATCG